>JAOUWY010000011.1:20412835-20427322 GCA_025728095.1 Prietella phreatophila | reverse complement strand
CTGAGAATAAAGTAGTTTATCTGTCAGAGTAGAGAATATAAATGATTATATGTGACTTTACTTCCTATTACTTCCTAGTCCAACACTCATATATATATAAATGGTAGATGGACAAAGTGTGCGGTTAGGAACTGTTTGTGGTCACACACCCTGAGTTTGCACAGCTCCTTCCTCTCCTTGTCGTTCTCTTCGGCCCGAGCTCGGAGCCAAGCCTCATTCTGAAGTCTGTGCCTCTCTAGCATTTCCTGAAGTTCCTGTCAACCCACAACCATAAAAACGCTCACTGTTTCGACAGGCATCAAGCGACACACATCAGTTTTAGAAAACGACAGGTTGATCTGCTTGAGGCCATTTTCCTCAGGTGCTCGGCTCAGTCGTCTGAACTCGGCTTTGTATCTTGCGCTAATACATCCATGACAGAACCACAAATAAATGTGACACACCTGGCTCTGTTTCTGGTGATACTCATCGATGGCCTGTCTCTCACATCGCAATGTTTGCACTGCTTCTGAAAGAGCAGACTTTTCACTGGAAAAAAACAAAAAAGTTGTTGCAAGGAGACGTATATATTAATCCTCTTCTAGGTCTGGCACACAGACGGAGCTTTTAACATTTCTCAAACATCACTAATCCATTTAGCGTCTCATTCGGTGTTCCCGCGTGAGGCTTTCCTTGAGTGCATGTGTATGCGTTAGTACCTGTCTAATTTTCGGAACTGCTCGTCTAAAATGGCGAAAGCTTGATGGATCAGGGTCATTGCTTCACCTCGAACTGTGACGAAATCTTGATAAGCTGTGGGCTGGACAGGACAAAGAGTAATTTAGTGTAATTAAATTAGTATATTGTCGGATGTGTTAAAACATGACATGTAAACGATGTGATTCATCAAAACACCCATTCAGTTTGGTCACAAAATACAAATACAATGTGTGTCATGATTATTGCAGAGCAGCATACGGTGGCACAATGAGGAGCTGATATGTGTGGAAGCTTGGGAAGTCACTTCACTTCACACTACAGTATAAACTCTATATAGTTTTGAAAAAAGCATTTTTTCAACCTGAACTGAAATATTTCCTTTAGTCCAAATAAAATATACCAACACCTACACCAGGGGTGTCCAATCGTATTGCAAAATGGTGCAGGTTTTCATTTCAATCAAGCAAGAGCCACACCTGGTTCCACCTGTTGAGCTTGGCTTTCGATAGACTCAGGTGTGGATGAGATCGGACACCCCTGACCTAGACTGTCTAAACTAAACAAGTGGTATTTATTGGTTTAATTTGCGTTTGAGTTCCATCCATCTTCTCTACCTCTTATCTTACTCAGGGTCACGGGGAACCTGGAGCCTATCTCAGGGAGCTCGGGGCACAAGGCGGGGGACACCATGGATGGGGAACCAACCCATCACAGGGCACAATCACACACACTTCCACACCCAGTAACACACTACGGACATTTTAGAGATGGGCGTGTCTAAAGTGTCCGTAGTGTATGAATGGGTGTGTGAGTGTGTATGTGATTGTGCCCTGTGATGGACTGGCACCCTGTCCAGGGTGTACAACGCCTTGTGCCCCATGCTCCCTGGGATAGACTCCAGGTTCCCCGCGACCCTGAACTAGGAGTAAGCGGTAGAAGATGGATGGATGGATGGAGATAATGATTGAAATATGATTATAATGTAATCCTTCAGGTCCAATCAAAAGTGATAAGAACTGCTTTATCCATCAAAGACCTAATAATGGCTTTGAAATGTATTCCACTCATGAAGAAAGAGAGACTTAAGGTTAAATCAGCATTTAAACATGATTATGTTGTAATAGTGCATGGAATATTTTATTAATCAGAAAATAACAAGTGAATATTCATGAAGGTGAAACTAGGACACATTGATGTAGCTTGTGAGGAATCACTGAGCACATTTCTCACGCTTAGTTTGTATCTTTGTGAATACAGTTGAGCCTGTATCATTTTGCTAGCTTGGAATGTACTTTTATTTAGCATGTATCCACTATCCAAGCTTCATGAGTGGTCCTTTGTTCAAACTGTAGAAGTGCACGTACCGATGAGGCCTCCTGTGTTAGAGAAGATGCACCAATGTTCAAGGACATGTGCGTGTAGTAGTCTGATAAAAGACTAACTTTATACTCATCAAATAACACACGGCTGAGCTGTAGAGCGTCTTTCTTATGAAAGTAAAACTAGTATAAACTACTGTATCAAGATGGAGTCCGGCAGTTGCTTTGCGAACTGACTCGGCTCTTGTTACTATGGTAATAAAAGTTGAATCTCTTTTTGCCATCAAAAACCTCGAGACTCAGAAGTTTTTATTTTTGCTGAAGAAGATTCCAGGTAAAAGCCTGAAAAAATAATCGCTGATTCATTCAGGCAACTCTGTTCTGTTGAATAATGTTGTTGCTACGCTCTAGAAAATGCTGAGTCGAGCGTTTTGGGTCATTTAATTGGGTTATTTTCTCAGTCTTGGGTGGTTCTGTGCACCCCTCCCCCACCCTGACGCTCCTTGGGTCAAATCAACTCGGACTGTCTGAATTCACCTCAGACGGAGGTGGTGGTTTTCACACGGACAGACTGTTTGAAAGGACGTGTTAATACCCTACACACTTTTTGTGTTATTACTATTTCAACACATGTTACACGTGTTAAATTATCCAATAAATGTGTTAAAAACAGAAACACGTGTTAAATTATTGTCCGATCACGTTGTGGACTGCTCTGCGGACGTCATCGTCCAACTCTGAACTCGCCTCAAAGTGAACGTTCGTTGCTTTGACCTTTCGATTGTGACCGCGGAGTCGGAGTCCTGAGGCGAGGAAGCCGAACGACCACGGGTAAATTAGTGTTCATCACTGTTTAGCGTTAATGCGGCTGAAAACGCCTGGCCGAGCTCGTGATATTTAGGCAGCCAGCTCTCGAAAACAGTAACTCAGAGAGTAATAATTAATGTTACCTATCGCTACAGGTCCAGCAGTGAATATCATGTACTGCTTCCACAGTGTTGGAGTTACACTACTAGTGTCGTGTGTTTACGTTGGCTGTGAAATATGGACTGAGGTTATTTTATAATTCTCTCGGTCTGCATCTTATCTGAGGCTCAGAGTTAGGGTGAGCTAGCTGGATGTTCTCACCAATCACAGTGGGAATACGTGATGATAGCCTAGACGCTCACCTGAGATGATAACATTATTTTAGCATGCAGCTTGCGGTAATGTTAGACCATTCCCTTTCTGAGAGTTGACGATAATGTAGCATTGCAGCTGTTCACCATGATGTACTACAGACAGCGGGTTAACGTTAACTACATTTAGCAGGTGTTTTGGACAAGGCCAGCTGTAGTAATTAGCATTAGGAGGATGGGTTAGAGCTGTGTTTCTTCACGTATTCGGTGAGTGTTAATGCGGGGTAACAGGTGCAGGCAGTCAGTGGATAATGGAACTTAGCTAGCTCATTAATGTCAAGGTGAAAAGTTCTTCACAAGGTTAATGTGACAAAAAGAGAGGATGGGGTTCAGGTTGTAATGCTTTCCACTATCTCTGTAATGTTGGTTGACTTAATTAGGTTGTGCAAAGAAAAAAGAAAAAATTGCAGTGAGCAGGGTCGGGAGGGTTATTTTAAAAATGTATTCCGTTACAGTTACAAATGATTTCAGAAAAAATGTCATCAGTAACATAATCCAGGTCTCACCATATGAAAGTCATGATTACTTTTGGATGACTTCAAGGTCACACGTGTAAACAAAGTAAAGAGAAAAGCACTCTGAGCTCGAATACTAATCTGAAGCTCACGCCGTCACACATTGTATCGTGTCATAAATACATTTTGTTCAGGAATCGTCTGGAAACTTATTACAGGTTTGAGAAATTCTGTCTCACGCGCTTGTCACCTGTGCTGACTCGCTTCTCTCGATCCTCAGGGTTAACGGCGTCTCACTCAGCTCATACCTCACGTTGGGAACCTTCGTTGGCACGAAGCTGAACGAATAAACACGTGCAGTTGATTTACATAACAGAAAATGTGTCACATGAAACTGAGAATGAAACTTTTGCATGGAAAGGGAGAGCTTCAGCGAATGACGTGCTATTAAAGTGCTTTCATTTTAATGCGACTAAGCTCACACCTTAAAGGTGTGGTCCCAATGTGAAGGCACCCACCTGTTACTGACACCCTGAAGCCCAAATTCAGACAGAATCTCCTTCATGACTATAACAAATACAGATCAACTGTAAGCTGTTTATTTTGATTTCTTTGTCCGTCGCAAATGCACAAGTGTTTTACCGGGCTGTCTCTCCGAAGGGTTGATTAATCTCATTATCTTCAAGTCATTAAATTCCTGTTCTTCATTTCTGCCTCCAAACACATACATCTAAAACAAACCACACAAACGGTATACAGTAAGCCACACATGGACAGGATTTAGTATTGTTAAGGTGTAGAGGCCAGGAAGATGTGAGCTGAAAAATACTGGATTATAATATTCTATATTTTACCACAGCATTGTTGAATTCATTAATATATGAATGCACTTGTTTTAATACGTGATTGTTTCTATAGTAACAGCTCGATCAGAGTAATAAATGGATTTAAACAAAGTAAGATTGCGATGCTTTATGGGTTACTAACCCTAGGAGACATGTATGGAACGTTTATGGAAGGAGTCTCCAGTGCCAGCACTTTCTAACAGTCAGTAAGGTTTCTCCCATGGGAAAAGTCTTCAGGATAGAGGAGTTTGTGATTTCACAGCAACATAAATACAGAAGCACACAAAAAGTTACAATAACCTTGTTGCGTAAATGTGCACACTCTTTTATAATTGGGGATGAAGGCCGTCAACAACAAGTGGAGAAAATGGAGAACCAAAGAACACGACATCACCAAGAACACGACATCCCTCTAAAATGTACAAAAGGACAAGACAAGTGTTATGGTTTGATGAGACAACTTCCAAAAGGAATAATTCAATTCAATTCAATAATCCCATAATTCCAGAAACAGCACTAAAAGGACACCGTACCCATGGTGAAGCATGATGGTGGCAGCATCATACTTTACTGCTGCTTTTTGTCAGCCAGAACTGCGGGTTGTATAAAGGTGGAGGAAAGCATTAATATCTACAAATACCAGTCGATTTTAGTGCTGAACCTTCAGGTGTCTGCTAGTAAGATGGTGATGTAAAGGAATTTCACCTTTCAGCACAACAATGACCCGAAGCATACATCAACATCGACAAAGGAACGGCTTCACCAAAACAAGATCAAAGTTTTTGCATGGCCTAGCTCCAGCCCAGACCTGAGTCCGACTAAAAACCTGTGAGGTGACGTGAAGCAGGCTGAGCACAGGAGATGCCCTTACAGTCTGATGGACCTGTAATGCTTCTGCAAGAAAGACTGGGAGCATATTTCCAGGTCCAGCTGTGCCATGCTGATTGTGGTGTAATAAAAAGTGCTTCAATAAAGTATTAGTTTAAGGGTGTGCAAACTTCTGCAACCAGGTTATTGTACGTCCCCCCCATAAACCTTTCTGATTGTTTTTTCACTTTTCAATTTATATACTTAATATTATATTTATATATATAAGATCTGACATGATCGATCTTAGTGTTGTTCCTTTCCGTCACAAAAACCTGCCGTTTTAACAGGGGTGTGTAGACTTTTTGATATCCCTTGTAAAATGTAAGTGATAACAGGACCTAACGTCTCTCTCCAACATGCCATAACATTATACGTATCTATAAAAGGTTAAAAAGCATGACCTGTCCTTCATGTACAAATGAAATATCTGTCATCAGTGGCGGTTTGCTGTGGTATGAGCAGAACTGCACACTTAGACGCTGCTGTTATACGAAAATAATCCACTTCGGGGTGGTGAGAGTATCTCACTTTAGCTTAGCTTAGCTTAGCTTAGTTTAGCGTCGGGCTGTATCGCACCCTGTCGTGTATTATTTTACTTTAACAGCACGACCTCAAAATGTTTTATTTCTTACACAACACACACACACACGTACGTGACTATGAATAATAAAGGCTGCATGGCCGTGACGTCTAGCCGGAGGAATCCCCACGTACAGAGGTACCTTCCATTTCATCTTTGCTGATAAAACAGAAAGGAGTTCAGCGTGTCATTTTAAACATTGGAACTCTTACACAAACGTCTCCTACTGTACGAATCATCACATTGATTGATGACATTTTTTGGATTTGTCACACTGTGTACGTGTTTTTATTCCTCCACATGCTTTTCACATTGTATTTGATCACATATACGCTTACATGTTCCTCAATGTGTGTGATTTATTGATTTTTCTTCCATAAATGAATTAAGAGTGTATCTGCATTTACCCAGGCTCAGCTTGTGCATTTCATTGGTCGATGAAATGTTTCCATCTGGGCTTTGGATCATCCCTCCAAACAAATAAATATCCTGTGATAGATAAACATTTGACCAATCAATACGTAGCTTCCATAACCGGGGCAGAGAAAGGGATGCTTTAGATTGTATTGTTGACCTTGTCATGGTGAGCTGTGAAGGTCTGACCAGCGCAGGAGAGCGGAGACTCGCCCTTTACCTCACTTTTCCGCCACGTCAGGGTCGCTAAGAAAGGAGAGATTTTCTGCTCAGATTTTCTCACATTGGCCGTGTGTTGAAAGGACGTTCAGTATGACTGTATTGTGAAGAAGAGTCCTGGGATGAGTTTATGAGAACAGGACAGTTTACTGTTTATGATTACAGCAGCAGTGTCTTATGTCGAACATAAGAACCCGTTGGCCAGGACTAGCTCGTTAAAAGTTCCTCTTCCTCTTATTATTATTATTATTATTACATTATTATTAACATTTTGCAGGTTCTGCAAGGGGTATGTACATTTATGAGCACAACTCTATATATTTAAAGGTGAATTTGTTCATCTGTTTTGCAGGCACAGTACTATTTGTTTGGGCAATGAGAATGCACTTTTCAGATAAATGCAGATAAATTAACGCAATTAAGAATTCTTAAAACCAAATACGAGCTTGACACGCCGGCTCCAAGGCATCCGTGTGGAGCGCCAAGAGCAGAAGAAGATGAGTCACAAGTACAGAGAGCTCCAGATGAAGCAGATGGTTTATTAGACTGTTTCATGTGGGAAAATAAAAATAGCTCCTGGTGCCGGATTCAGCCTTTCGAAACACATCGCATACTGAATTACCTTCACAAAGTAGAGCAATTTACCAATATTCAGGACATGAATGTCTTTGTAGTAGGATCCATCTGCTTCACAGCCCCCAAACAGGAAGATCTGCTCATTGACTACAGCGCACGTGTGGTTATATCTAGAAGAGAAAACACTCGTATCAGAGTTGCATGAATGCAGCAGGAGAGCCTGAAAGCGGGGACTACCCTCCGAGCCAAATCCAGACACAAAAAGGCCTGATGAAAAATAAATGGCTCCATTTTCAAATGAGGTCGCTGAAGAAAATGATCCCTGCTACCACTGCACCATGGCAACAGCCTGTGCATGCCGTACCAAGCATTCACTCGCATCAGAAAAACAAGTTGCTTGGATTGCATATGTGTGATATCATGGTAACAATAACGAGTCTTTATTGGTCACATGTACATTACAGCACAGTGCATTTCTTTTCTTCACATACCCCAGCATGCCAGGAAATTGGGGTCAGCTATGATACAGGGGGGTTACAACAGCAGCAGCTTGGTGGCGTCGGAGCTTGAGCCCACCTTCCAATCAGTAACCAAGATCTTGCCCGTGCTGGGGCTTGAACCCCCGACCTTCAGTAACCAATCAGTAACCCAGAGCACTTGACAGGTCGACTGCTTGAAAGCTGGTATGAACATAAGAGCAAAACTGGGCTCAAATCTTTTTATGAGAATGATCACGGATGCCTTCGCCATCCCTTGGAACGACGTTTTGTGCTTTTACGCTCCGGGATCAGCAAAGTGAACGTTTTAAAGCTACGTGATGAACCATGCAACATTTGACTCGTACTAATTATAAACTGAGACTGGGGTGGAGAGAAGGGGTGTTGGGGCTGTAGTAGCTATAAAATGGCTAACAAGGTGCCAACGTAAACACCAACAAGCACTCTGGGTCATAAAACACATACGTCTCAGTTTTTTTAAAACCATGGCTTAAACAATACACATTTTTCCAGTTTATTTGTATGAGTAAGATATAAAAAACCGATCATTACACCTTTACAGATTCATTACATGCACCTTTCTTTTAAAACATACTAAAGGTACAATATGTGAACGTTTAATAATGCCACCCCACCGACAAGGAAAAGTACAGTTTAGTATCCATTTTTAATCAGCATTAACCTTGCTCACTTGCCCTAACGTCAAACTTTAAGACATTACCTTGCAGATGGTGGAGTCCCGCTTGTTTTGATCGGTGTCCAAATCATTGACACTAAAAGATGAATAATATCGAAGTGTTTAGTCCTTGGTAAAACATATTATTTGAACAAACCTGTTGGCTTTTCAAGAAGCAGATTCTGCACATTACTCTGCAATGCATATACTACTGTATGGCCTAGAACTAGACCATACATCTGATCTGAATCCCATCTAACAACATGTTGCTGACCTGTGTTGAACATCATAAGGTCATCTGTAGGTGTTCCATGCAGAATTCCTCCATAGACATAGATGTTATCCCCTAAAGCTGCTGAGCTGTGTCTGAGAGTCTTCAGCGCCATGCCCACAGTGTCCAGCTTCTCCCATCTCAACGTAACTGAGCAAGTAGATAAACATGTCTGTCTATATCCCAACACTTTAAATCAGACATCAAACCATTCAAAGCTTGCGTTTTCATACCTGTCCAGGACCAATATTGGTCATTTGGCGTCCAGTTTCATCTCCATCACCAGTAATAAAGGACTCCATCATGGAAAGAACTGTGTTCATTTTGCCATTTATTTTATTTTATTTTTTACTTTTATTCTGTTTCTTGTCATTATGTTTTTTTTGAAGCACAGGAGAATTATCTGGCTGTGCTGGGCGCGTACTGATAATAGACTGAGGTGGGGGCGGAGTGAAGGCGTGTCGGGAGTATATCTATAAGGTGTATCAATATACAAAGGGCCTACGTAAACGCAGACAAAGCACTCTGGCCCATAATACAATTTTCCAAATGGGTTTTCTCAGCCACTTGTGCTGAGACCATGTCTTATATCCCAATATCCCGATATGTTCATGTACTTTAAATCAACCATTCGATTACTTTTATGCCGTTCCCCAGGTATGTAATATCTCTTGTACCGCAGCTACCGATGATTACAATTGTTAATTATTAATGAATGACACCTCACAATTTTTAATCTGTCCCTCGATGTTGTATGATACCATTGTTCTCTTTTACTGAAATAAAACCCAAAACACTTCCACCATCGGCGTTGTTCTCTGTGGAGACTGAGGTGACGATATGTCCGAAGAAATGAAAAAAATATTTATTACACACCTTCTAAACAGGGTTCTTCAAGAGGTAAAAAAACCGCTTTAAAAGAATCGTGTGTTTCGTTTTAAACTACGAACAAGTTTTTTTGGAAAATGGCTGTCTGCCAAGGATACTTGCACACGACACAGAACTACCGCTAAATACGTGAGATTTTGTCTACGGTTTGACACCGCCATGTTCCCCCTGGCTGACGGTTCTGTACCTCGTGTAAATTTCTGACCTTGGGTAACACTGCTTGATCAGAAGGTGTGATCTTTCCTGGCAGTTATCTGTGTGAGACAGAGACATGTGTTTCCTGGGGGTTTGCTGACCTGAATGCTTACAAATGTGTTTACGTTAATGAATTAAGCGGAGAGTCGTGTTTAAATCATGGTTAAGACGTTGTAATTAAAACACAAGTTCGTCCTGAGCAGTTAAACCGCCCACTGTTCTTCAGAACATTCCTCCAGGTCAGGCACGTGCTTTACCTTTCCAGCATCTTCTGCATATTTGACCCTCGACTATATGACGTCGAGATCCATCTTTTCACACCGAAGACGACTGAGGGACTCGTACACGACTATTACAAAAGGTCCAAACATTCACTGATGCTCAGTGCAACACGATACATTAAGATCCAGGGTCAGGAACCACTGATTTACTCAGTACAGTAAGCCTCACAAATTAAGAACCACTGCAAGGTGATACATCACAGATAACACTACTACTACTACTACTACTACTACTACTAATAATAATAATATAAAAAACCCATTATTGCAGCTTAATTTTGTTTCCTTTTCATGAAAACAAAACAAAGTTGCTTTATCGCTTACCAACGTCAAAGCAGTAGACACCAGGAAGACATTCTTTTGATTCAGGATCGCAGGAGCCTCCAAATAAGTACAGTTTCCCTTTGACAACGCTGTAAAGAAGAACCAGTTGAATCCTAACACCAAACCATTCAATTGTCAGGTTTCTTTTTTTATTTAGTTTTTTTGTTTACCAAAGTGTGTGGCCTTCTCTTGCAGTCGGTACAACTCCATCCTGAGGCATCATCTCCCAAGTTATACAGGAGGGGGTAACTTACACACACACACACACACACACACACACAGATGTTTTAAATAATTAAATGTAATGTACTGTTATGTCCCACTAAATCCACAAGGCAGCTCTGAATGTATTAATAAGCAATTACAATTATAAAAGTATTTATTTTTTCCACAAGTGCTTACCTGTAATCATGTAAAAATCATTTAAATATTCAAGCTGCGCTTCCTAAAGAGAATAAAATGAGTCGTGACATCTCACTAAGGCTGTTATAAATGCTGGATGTGATTTAAAGCATCTATTCTTCTTCTTATTCAGGCTGCTGATGTTACACACCTCAGAGTTCATGTCTGAGGCGCCTCCATGCAAGAAAGCCATATTTCCTGCCACGGCAACCGCATGACCAGCTCTGAAAGCAAACCAGTACGAAACAGTACAATAAGTTCAACGTATTTCTTTGTATTTAAAGTTGCGTTAGGATTATCAAGATCAAAGACAAGAGCACCTCACCTAGGGCTGGGTGGCATTCCTCCAGTCTCCTTTACAACCCAGTGTCCACTTGCGAGGGCCATTTCAGGCACTAAAGGAATTGTGTTGTGCACAAAATGGCTTAATGTCTGATTTGAAAATGAGTAGACGACAGTAGAAGACGAGTCGAACATACATCCATGCCCCCCCAAGTCCTGGTGGCTCGTAGGAACACATTCATCCAGCTGTAAGATGAGGAAACCCGTCGCCTAGTGATGGAAGTAAACAAGCTTCTCTGCTCATCACGCGAGCAGGTGCTCACTGAGACGATTATTTGATATGTATGTCTACACAACAACCATCCAGTGTGATCAACTCTCACTGACGAACGCTAAACCACTAATACGCACCTCGGTCATTAATACTAAACTAGAAGGATCGAGTTTATGAACAAACTTTGACGTGGCCTTTACATGTTAAACGTTAAAAGGTCATGGGTAAATAACACAACGTTAAAACTATTAAATACATTATAAATGTTAAAACATTAGGTTTAAAGGTTAAAACTATTACTATAGATTATTGCTAGGTGATTGCTATGCCAACTCAGGTGCTTACATCTGGTGTTGCTCAGTGGTTGCTGTGCTGCTGTGAGACTTGCTACAGTGTCCCAGTTACAAGGGTGTTACGAGGTGGTTTCTGTGTTATATTATGTGAATGATAGTGTGATGCTAGCTGGTTGCGAAATGATCCCATGTGGTTGCTAATGTGTTGCTGTGGGAGTTGCTATGGTATCCCAGCTAGCTGCTAGGGTAATGCTTGATGGTTACTAGGGTGTTTCTAAGCAGTTATTACTGGTGGTTGTCAGCTGGTGTTGCCAAGTAACTGTGGTGCTCCAGGTTGTTTCTAGAGTGATGCTTGCTGGTATGGGATTCCTGGTGACTCCTTGGTGGTTTCTATGGTGCACAAGATAGTTGCTAGGGTGTTGCTTGGCAGTTACTATGAAATTTCAGGTGGTTGCTAAGGGTGTTTCCATGCAGTTGGTATGGAATCCCAGGTGGTTGGTTTAATGTTGCTACATGGTTGCTATGATATTATAGGTGGATGTTGCTACGTGGTTGCTATGGTAGTTTCTAGGCAGGTGGTGATTGGTAGGATGCTGCTACATGGTTTCTATGTTCTTATAGGTGGTTGTGAAGGGTGTTTCTAGGCAACTGGTGATTGGTAGAATGTAGAACAGTTTCCCAGTCTAACACTAACATAAAAATGTCTAAAACAAACAAACAAACAAACAAATAAACAAACAAAATTTGATTCTTGTAGTCTGACAGTTTATCTGAGGTATGAAATTAATTGAAAAAAAAACAGAAATAAAATAAAACTATGACAAATTATCCTCTTACTTCATTGGGGCTCAAATTCTCTTCAGTGACATGTCAGGGTGTGGTCATCAATGACTTTTGTTTGACTCTATAAGTAATTGCTATCAGGGGCGTGGCCATGTCTATCCAGTGTGATGCTAATTGAAGTGCTTTAACGTTATGTTTTCCTTCTGTTGAGCAAATTACCATTAGTACCATCTAGAGATGTGTCCAAGTTTGCAGATAAAGGATGGCAAAGGAAGGGGCTGGGGGTCAAGGCAAGGGCGCACTAAGAGGTACCACCATATTAATCATCTCATAGCATATAATACTGAAGGAATTTGTTAAAAAATGCTATCAATTTTTTTACAATTGTAAAAATAAAGTGATTCTGTGTCAAACATTTTATAGATAGATAGATAGATAGGACATAAAATTGTTCTTATAACACAAAAAGTAAGCTGGTGTAGTGGGGTGGCAGAAATGATTTTAAGGGTGACTGCTGCCACCCTGGGACACCCACGTGACTACACCCCTGCTGTTGTCATGCAGTATGTCGTCATAATGTAAACCCAATACGGGACGTTTGGACCTGAAACAAAAAAACCGGACGAGTAACTGGGCGGGGTTTCGATTGCGAGCTGAACTCAGATCAGTCCGCACGGCTGCCCGTGCACAAGTGTTTCCTTTTTCACAAGCCTCTTACTGATCTAGGAGCAGCTGTAGTGTTTAAAGTGGCCGCACAGTGGAGCTGTTCCTAATAATAATAATAATAATCCTCTCCACAGGGGAAAACCGGGATTAAAACAAACTGTACTTCCGCTGCTGAGCTAACGTTCCTGCAACTAGCGGCACTGAAACGGACACTGTACATTTTTACAGAAGAGCCTAAACAGGCTAAACCCAGAGGAATCCTGGAAGGAGCCGGAGGAGAGAAGATATGCACCCAACATGGCTTTTATGTCTCTGAGATAAGATGTGAGGAGATGGCCCAGGCTGGGAAAGAACCGCGGCGGACTAACCGTGTCGTGTTGGTCAAGAGGATAATAATGAACGATGACAGCAACCCGGTAAGAAATTATAACCATTTCTTATGAACGCTGCACAGCTAGGTTACGGATGTTAGTTAATGACAATCAGACACACTGTAATTCGCGTGGTAACTGTTTAGCCTGGTAGCTAGCTTGCTAGGGCCATTATCAGTTTGTTTAGGTGGCGCGTTAGCTCTTCCTACCTGCTTTCCGACAAACTCCGCCTCCTTGACGGAGAAGCACCTGCAGAACGCTGTCAAATCTGTACTGTCCAATCAGACGTGCGAGACACATGAGACACTAGCCAATCACAGGAGAGGAGGCGGGAGTTGTCGGAATACGGGCGCTGATGTCTTTCCGCCAGCCTAACTAGCAGAAGAGCTAGCTAACCTCTAGTTATATTACTAACCGAAATAAACTGATCAACTTACCCCTTTCCACCTAGTTAACTTGGTGTGGCTGTTGATACATAAATGAATTATTACCAAATAACTAGCCTGTTTTATTAGCTCTGTACTGTCACCGTTTTGGACATTAGGCCCAAATGTAAGCACAACATTGTACACATATGGTCTAATATGTCGCGTTATTATAAAAAAGTCATTATTTTAATGCGGTTGATAAAATATATTCTGTTATATTAGAGACTTTGTTTTGCTGCCCACGCGCATTATTATCGGCAGTAAGAGGGTTACGTAACACGCACAGCGATGCTCGATTCATGAACGACTCGGTTTACGGAACCGACTCTTTTTAATGAATCAGTTGACCCGATACATGTTTATTTCGGATGAATTTATTCTAATAATAATCTTTCTAACCTCATGCAATCATGGTGGTGGTGTTTAAATAAATAAATAAGAAAAATTCCAGTACCTTTTAAAAATAAAATCCACAAACTGAGTGTTACATTTACATTTATTCATTTAGCAGATGCTTTTATCCAAAGCGACTTACATTGTGCCTCATTCACACACACTCTCACATACACACACACACACACACACACACACACACACACACACACCAGTGGTAGCAGAGCTGCCCTGCAAGGCGCTAACTTGCCATCGGGAGCAACTTTGGGTTCAGTGTCTTGCCCAAGGACACTTTGGCATGTGGAGTC
>JAOUWY010000011.1:20392567-20409868 GCA_025728095.1 Prietella phreatophila | reverse complement strand
TTGCTCATGGTTCTTGTTTCTCTCGAGTCTGCTCTCCTCTGGTTCAATAAAAGCTCTCGTCCTAACTGCACTCGCATACGTCACGAATCGTGACAGTTACAACGTGGACACCTGCGGCCTATAGAGAAGTGCGGCCTTTATATGTACAAAATTGTTTTTCTTTTTTAAAATTAGCGGGTGCGGCTAATATTCAGGTGCGCTCAATAGTTCGAGAATTACAGTAATAAAAAAAAAAAAACTTAAAAAACTAGCACTGACCAATTTTGTTCTGTTTTTTTAAAATTTCGCCTCAAGAGGCCGCTGTGGTACTGTATAATGATAGCGGGCCCTTCTCAGCCACTCTCACAACGGACGCAACCCGGAAACCGGTTGGAATTTCAACCATTCATCTATTATGCGTTTCTTCATCTGCGCAACTGTACGGGGCCTTTGTTACGTTATTTTGGGGTTTTTTAGGCAGTGATGTCTGAGGGATCGGAGATCACACGCATTCAGAAGTGGTTTTCCGCCTCGCCCTATACACTCTGAGATTCCTTGAATCTTTAATTATGTTGTGCAGTGTAGAAGGTGAAACGCCCCAAATCCTCCCCATTAGTCTTTAGGGAACGTTCTTCTCAAAGTGTTGGATTATTCTCTGACGCATCTGTTGACAGATCGGCAAGCCTCGACCCGTCCTTGCTCTTCAAGGCCTTTTTTTGGAGGCTCCTTATATACTATGATTAGACGATCGCCTCACCTGTTTCACATCACCTTCTTATTTCAACTTCTCACATCGCTGTTGGTGTTAAAGTGCCCCGCCCGAAATATTTCGGGAACATGTTGCATGCATCAATTTCAAAATAAACATTTACCTTGATTATGTAAAACATCATTTAATGTAGCTTGTCTTTGTGCTTTTTTTGTTTAAATACAAGTCAAAGTACATTTACACATCACTTGTCTTTGCTTTTATTAGCATTTTCCATCCTGTCCTAACTGTCAGCATTGAAGTTGTATCTTGTTATTATTATTATTATTATTATCTCTTAATTTTATTTTGGTTTCTTGGTTATTCTTGCACTGTTCATGTCCTCAGTACATATGTACGCATATATTTCAGTAAGTCAGAGTTAGGTTATTGGATATAAACGATGGTTCCTTGCTTTGAATTCTCAGGTGGTACTTTGCGATGATCTCCGTGTCCGGGGCTTTCTCAGTCACCTTCTCGGTCATCTTTGCGTATGTAGCAGACGTTACGGAGGAGCGAGAGAGGAGCACTGCATATGGACTCGTAAGCAAGCTCCACGTTTTCATGTTTTATACGATACCAATAGTAGAGCTCTGGGTGTGAGCTGGTACCTGATCCTGACATGTACCTGATATCGACACCGTTCATCAAAGCATATTAATACCATCATATGAATTAGTAAATATAGCTTATTTGATAAGGCCATACCGAGCCTGTAATTCTCCCGTGCTCTTGTTCTAGGTGTCTGCCACGTTCGCAGCGAGTTTGGTGACGAGCCCTGCGATCGGTGCTTACCTCTCAGCGACCTACGGGGATAATCTGGTGGTCCTGGTGGCTACGCTCATCGCCCTGGCGGATATCTGCTTCATCCTGCTGGCCGTTCCCGAGTCACTGCCCGATAAGATGAGGCTGAACACCTGGGGAGCGCTGATCTCCTGGGAGCAGGCGGATCCGTTCGCTGTAAATCCGAGCTAAACTACTTCCCTAGCATTCGCTTAAGCACAAACAATACCATCACGTAGGATGCGTACGCCATGTAAATGAACAACTAGTTCGAACATTCTACATTACGTACAGTCATGGCCATAACTATCGGGACAGTTATCGTTATTTTAGCTGTGTGCAACAGTAGGTTGGAGTTGAAATTAAATAACTTCAATGAGGCTAAAATGAGTTGCTCCTGTGATGTGGCTGTTCAGAAGAGCAGCAGCCAAGGGCGAATGCTCGTTTTTGACTGAGTTTTATGATCGTGTATTCAATAGTGCTGCATAGTCCAAAAAACACACAGATTCCGGCAGTCGTTATGACTCGCATATGATCAATATTTGCAGATTAGCTTGCGCAATAACTTCAGCTTTATTGCTAATGGACTGGCAGTCTCTTAAATGGCCTCGATCTGTTGCAAATTTGAATTGGCTCGCTACAACACGGCGCACGCCGGTGCCATTTGCTTCGCGGTTTCACCGACAGATACTGGACACGCTTGAGTGCCATGTAATGATTTGTACTTTTGTCATGCAGTCTCTGAGGAAAGTGGGGAAGGACACGACTGTGCTTCTCATCTGCATCACGGTGTTTCTGTCGTACTTACCCGAGGCAGGCCAGTACTCCAGCTTCTTCCTGTATTTACGACAGGTGAGTGTCAATACTTGTTAGCTGGTCACTAACATGGGCGGGGTCTTTGTTTTCAGACAAATAAAATAAACGTACAGGTCTAATCAAGGCATTTGCTCGTTTTACTTTCAGACACGTGTGTGTTAGAGTAGCTTCACTATGTTTTTGAAGTGAGTAATACTCAGGAAATGTTTCTGCTGTACATGGAGTGGAACCAGATGTCGTCTTCTGCTTCGTCTTCTAGCCCACCCAGTTCAAGCTTCACCGATGCTTTTCCAGGGCTCGCAAAATGTCCAAATCTCTGGTAGCCCTTCGGGCAGGCACTCTTCAGATCTCGGTAGCCTGAAGTGACCATACTAGCACTTCAGGATGCAGAAACACACCCCATCTTCAATTATATTATTATTATTAATAATAAAAATTAGAATAATAATACCAGAGTTTTTTGAGGCAAGTAAATGGTGCTGTAATTATTTTATGCTGTCTGTATAGCAGAATTATATGGTGGTGTGTTAGCACATGAATGAAAACGTCGATTTTCAGCTTGAATCGGATCTAGGCGTGTAAACCAATGCACCCATATCACACTGCTGGAGTGATTAACTTTCCAATTGAAATAGGGTTTTCTTTGCACACTGAGTATCTTATGGGAAAAACCCTGGGCTGTTATTTGTCAAAAGGAGCTCGTTTTGGTTTTGATATTCCCTGCGAGCTCTGATACAGCGGTGTCTCTCCATCTGTGGTTCTTTCTCTCACAGGTCATTAACTTCTCACCCACTACAATTGCAGTGTTCATCGGAGTGGTGGGGATCCTTTCCATCGTGGCCCAGGTACTTAATTGAGGAGAAATCTGTACGTGTGTGTGTGTGTGAGTGAGTGAAGGATTTTGTGCAGCCTCATTGTCTGAGAAGAGTCACTCTTTTAATAAGCTGCGGTGGTAATTGAATTGAGTTCACTGTCTAATTTTGCACAAGGTAAACTTCGACTCAGCGAGAGAGATCGGCGTGTCAGAGTTATGAATCATGGCGCAGGGACGGAAATCTGTTTGGAGACGACGGTTCGGGAACACCGTACTAGTCGAAGAACGCCTTTTAGTCATTCGTGCGGCGCCAAAGCGTGGCTGTAAAACGAAGCGACAGCGACACCGGCCATGAAACACAGACAGAGCAGTATCAAAGTCGTGCCGATAAACGCATGCACATGCATCCACTTTCCTGTGACGGTTTTCGGGTTGCCGAGCTGCGCGGCGGAACACGTTAATGCTAAAGCACATCACCTTACATCGCCAGGCTTTCCCTTGGCTTGGCGCAGAATAAAACCGAACCCGCGGAACAAATGCCGATTTTTATTAGACATCCGTGTTTCTGAAGCCTCACACAAAGTGTCGCAGAGTTATAGCCTTTTTTCCCCTTCTCAAACTACAGTGCCTTGCATAAGTATTCACCCCCTTCTGAAGGTTTCTACACTGTTGTAGTGTTACAACCCCCGGGGGGGGGGGGTTATTTATGCACAGCACCGTGTTGACACGTATTAGCCTCTTTGATGCACATTAAATGTGAACGTACGTTAACTTAAGAAGGACTCTGGTTCTAAACCTGCAACCTTTGTCTAAGGAAGGGATAAAGGACGGTTTTGACTCGTATCTCCAGAGAGGACGTTAACACAGAGCCAAGTGTCTGAGCTTTCATGATGCACTAAACTGTCACTTGTGCTTGACCTCCTGACAGACGCTTTTTCTCACGCTGCTAATGAGAACCATTGGGAACAAGAACACAGTTCTGCTGGGCCTCGGATTCCAGATCCTCCAGCTGGCGTGGTATGGCTTTGGATCTGAACCATGGTGAGTCACACACACTGTCCATCGGTTTGAGGCTCCCTTAAATAAGAAGACATGACTGGGATTAAGGAAAGTTTGTCATTTGGCTGATGTGGTTATCCCCAGTGTTATCTCCACTAACGCACAGAATCTTTCTGTCACGTGCCTTGTAGCCTCCGACATTTTCATTTATTTTGTGTACAGAGTGTTTTGTTTACGTGCATGATTATATGCATTTATTTTGTTTACATACATGGTTATAATCCAATTCTTGTCTAATTTTAGCCGGTACTAGATTCATACATTATCATGAACAGTACCTTAGATCTTGTGTAGAACTGAAGCTCAACATGACGTGCATGTGGGGTAAAAGATGAATCACGACCCGAGTCACGATGCTGTGTAAACGCTTCACTTTCACTATTTCTCTGTAAGGCTGGACACGCATCACTGCGTGGATTCTGTGCTCGGAGTGAAGGTTCCGTATTTGGAGCATGAAGAGCGACGCCCTTTCTGTGCCTGACTGTTTTTGTTTTGTGTGTAACCGTGTAGGATGATGTGGGCAGCTGGCGCCGTGGCAGCCATGTCCAGCATCACCTTTCCTGCAGTGAGTGCGCTCGTATCTCGCAGCGCTGATCCAGATCAACAAGGTGAGTTCACACTCAATTAAAACAACCAGAGGGGGAGGGGGAGGAACAGAACAGTGCAGGTCATAAGTTTATATACATTTAGTTTTTTCTTTAGTTCCACCCTGAATAAGCGATTTCACATAACAGACGTTTGCATCTAGTCCACAAGACACAATAATAACTGAATTTACACAAACGAACCGGTTCAGAATGTGTGTCGTTACCTGGACAATCAACGACTGTGTTGATGTTTCGTGATCGTTGTTCACGAGTCCCTTGTTCGTCCTAAGCAGTTACGCTGTTCTTCAGAACATTCGTTGCTTTTCCAGCATCTTCTGCATATTTGAGCTCTTTCCAACAGCGACTATACGATGTTAAGATTCGTCTTTTCACACTTGACAGTTGAGGGACTCGTACGCGACTATTAGAAAAGGTACAAACGTTCACTGGTGCTGAGGAAAGAAACACGATAGACGAAGAGCCAGGGGCGTGTGAACTTTTGAACAGGATTATCGGTGTAAATTGTTATTTTGTTGTCTGAGTAAATATTTTATGTAGCTCCTGAAGGGNNNCCCCCCCCCCCCACACAAGATCTTTATATAAACTAATATCTGTTATGTGAAGCAGCTTACATCAGTGCGGTACTAAATGTTTATGATCCCATTATCATTTTGCAGATCCTGCAAGGCGTGTGTAAACTTATGACCTCAACTGTAACTACGCCTTGCTTTTCATTCAGGGCTAGTGCAAGGAATGATAACAGGCATCCGAGGGCTGTGTAACGGCCTGGGGCCGGCGCTCTACGGCTTCATCTTCTTCCTCTTCGACGTCGAGCTGAGCGGAATCGCGCCGATCCAGACCGACTACGGCATCCCTCTTCAGGCGCCCAGTAAGGTCAGTGGTTTCCTGCGCTCTCTCAACAGACATTCCATGAGAATTCCGGGTTCAGAAAACGCCTGGGAAAGGAGTACACAGATACAACGTGTAAATTTCGTCTGTCCAGGCACCAGTATTTCCCATTTGCATAAAAATCTGGTTAAATGCGTGGCGACGAGCAGTCCGCCGACCAAACACAAGGTCCAGTGTGACGCCCAGTCCTACGGTTTGGTTGCCTGGAAGCCTAATAATAAGGAGCAGGGTTTGGGTTTTTTTCCTCCATTCTTCTTTTCATTATTCGGTTGTTGAAGCAACTAGTTCTCTGGGCCTTTTGTTAAGCTTTATGATTACACATGGACAGCATGTGCAATACTAAAGCTGCATTATTTGCTTTTCCAGCATCTTCTGCATATTTGAGCCCTTTCCAACAGCAGCTCTACGAGTTTGAGATCCGTCTTTTCACACTGAGGACTACTGAGGGACTCGTACAAGACTATTACATAAGGTGCAAACGTTCACTGATGCTCATGAAAGAGACACGATACGTGAAGAGCCGCGGGGGTGTAAACCTTTGAACAGGACGATCGGTGTAAATTATTTTGGCATCTGGGAAACATAAATGTCTTATGTAGCTTCTGAATGGCAGAGTCCAGCATTTTTATTTCACTGAAGGTATTTAACTGTGAGACAATGTCTTTCTTTTGCGTGTATCTGGTCCGACGCTCCGGAATATTTCATGGTGTTGAACTCTTTAAAACGTAACCAGCCTCTTGTACTTCAGTCCTAATATTTCAATGAAGCTCGTGATCAACTTGTTTAAGGACATGAGTGGGAAGCGTGAAATTGCTAACATTTGCTGGCATGCCCTCCCATGGCTAGGTTTCATACTTTATTAGCCAGCCTAGCTCTTTCCATTGTGTCAGGCTGCAGAAATGTCAAGCAGCAGCTTGGGTGTAAACGGGGCTGCAAGGTACAGTATAAGCTCACTGAGCATATTTGTAATAAAACTGTATCGTATTTTCAGTTAATTGGAGTTCCCAGTAGTAAGACACAAAAACATGTGCTAACATTAAAAAAGCACAAATAATATTATACGATGCAGCGTGTTGAAAAAATAGTAGCATGTGCATCTCTGTTAAACTGTATAATCGCTCATCATAACGTCAGCCAAGAAGATACAAGCTTTCAGAGTTAATCTAAACCCTACACTCTGAAAGCATTGGAACGTTTAGTACAGCCGAGGTTTCTTTCTTTTTCAGGATGTTCCAAATTGTCAGTTTGCTCAGCTTCAAAATGGCCTGCTTTTCTCCCACAGACAGCTCTTTGATCTTCATGTTGGCTTATCCTTTTTACCAACAAACACAGTCTTCACAGGGCACAATGCTCTAAGGTGACGAGTCGTGCAACACGTCTAGATGTACATCTCAGGAAACAAAAGCTGGAAACTCTGTTCCATCGTCTCGCGTTCTTCTGTCGGACCCAAATCCAAACGTATAGTGAAAACAATAGAATTGGCCTTGCTGTTCCAATACTTTCGGAAAGGACTGTTGCTAGAAATGTAGTTCCTGCTTCTGAAAAGTTTCGGATGATAATTATACTGATGTGAATAACTGTGCTGAACCTGTGTTAAATAATCTGTACGGGTGTTTGCGTTTAATCGTTATGAATTCCTTATATACACTTCTTCTGCTCGAAAAGCCACAAAAACAAAACGAAAACGTTGCAGAGGGCTCGGAAGCTGCCCTTCTGGATCAGTCGTTCACTCGTGCTCAGTTTGACGGACTGTCCTGAAAACATCGCACCTCTGCGTCCTTCTCGTTTGACAATTTCCTCGGTATCTCCGTGACGTTCTCTGTAGCAGACAGCATGTACGATCTCTTCACCGTTGCACCTTTACGTAACGATTCGGATTCTTATTTAAAATGTCTGACTCTGAGATCTCGGCATTGTCGAGATTGGATAATAAACAGTTATATGAATAGCTACATCTTTCTCCAGTTTATATCCACTGACCAATTGGGGTAATAACGGGGGGAAAAAGAAGCAGGAACTAATAAATACATGTGACAATTATGGTTTTGGTGATATGTCGATGTGATATCGGAATCGTGATGAATAATTATGCGATACATTTTTCTCAGATATCATTGGTATGGCGATTGTATTTGTACAATTTAAAAAAAAAAATTATGGATGCCGTCGATTTGATGTCATTTCTTAAAACTTCCTTTTCTTTGTCTTGTTTCATTTACTTTTTTAGACAGTTTGTTAGATATATAAATTATATATCATAGAAATGTCCTCAAGTATCGTGATGTGATGATGATGATGATGTTTCTGTCATATCGTCCAGCCCTAGCGACGTTTACACGGACGACAATAATCCGATACGAACCCGATTAAACGATACTCTGATTAAGAAACTAGCGTGTAGACGGCGATTATTGATGACCTTAATCCGATTAAAGTCGTACTCGGACTAAACACAAATGGAATTAAGACGTGTGGCGTATTGCTGTTTTCCACGATCACACACGGCAGCGCTCAACCGTTCTCCGGCAGACGAGAGAGCACGGCTGCGTGCCAAACCGCCAACTTACCTACTGTATAGTAGGTGAAATACGTGTATAATATATAGAAGGCAAGTACGCGGTTTGGGACGCAGCCCACGGCTTCACGCAGTCGTCTGTTAGCACGTACAGCACGACGAATAATAACCGCACTTGAAGCGCTCGTAATAATGACTAATAAAAACACCCAAAACTGTATACACGGTTCCATAACGAAGACCAAGTGTATGTCGAGACGTGAAAGTCTGGAGGGACGTCTAATGTTAAACATGCTATACAAACAGTCGATTGAAAATATTGGCCCCTTTCCATTAACGGCTATTAAAAAAAAGATCGCAGGAGGAAGCAGGTGCTGCGTGCCATCTCGACGTCCACGTAAGCCCGTCTCATCGTAAACTGCTTTGTTTGTCTGATTGTTTGCCAGCAGCTGGCGATACCAGGCCCTCCCTTCCTGTTTGGCGCGTGCGCGGTGTTGGCAGCCTTCATCGTGGCGCTGTTCATCCCCGACCAGCCGACAGCGGGTGCCAAGACGTGCCAGGAGCTCAAGAGGAGCAACAGTCTGACAGGAGCACATGTCAACACGCCGCTTCCGGGCAGCGACGAGGACTTCGAGCCACTTCTGGAGGACAGCACTGTGTGACCGTCAAAACGTTCCTCTCTCGCCCTCAGAATGAGTGAGCCACGCCCCTGCAGGCCTCCCAGGAGATTTATTGTATTTGGTTTTCGATTATGTTTTAATATTCACGCGGTTCGTGGTTTAAATCTTTTGTTTAAGTCCTGAATTTTGAACCAAAATTTTCCACTGACCTTTTTTTTTTTTCTTTCTTTCTTTTAAATGTACATTTTTTTAAAACTCTATTTTGCCGCAGCAAAAAGGGCTTGGACGTGCTGTAGCTGAACTGGAGTGCGGACGTGCAGGCGGACGTGTGCGACACACTTAACACTTTTTTATTTCTAGATGCAACGTTGAGTCAGGTTTAATGGGCAAAGTGCAGTAACGTGAATCGCTTGAGTTTAGACTTTATAGCTCTTAAGTTTACCGTGTATGGAAACGCTCAGATGGTTTTCCAGCGATTAGAGCTCTCTGTATAGGTGTTTATACGTAGATTTATCGTCTTTTGGATTCAGAGCCATGAGATTCAGTGATGGACAGATTGTGAGTGTTTTTGTTAACAAGCCTTAAAGCTACATTTCCAGTGAAGTGTGACTGTAGGAGTTTATTTATTATTCATCGACGCAGAGTTTGTGCCGCGTGGGACGTCAACTCCTGCTGAACTCGACGCGTGTTTTACGTTGACGATGTTATTTTAAGTGAACAGGTTAGAAGGATGGTGCTAACGGACTTACTGACCGTGACGCAGTTACTGTGAGGCGCAAGTCAGTCCTTTTTACGATTATTATTATTGCTTTTAATTAATTTATTTTTTGGTAAACATTACTATGCAGGAGTTACAATAATTTACCGCCATTTTTATTTCGGTTTATTTGAACTGGTTTAAATGCCATTTTGCTTCAAATAGAATTTTTTTTAAAAATTATTAATTATTTAAAAAAATATTGTTTTGATACTTTTTGCAGAAAAGTCATGGTGGTGTGCGCGTGTCCAAAATTGATAAAAATCTGCATGGTGTTCGTTTGGTTCATAAAGTGGATTTGGAAGTTCCGTGGGATTATTTGGAACAGCATGCAGATTGTTCTTTAAATCTTTCTTCTTTAAATCTTTCACGTTGTTCTCCAGAACCTCTCCATGAGCCTGTGGACGTGCACAACACATGCTTTCTCCTCAGTCTTTGCACAAAACAAAACGATTCCATTCAAGTGCATCACCAGCTACCTAACCCCCTGCCCATGGTTCTGAAGGGTTAACATTTCCTGCTACAGCCTTACACGTTCTCTCTTTTCTCTAAACTCTCATATTCCACCCCACGAACACTAACGAATTGTATTCTTTTACGTGCACTTGTACACACATTCCATTTGCACACGGATAGAACGAGCTTTAAGAGCATTTGCAGTTAGTAGTGAGCACTATAGACAAATTTCTATCCATAGTATGGGTGAAAATGTGATGCCGTTCCAATCTCATATGGTATCGATCAGTATTTCTGGCAGGCCTCTGCTTCCAGGTTCCCGTGTTGATCAGTTAAAGGAGCAAGAGTCGATATTTGTCATTTCTTACTGGTCCAAATGATGTAGAAATAATAAAAATACCGATTTAAGCCAGTTTCGAAAGCCGCGTCCTGGTCCAGGAACGCATGTCGTATTTCGATTGGTCTCCTCTCAGTCGTGTTATAAACCCGCCCCCAAACACCTTCACAATTCAGTTCTGCATGTTTTATAGGGTTGTACCTTGACTCAAGCAGTTGAAGGCTCTAGTTAGCATGAACCATTGTAAGTCTTGGGGGCGGAGCTTTGCGTACTTGAGTGGAAATGAGGGCGGGGATTAAGTAAAAAAAAAGAAAAAATCATTCAAATCTTCAACTCCACCTGTTTAACCGTTTCAAGCATCTTACCCTAATGCACATTTACCCCAATCTAAATGTCACATGATGTCCTTCAAATGAAATTTCTTGTTGAATATGCAAAAACAAAAAAGAGGGCAAACCAAATAAAGTTTAGGTTTACTGCTTAGCATGAGACTCCGACATTAAATGATTACAAAATATTTTACTACACGAATGAAAAAATAACCTGGGCATTTTGTGTTGTTTTATATCGAACTTCTACGACCGGTTTCGTGCATGAACACCGCAGGCAGCTCTGATCTGGCGCGTTTTCTAATTCCGAATGTTTGCTAATCACAATGTTTATAATACTTTATTTAAAAAATAAAATACGGATGCTTCCCTTTTATTATACAGTATATAGACTAAAGGCAATGATTTGTTCCCTGTGGTCGCTTAGGTTTTAGAGTTAATAAGTGATTCGCTGGCGCCGTGGAGCGTAGCTTTTACGCTCATTTAGCTTTTCACATCATGGCAAATCCATTTCGCAGATCTATTTGTTCTCTTTATAATGCTGAACGATGGCAGCGATGAGTCCCGTGATGACAAGCGAACATTACGTTTCTTCCTAACGTCTCTGTACACGGCGTATATGACGGGAGAAGATGAAACCTGGGTTTGTTTGGAGCAGTAAATGGGAACTAAAGAAACCGGAGCACACCCGAATGTTCGGAGTCGTCGCTTTACAGATACCGGGCCGTACTTAGTATTTTCGCCTGGAAAATCTCGATTCACGCGTCGCTTTGACGCCTGCCGCTGACCTCGCGGCTACACGCCAGACACGTGCACAGAGATGGTACGATCCGTCGCTCTGTTGCGCGCATGCTTAAAGGCGAGCGTACGCGAGGGGTCACGGAAATTGGGCGCACGAGCAAGTCAAGTTCTCGCGTTCTTTTTTTTTTTACACTCGTTCTTTCCATGGCATCACATTGTACGTAATTGATCTGTTCAGGATTAACAACTGGTGCAGCAGCTCAACAGTCATACCGCTCACTACTACTTGCAATCTCTCTCTTTTTACTTTTACTTATTATGTTATGATCTTTCCATACAGATGCAGGCGAATGAAGTGTCCTGTTTTCTGCATTCCAGTATACAGGTTTATTTCGTTATAAAATATCATCAGCTGCTTATCGTAGTGTCACTACGAGATGACACTGTAAACGAACCACCCCCCTCCCCATTTGAATGTCTATTTCTAGCGTTCCAGCCTCCTCTCCTGTCAGACCAGCTCACAGTCATCGTTACAGCCGACAGCGTTGTGCGAGTCTCTCTTCCTTCGCCTCACGGGTCAGCTGCCAGTGATGAATGTGTCCCAGCGTGGGTTCTAGCACCATGCACGATCACTGAGCAGGGCTGCGTTCCAGTTCCGGTTTGAACACACCCTCGTTCACTTCCTCTCACAGTGGGTTTTTCCCTCTTTCTCTTTGAGTTCAAGCTTAATACAGCTTCTATATTTCTATCGGACACCTGAGACATTGTAAACACGCGACTGTAGAGCTCGGGAGCAGACGACCAAACCGCCAAAAAAAAGAAAGAAAAGTGGACGGAGCTGTACTAATGAAAGCAATAACATATTTGATATCATAAACTTCCAATCTGAGTACCATGTTAGCAACTGTCCCATGTGCCATAACTACTGACAAGTAATTAGCGACCAAGCTAATTGGACTCTGTACATGTCGGAGAACTAGTCACAGAAATTGCTTCAGTTTAAGTACTCGATGCCAATCGCGAGAGTATTCCAGAGCTCCCCGTGTGCGACTTGTTCCAGACGAGACGACGAGGGTGTGTTGAAAGTGTTTTTGGAATGTTCGGTAATACATGCGAGTTCTCTGAAACGCCCGAGTGTTTCCCCTGAAAAGATCGCATCGACGTCCTACTATCGAGTACGTGGCTGTGTCGTGTTGCGCATGCGTGTACGGTGTGTAGTACACAGCCTGCAGCTGGTATTCTGACCGTCGAACAGAAAAAATAATCTGACAGTAATATATATATATATATAAGTATTTTAAGGTTGTAAAATATTGTACATGTACTGAATAGCGTTAACGGAATATATTGTTGCTAGAACTTGCTCTATTTTTGGACTCGCATACGAATGATACGAAACGCCAGTCTCTGGAAACATTCCCAGACGCATCATTTCACCAGCTCCGGCCCAATCCGGCGTGTACGGAGGCCGCACAGGCCCCCATGCCAGCCGTCCTGAGTATTCGTGTCAAGATCTTTTGCACTTTCTCACCTTTCAGAGAGCGTGCACACGTGTGCCTAACGTGTAAAACCATGTTCAGACCCGAAAAGGAGTGTAAACATTATGTCATGCTTCGAGTGCTGACCTATACAGCAACTTCTCTATCTATTACGTCATGTCTTGGTGGTATCTGTGGAATAAAACGGAGGTTACGAAAAGCAAACGACTGTGTATTCGGTGGGTTGTTTTTGCATTGTTGTCCAGTAGGGGGCGCCGTGGTCATGGTTATTTATTTTTGGGACTCCTATCTGAAGCTATTTATTTATTTATTTAAAAACATTTCTTCTAGAATGATGTCTATTTAAAATGTTTACACGAGGAAGCAACCTAAGTAACATTTCCATATTTGTTTTCTTAGAGATGTCGAGGCATGCTATTGGCAGTAAAACTGGCTTTTTTGACAAACAGGAAGTGCACGTAGCAACAGGACGTAAAACGTCACCTTACAGTTTGACAAAAACATGTCTAAAGAGAAATGTCCAGAGTTTAAAGATCGTTGTTTTCAACGTCATGAGCAAGCCTCATGTGGTCTGGTGAAAGAAAAACGGACGTCAATAGAGGAACAACATGAATATTCTTCGCTGTACCTCAGACCCCAGAATAAATAAAGCAGGTGGATCTACTGCTCGGACCGGTCCACAGGTAAGTGTGTGATGCTCTGGGCGCGAGGAAGGAGTACACGGCGTACAAGAGCAGCACCAGTACATCAGTGTTCCTGCAACAAGCTCCGGGTCCACTAGAATAAAACAGTCTGCTGGGCCAAACCTTTTGAATCTGATCTGTTTTCAACAATCTCCCGTGGCAGAAGTGCAGCGGTCCAGCCTCCGCATGTGAGCATTAACCCTGACTGACCTCTGGATGGCAGTGTAGCTGTAACTCGAACGCATTCCCACAGTTCCCAGTAGATCTGATGAGGATGCTTCAGGCCAGTTATTGGTTCAGAAATCACACTTGCTAAATTGCCACCCTCGGTGCTCGGCCGAAGAATACCCACCGGCCAGATTTCTCTAGAAACTAAACGTGTACCGGCCTGTCGGTGAACACCGAAACGTCATCAGACTTGTCTAATGGTACGGAATGATTTATAAACAATGTGCAGCGTACGAATACTGTTTATCGTTACGAGTGAAATCGATTACGATGAGCTGAATCTGAAATCTGATGCTGTTGGCAATGTGCATGATTTATTAGCCTGAAGCATGAATACGGACGATGATGGAGTCGGTTATGAATTTGATATCCTCTCGTCTGTATTTTGTTCATGTGAACTGGACAAATGTGCGGTATCGTCATGTATAATCAGAGCTGCTCAAATCCAATCAATAAATCCAATATATAAAGTGCTTGGATGTATTATGTCCTGGTATCATTGTGATACTGATGTTGTCTCAAATCATCCTAAAATGTCAAACGTTTTCCATTTATATTCGTCATGGTTATGAAATCGATACTTTGCTGCCACATAAGCAAAGCTAGTGGCAATTTTCTTTCTGTGTATTCCATCTTTCATTAGGGGTCAGAGGTCAGGGCCTCTGAGGTCATAATACAGTGTATTGTGTAGCCTGGGACTGGGACCAATCAGTGGCTGTGCTGGGACTGGAACACAGGCGTAGCAGCGTAGCCTTAAAAATCGCACTGCGAATCTTCCTGATACGTTTCCCCTCATGCTGCATAAATACATACATCAACACTCCGAGCATCAACACTCCGAGCTCGAGATTTTATTGAGGGTAAAGTACAAAGTTGTAACGGCTGCCTTTTACCACAAATCATTCATCAAAAGTCGTTTGCAGCGGCAGAAATGAACACGAAATCAATCGAAACATGCAATATTCGGAGGAGCGGGTGATTTTTCCCGCAGAGTTGCACCGACATGTCATGTGACATGATCACAACACACATTCAGCCAAAGCCCTCTCCGAGTCACGCACAAGTACCACTAAACGGTCTCGATTACCAACAAACGTCACGGTGAAAGAACGTGCATGACAATTTCACGCAATAAACTGAAACTTTTGTAAATCTGTCAGGAATTTTAAGGACGATTTGCCCTACGGAAACATTTACACTCCACTTCAGTAAGAGATTGCTAAACGTTGCGATCGATTTTGTGGAAGCAGTCACTGCTAACATTTTTTTGAATTCTTGAAAATGTCGGAGATTTGGCGTCAATGGAACAAATCCTTTGCGCTTTGGAAGACTTTTCGATAAATGCTAACTGGTGCACTTATATAGCACGTTTATCCAAAGCGCTTTACACTGTGTCTCATCCACCCATTCTCACACACACACACACCAATGGTAGCAGAGCTGCCATACAAGGTGCTAACTTGCCATCAGGAGCAACTTGGGGTTCAGTGTCTTACCCAAGGACACTTCGGCATGTGGAGTCACCCGGCACGGGAATCGAACCGCCAACCCTACGATTAGTGGACAACCCGCTCTACCACCTGAACCCATGTAGAAATGACCTGCCCAAAAAGAAAAAGTAGATTTAAAGAGTTGAAGTGCTGAGTGGTACGTTATAAAGAGTTAGACATGATAAAGGTCCGAGCTGAATGCTTAGACATCCGCGACGGCCTAAACGTTACTGTTGGATTGCGGTTACGAAGAAACGGACACTGTCGAAATTTGGTTTAAAGTACACGCTTTGTGAAATCTATGAAAATGACGCCATTTAGGCTGATACTCACCTGATAAATCACGTCCGGTTGGTAACAGAGCAACTCCCCGGGTGACGTCGGGAACACGACGACAAAAACCGAGAACGAAGAACACGCGACAAATTCAGAACCACCATACCAAATCCGGAAAAAATATGCCCGCAAATTCGTGAACACGACATCAGATTCCGAAGCATGACGTATTTGGGCGGGAAACACCGCTGCATTCGGAAACGCGACAGAAAAGCTTGAAGCGAATTCAGACTTGGCGAACGTGAAAATCAGCAACGATACGCGTCGAGTTCGACAAGTCCGACTACGGCTTGCGTATTGCGTTTCCTGCTTCTTCTTTTCCCATCGCTCATTTCATCGTGCTTTCACGTCGTGTCATTTTCGCTACAACTTTAAACTGCTGCTCATGCTGAGTCACATTCAGGGCAAAGTGCTAACTGCTCTCAAACACCTACAGGAGCTTACAAACAAATGTCCAGGATTGGTTAGTGTCACTCTGATTGACAGGGACACGAGGGTCCCTCCCACACAGCCACCCGAAGAACAAGTCATTAAAGCGAACCTGTATTTATTTATTTATTTATTTACTTACTTACTTACTTACACAGAGTCGACCCCAATTAATCCTCGAGTTACGACCGGGCCGCATGCGAGGGAACGGTGACGCTCGACAACCAGTGTCGCCATGACGATGACGATCTCTACGTGACGAGGATGAGCGCTCAGTGATGTTCCAGATGTCTTCCGGAGACTTCCGCTGAAAGCCGAGGCGGCTATAAAAAGTGGCCCGTTCCCACGGAGCACGTGTTGGAGCGGCGTTCGGTGAAGCCGCAGGACAGAAAGACGAGGAGCCAAGAGATGTTTTGAACGAGTGATCGGTCGAAATCGTAACTCGTGATTGATCATGTTCTCAGCGGGAAAGTAGGTCGAGGAAGAAAAGAGAGAGAGAGAGAGATGGGTAAACAAATATGGCCGCCAGTCCTGGGGACGAGACGATGACATGACTGATATCCTGAGAGCAACGAACTCAAGTGACCCCAGTCTCTCTCTTTCTTGCGCTCAGAGAAATATGGAGCAGACGTCCAACATGCTAGTCAGCCATCCGGCTTTCTGGACTTGAGCCTGGTACTGTGAGTGGAAACACACACACACACACACACAGACAGACAGGAATTGGAGGAAGGACGTCATAAAGCAGTGATGGAGGAGATGATGATGACGAAGGAATGGGAATATGGGTGGGTCTGATTCGAGTGTGTATGCATGGCCTTGGGTGTGTGAGAACACACACACACACACACAGCCCATAAAGAAGGACTTCAGTGCTCTTTTAAATGCCGAGTGAAAACACCCGGTGGTCCAAAAACACTTTAAGCCTCATAGTGTGTGCTGGAGAGAGCAATGCTCTGTAACAGGCCTGAAAACCATACACTCTCACACACACACACACACAGAGCACAATAGGGAGCATGAGCAAACACACTCAGCCAGCAAAAACAGCCCGTGTGTGTTCTGGATCCTTCCATGAAGCACTTTCCAGTTTATAATAAACAGATTGAAGTTCTCTCTCTCTCTCTCTCTCTCTCTCTCTCTCTCTCTCTCTCTCTCTCTCTCTCTCACACACACACACACACAC
>JAOUWY010000011.1:20379089-20390376 GCA_025728095.1 Prietella phreatophila | reverse complement strand
ACACACACACACACACACACACACACACACACACACACACACACACACACACACACACACACACACACGAGTGATTTTGAAACAACGCTACAACACTAACATTATAACACAAGGAGTTTAGATTATAATCTGTAATTACAGACTACGGTTTAAAATGTAACTTCAAAAGGACGAAAAGAAAAAGCATGAAGATGTTCCCAGTTAGTGAATCTCTCAATCTGAAATGGAGATTCAGATGCATACCTTTTATAGTAACTGCATTATTTGGGCTAGAATTGCTGAATTAGGACTAAACCGAACTAAACCTCAGCACTAGGACGAGTTTTTGTGTGCGTCAGTAATAGAACTCTATAAGGTTCGTTTTTGGAATTGCGTTTCGTAGCTTACAGTTTCGACTCTCCTCCTTTCCTTCCTTTGTACAGTTTTTTCTGAATTCCACAGTGCAACAATATCATGAAGGCCTAAGAAAAAAAATCCAATAAAAAGTTTACAAAAAAAAAAAGTCAAATCTTCAGTTTCTTTCTGGCGGGTGGTAAAAATAATAATGCTCCACTTATGAATTAACGCCTCGCCCCCCCGCCTCCCATTTTTCCTCCAACAGAAAAGAAAAAATCTGCAGAGCCTCGGGGTTTGGGGGGGGGCGAATGTGACCGTAGTGAAAATAGTAATTACCAGAATTTCAGACCCATGAGACTACGTTCCGAGGGGTTCGTATTTGGCTGAGGCCTGAGGGGGAAAATCCACAACGGAAATGCTAATCATCAGACTCACGAGATTGCTACCCAACATTTAATCTGAATTCTGCCCGATACAGTAGTTGATAATGTGCCACAGAAGTAGATTAGATCCATATCTCCGCTCAGGGTGTCACGTCAACAAAACAAAAGTGTTTCCCAGGCAGGTTGGGGTAAATGAAGTCTTTCATTTCGTCAAAGATAAACTTGCTGACTGGATAACGTTATGGAGGATCACATGGCGGTGGTTTCTACCTACTGATGTGTGCGCACTGCTACATTCTTCATTCCATACGCCTTTGTCAATATTCTGGTCATTATTGTTTTTGGTGGGAAACGCTTGGAGAGCTCATGATGGAGGATCGTTTACGTGGATAAAATATGGATCAGCTTGATGACAGTCGAGAGATTAGCGGCGGAAGTTCTCTATCGGTTTCTGTGCCATCCTTAGAGATGCTCTGTCTCCAACGCTGGACATGTCATCTCTATAATGTAGAAGAGGACGAATCATGTCTTAAGTAATCCATAAGAGGATCATTATTCGCTCAGAGGCACTCGGCTTTTACTCTCCCTGTGGGATTACCTTCATGTCCAGGTCTTGCTAATAAACCCCGTCCCCAGGTTTGTCCTCTGTCTGTCACGTATCTCATGCGACTGTGAGCGTGAGAAACTTGCCGCTGAACTTGAAATTTACAGGTGACATTTCTGTACTTGCAAATGTCTCGAGCTTCTCTCCGGCTGGTCTCGCACCTCCTAAAAATCCTCATTCGTTTACAGCGGGTCTGGTTGGTGCCATTAATGGAGCGCTTTTCTGTGAGGGTTTTATACGAGGCTCTGGGTAATATTGGGTTGATGCTCATCACTTAACGAGGCATTAATGTGAAATGGCGTCTTTGGGACAGAGTGCAAGATCGCAGTGTTAATTGCGCTCCCCAGGTGACATGAAATACAGTTGCTTCGCTCACGCTAATTAGAGTCTGGGGAGTTGAGTGTCTGTCTCGCAAACAGAAAGTGAGCAGAGTAGAAGAACCGAGTGTATTCTTATCAGTAAGATGACTGCAGGAGGTGGACGGAACACTTTGACTGAAGGCGTGTACTGTAAATTAAAGTAGGGCAGTGAGCATGGTGTCATTTACACGATGCTGAATTCACTAAAAACACACCCTGATTGGTGTTGCTGGCTTTGACGTCGTTTTAATGATTACGGCTCCATTTCTGTATTGACTCCAGCTCACTGGAGGTCTGCAGGACGTAGGAGATCCACCCAATACATTGTGACTGTAAAACAAGTCTTCCTCAGACTTTATTAATCCCCCAGACAGACGGCTAGACGGACGCATGCATTGCTGCACTGTTCAAAAATAAGGAAAGAATAGGGCACAAGCGTGACACTGCCTAGAGGACACCGTCCACCAAAAGTCAGAGATTGAATGAGGAGGACATTAATTAGATAAGCAACAGGATGCTCCCGCCACCATGCTTCACTGTGGGGATGGTGTTCTCACGGTGATGAGCTGTCAAACATATTGCATCAGGCCAAAAAGTTTGGCTTCATGAGAACATTTTCCCAGACTTCCAAACATGATTTCATTTGGCTCTTCCATAAAGCCCAGAGTTGTGGAGTGTCCAGGCTGTCCCATGACCAGCTTCTCCCGTCTGAGCTGTGGATCTTTCTAGATCCCTCACAGTTAGCTTGTTAGCTTCCCTTTCTGATTCCCTCTTTACACTTGCTTTTTGGCGTACGTCCTCCTCTATTCAGAGTTGCGGTCGTGCCAAATTCTTTCCATTCTTTTAATACTGGATCTAATGGCGACCCTTGAGCAATTTTTAATAACCACACCCCGACTGATAGTTCTCCAGTCCTGCACATGTTTTGCTAGTTCCTTGGTGTTCACGATGCTGTTCGATTATTCTTGAACAGAATCCGGGGTCTTCCCGGAGCAAGTCTATTTGTATTGAGATCATATAACACTTTAATTGCACACAGATTGACTCCATTCAGCTAATTACAATATTCTGAACTTTAGGAGTTTCACAACTTTTATTTTAAAAAATAACAAATTAAATTGTTGATCATTTTGCAAACTATTTTGCCATTTCCCTCCATAATTCCCTAGAACGTGAGCAATTGTGTGTACATCCATGGCATATAATCCCAATCAAGTGAAGTTAATATTTACACATTGTACATACATTAAGTGAACTTTAATAATAGTCCAGCTTGACAAAGATAGACAGACAGACACACGCAGACATCAACATACACAGATACAGAGATATACCCTTATCAAATAGATCACAGATACGTTATTGATCCCCAGGCGAAAATTCGGTACTGTGGATTGGACGGGTTTTTACAAGCACACTTCACCCGTTCCAATCGTATCCATTCTGTCACGGTAATTGACCCCCCTGCCTCACTAGCTCTCAGATTTCATCAGATGCCTGTATGTTTTCTGCCTCGCAAGACACACAGATCAAATCAGAGGTCTAATCCGCACTTCAGTTTGAATTTGGATCATCCTCAGGTTTTTGCCACACTTGTCTAAAAACACACCCATGGATGGAAACTGGTGGAGAATATCGTCTAGACTCATGAAACTCCATGATACAATGCAATAGATTCGTGTCCAAATGGTGTATCCTAGAGAGTAGGATCATATCCGTCATCTCGGATATGATCACACCAGGTTAAAGGATATTTTATGAGTATACTTTTGATCAAAGGCTAATTTGGTTCCTAATGATTTAAAGTTGGCTGTAAATAAAGTCTAGCAGTAAGCGTGATGGCATTAATGCTAATTCGCCCGGCTCCCGAACAGAGTAAGAGTACTGAAATAAAATAACCTACAACCTGACATTCTTCCACCATTTACATTATGTATGGTTTAATATAATTATTTATTGATTTCCACATGAAATTTGGATGAGCGGGTGCGATCATTGGATTTCATACTTATGAATTAATAAAGAAAAAAAACCTACAACCAATAGCCTTTTGCTCTAACCGTAACTGTAATTTTTCATAGCAGCTAGTTTGGGAGGATTCTTACTAATTTGCAGTTGTGAGAGGTTTTAGTCTAGACTAACCCCCTTCCTATTGTAACATTACTCACCTGTATCTCTTTCTACTTCAATTGCTGGTGTGGGTCCGTACATTTCAAACCTTTAGGCATATTGGAAAGAATCAAATATCCACTTAAAAGGTTTGGGACTTTGTGTTTTGGTCATTATACTGTATGTTAAGTCGTTCAAATTGGGTATAATGGAAATTTAATAGACCTTTAACAACTTGCTAAAACTTCGAAACTATGCTAATTCCAAATCGGACGCTCCCACGTCCTCTCGTTTGCATCTTAAAATCATGCCCCTGTGAAATAAAGTGCTGATTTCTAATTCACGCTCCTGCAGGGTGATCATTTTAGACGCGAGATGTCAGATTATATTTGAGATAATGGTGCACGCCATTGTCTGAACACACAAGAAGAAATGTATACATGTGATACCTGAAATGGTAGAACTCTGACAAGGACAAGTGTTAACATTATGACAGCGGAGAAAACGCACTCGATTTATCTACCCGAGTAGGAAAAAAAAAAAAAAGACACCTACTTTTCACATACCGTCTTCACCGTTTATATTAGGTTATATGCGTGTCCATGTTATACTCGCGCGAGTACGTACAGTGCTGTGAAACGCACAACGGAGAGCAAAGATGCCTTCATAAAAAATACTGTAAAGAGCAGTAAACAGTAGTAAATGAAACAGTCGATATTTGGTGTGACAAAAATATAAATAGTAGTCTCGGGTACTTCTAATTAGTGCAGTTTTATAAGGAACTGAGCTGTAGGTTTGATTGAGCATCTCGCAGAACCAGCTACGGTTCTTCTGGAGACTTTTGACTGTCGCTTGCTTCTCATTTCTGCAGCGAAATCCAGCAGCTTTTATTGTGTTCCTGTCTGAAAAACGGTCTCTTATGTAATACGCTGCTTTCTTCACTGACACACAAACATTTCTCTGTAGCGTTTAATTTTGTGCTAGAAAACGGTACATTGTCCCAGATAGGAATCGTTTAGCGTCGGATCCGTTTGTGAGTGACCTGAAGGTGGTTCAGATCTCAGGAGAGCTGCAGTCGATTAAAGCTTTTAACTCTAACCCTGAACTTGAAAATTCGTCCTTTATATACACCGATCGGCCGTAGCACTGAAACCACTGACAGGTGAAGTGAATAACATTGATTATCTCGTTACCACGGCACGTGTCAAAAAGTGGGATTTATCATGCGTCATGTGAACAGTCACATCGCAGTTGACGTGTTGGAAGCTGGAAAAAAGCGCAAATAGTGATGACTAGATGACCGCGTCGGAGCATCTCCACAACAGCAGGTCTTGTGGGGTGCAGTGGTTAGTGCCTACCAAAAGTGGTCTAAGGAAGGACAAGCGGCGACGGGGTCATGTGCACCCAAGGCTCAATGATGCGTGTGGGAGGAAGACTAGCCCGTTTGGTCTGATCCCACAGAAGAGCTGGTGAAGAAGTTCATGCTGGTTACGATAGAAATGTAAACAGCGCATCACAGCTTGCTGTGTAGTAGAGCAGTGAGTAGTAGCTCACTGGTTAAAGACGTTGGACTTCTGATCGTTAGGAAGGTCATGAGTTTGCATCACAACACTGCCACGCCGCCTGTCCCTGGAGCGAGGCCCTTCACCCTTGCTGCTCAGAGATTAATCACTCTGGATAAGGGTGTCCGCTAAATGCTATAAACGTTTGCAGAAATGCAGTTATGAGAGAGTACTGCTGCACATATGCACACTGTAGAGGGATTTTCTTCACTGCCGATGTACGTCAAGCCCAAAGAAATAGATTTCTCATCATATTTGCATCTCTTCGATGGTTTTTCTGGGAACTGCAGGTGAAGAAGAGGTGGGTTTCGACTTCGGGTGAACCGGGTACACTTACGCTGTTAGAGGGGACTGTGGATCAGAGGTGCCATTACTTTGAATCACGTAGCCGTGTGCTGGTGATAAATGACATGCGTAAGATGTCGCATGACTGTGAGTGGGTGCAGTTTCGAGTGAGAAAGATAATTTGATTGGATGTCATGTATTTGACCTTTAGAACATTGCAGTTTATTTTTCGTCCGCGAGACAAACATGAATTCAAATTTTAATGTTATTTAGTGAGGTGGAATTAAATCACCCCGTGTACCCCCAGGGGTTCCCCAGCTTGGGAACCGTGCTGTAGCTTTTAAAACACAATACATGGCCACAAAAGGAACAAGTATGAACATGTCTCAGCTCAGTTATTTTATACTGAAGCCAAACTTCAGCTTTAGATAACTCCGTGTTCATCATGTGCCAAATAAATCTGGGGAACATAGATACACCCTCCACTCGCTTCTAACGCTAGCTGAGAGAGCGAGAGAGAGAGAGAGAGACAGAGAGACAGATGATGCTAGTGAAAATGTCAACCGTAAACAAACCGTACAGGGAAGCAGACATTCATTAATTCATGTTTGTTAAAAACGTGTTAACACCCCGGTTGTGATCAGAGTAACACTTAATGCGCGGTCTTCACCTACCTGTAGACACACAGGTGTGTTTTTCAGAATGTGCTGTTTTTCTCACCTCTGTCTTTACACCTCGGATATTCTAGGAACGTCCTCTACTATTTCTTTCACTGACTAGATTATTCGGTGTGACGTGTTGCACTCGGAATAAAACGTCCTGCACGTGTCCACGTTCACGCGGCTGCAGCGGAACCGCATCGTCCTGTTCCCAAACGAAACATCCGAGACAGATCGTCCAGGTGCGGAACAAAGCTGCTTTTCCTCCAGTTTCGGATTCCTGTCACTTGGGCCGTGATGTGAACCTTCAGCCTGGTGGAGAGTGAACAAAACAGTCATTACTCCGTCTCTCTGAAGCACTAATGATCAATCTGTTTTGCTGTCAGAATGGCCATTACATTTAATCACCTAAGTAATCAATTCAAACACGGCAGGAAGACGTGGCACTGGAAGATCTCAGAAAGAGTTTCATCAGATCGGTCAGGAAAACAAACGGATCAAATATATGCGGGTGTCAAAGGTTCACACGGTTGTGCTAAAACTGCTGGTTTTTGTGACACCGACCTACTGGGCCACTGGGGCAGATGTGGCACAGGTGGTAGAGCGGGTTGTCTGCTAATCGTAGGGTTGGAGGTTCGATTCCCGGCCTGGATGACTCCACATGCCGAAGTGTCCTTGGGCAAGACACTGAACCCCAAGTTGCTCCTGATGGCAAGTTAGCGCCTTGTGTGAATGGGTGAATGAGACACAGAGTAAAGCGCTTTGGCTAAAAGCGCTATATAAGTGCACATTTACCATTTTACTGTTACTACAGTAGAGCAGCTGCAAGAATATCTGGCAAGAACTGGTAATGGCACTCCGTTCACGTGACAATAACCTCTTGTATTATTCACACGTCTGGGCTTCACGTGTCCCGCTAACACGACCTCCCTCCACACACACGGATGATTCTTCATACCATTCTGTGTAAGCTCTCGACTGTTCTGTGTGAAAACACCAGGAGATCTGGAATAGGCATCCAGGGTTCGTATATCAGCACATCTGTAGCATCACCATCTGTCTGCACTGGAAATTGAGATTACTTAGTGTGGCATTGTGTCAAATAAATAAATAAAGAAAGAAATAATAATCCAAAAAATCAGTAACAAATTTGTACAGCTCACAAGTGTTGAGAAATATGAGAACTGTTGCCTTCTTTTATGCACCGCTGTGCCACTTAAAAGCTGTGATTGACACGGGAGACCATTTTGGTATGGATAAGCTCCACAAGAAATAAAAAAAACAACAAAAAAAAAAACCCAACATAGAACTGAAGGTGGGTGTACCCCCCCCGACTGTTTCCATTTTCTGAGGCTTAAACGCTCTGTGTTCCTAAAGAAAAGTTCAAGCTAAAGCTTTTGGTTCTTCAGACGTCCCACTGGGTGAACCTTTAAGAGCTATGTGAGCTAAGTGTGTTGTTTCTGTTTCCCTGTAAGAAAGCCCAAGATCTACAGATATGTGTGGGATTTGTTTCTCTCCCCAGAGGAATTCTGATCGATGTGTGTGGGATTGTGTTCAAATCCCACCCGCTCTCGCTGTTACATTATTTTTGTCTTTACGCCCGTGTGATATTTTATTTTAATAAAACCAGTTTCGGTGGTTTAGTCATTTAAAGTCCTGATCAGAGATGAAAACAAACTAAATGCATCAAAGAAAAGGCCGTGTCAAACTTTTTTTTTGGGTGGGGCTTCATATTCCCCTAAATATCCCACCTGGCCATGCCCATAACAGTACAAATTCTTCCCTCCAGATTTGTGTTGGGTTCAGTGACCGCTAACAATCATCAAATGAACCGTTTCTCACAGTACACTGGCGTTCTAATCCACCGGCGGAATGGATATCGGACATCTTCGATCAGTCTAAACAAATGAATTGCGATATGAGCCACTACTGCCCAGGTGCCTTCAGTAACGGCTCCATCCTGTAGACAATCCACCCTTTTCATTGCCTTGTGCCCCGAGATAGGCTTCAGACTCTCCCACGAGCCTGTGCAGGACGAGTGCTATTGAAGATGGAGGGACGGACGGACTTATTCCTCTTCTTTGTAGCTATTTGTTTGTTCTTTAAAAAGCATACACGTGTTGCGAGTGCATCCTTTTAAAAAGATTTATTTCAGTATGACCAGTTCGACAAGGTTCCCAGACCTCCTTGTCATGGACTTATTTTCCACTGTCCCGCCCCCAGGATACATCTCTACACATAACAAGAAGCAACTCATCCATGTGCACCATAACCTGTTCTAATGAAGCTGCAGCTCGGACTAGGACGAGGTGACGGAGGGCTGATTTTGGTTTAAGGGCAGATGTAGTGCCCCCATAAGCCGACATGATCTGACGTGAGGTTTGACGTTCGGATCTGCGCCGGACGAGCCGTGTTTCTAGCCGTCCCTCGCTGCAGCATTCTGACCACGTGCCTGAAACAGGAGGACGTGAATAATGCATGAGGATGTATAACTCCATTAACTTTTACTTATTCAACTTTTAGCTAGACAGCATGAAATTATACAGTTTAATGTAGCTTTGCAAAAGTATTTATCATCTGCAGGTGGGACTGCTCGCTGCTTCTTCTCTTTTTTTAATATCATTTTTCCGCCTTTCTTTGTTGTGCTAAATGGATCCGAAAAAAAGGTCACTGTATTTGGCATATTTCAATTGCAAATTTGATTTAAATCACCCAGCGCGGTGAGTGGGCTTACAGCGCTGCGCTGCTTTATGAAGAGCGCGGTGTAGACGTGGACGTTCTTTACAACGTGTTAGTCGTATATTTGCGTTTGGTAGACAGTGCACCGAGAGGAAGATTTCCAGGTAAACTTGAAAATAATGAAACAGAGACGCTTGTAAAAGGCAACTATCCAGAGTGCATTAGTGGCCTTCAGCACTGAATGTGTTTAACAGGAGCGGGTCAGTAATAACGACCTGCAACACACACAAACTAGTAGTAATTAATGGCAATTACACGCCTGTACTTCATGTTGTTAAACAGAATTACTCTCTTAATGAAACACGAGACACGTGAATACATGTCCTCGGTGATCTGAGGTCACTTCGTCCTCAACATGAAATCAAGTACGTTATATTATCATGCCATGCATATATACAGTATCTCACTAAAGTAAGTACACCCCTCACGTGTGTAAATATGTGATGAGATCTTTTCATGTGACGACACTGAAGCAGTGACACTGTGCTACAGTGTAAAGTAGTGAGTGTACAGCGTGTGTAACAGTCAATGTGCTGTCCATCAAAATACCTCCACACACAGACAATATCTAAACCACTGGCAACAAAAGTGAGTACACCCCTAAGCTTATACATCTCTGTGAATTACTATAGCAACAAGAGCTTTAATAGGTGAATGAGCGAATTGTCAGAGCTGCTGGTATAGTAACTGAATCAACGTCTGACCAATCAGAATCAAGCATTCAACATGGTTGATGCATAAATATAATTGAAAATCAGCAGGCTTTGTCGCTGGTGGATTTGATTAGACATGTTCCAGCGACGAAACTTGATCTGGAGAGATGTGGCGAAGCTCCTCAAAGCAAACAAATCATTTCGCCTTATGCAAATATGTCCTAATTTGAAGGTGATGATAACACCACCACAATGTCAGCTGTCAGGATGACATAACCGTGTGCTTTAATTGCCATCCTGCATTCTCAGCTTTCTCTGCTAATGGCTACATATTTTCAAGGATGATTTACAATTAGATCGCGTTCTGACAGGCCAGTCCCCAGCCGAGGGCCGTGGCTCAGAGTGAAAGACGTTATCAAACGCGCCATTATGTCTGGAGGATCCCACTGCGCTTCAATCGGACAGACACGTGTTCTCTGCAAACAGTGCAGTGTCATTAGCATCGCGTGTCTCCCTGTGTGAGAGGAATAATAACAGTAGCACTCACTCAGGTGACTGTCGCTCGCTGCCACTTCTGACATAAACAAACAGCCTTTTGGGTCATGCAGAGAGAGAGGGAGAGGGAGGGAGAGAGAGGTGGAGAGAGAGAGAGGGCAGGAGAGAGGGGGAGAGAGAGAGGGGGGGGAGCGGTAGAGAGAGAGGGGAAGAGAGAGGGAGGTAGAGAGAGGGAGAGAGAGGAGAGAGAAAGAGAGGGAGGGAGAGAAAGAGAGAGGGAGAGAGGGAGAGAGAGAGAGAGGGAGAAAGAGAGAGAGAAAGAGAGGGAGAAAGAGAGAGAGAAAGAGAGGGAGAAAGAGAGAGAGGGAGGGAGAGAGGGAGAAAGAGAAAGAGAGAGAGAGAGAAAGAGAGAGAGAGAGAAAGAGAGAGAGAGGGAGAAAGAGAGAGAGGGAGAGAGAGACAAAGAGAGAGGGAGAGAGAGAGAAAGAGAGAGAGGGAGAGAGAGAGGGGCTGAAGAGATAGTCTAATGGCTACTGGGGAGTTCCTCGAGTGCCTGTATTGAGGGAAGTGTAGGTGTAGGATGATAAGTTTTCGGCAGTCTGCTTCAGGATCAGGATTTATGAATAATCCTGATGGAGAAAAGTTTACTGTACTTATGTTCCTAGGGGTTTGTGTGTAGGACCTTACAGGCATTTGATACACAATTTAAAACGTAAATGCAGAGCTCGATCCTGCTGTTGCACGGGATTGCTGTAAAACATATTCATTCTAGTCTTCTGTGCTGATCAGTTGGACTTTATTATTAAACCAGTGCAGCATTGTTGTAGTTTTCAATAGATATTAATGCTTAAAAGGGAGAAAAACCCCACGTCTTTATATTTATATGATGGGGTTAGGGGGGTGTAAACTAACTGGTAAAAAGGAGCAGCATGTGATACACATGTGGCAGCAAATAAAAGATGTACAGAAAAAGTGGAACCGAGATGAACCTCTACCACAGTGATGGAAAGGCCAAAGTGAGACAAGCTGTGAGAAACACCAGGGGAACGATGTCTAGGGCTCCTGCTCTCCTGCGTGAACATGCCATAGCCCTGCTGCAGGAG
>JAOUWY010000011.1:20325624-20345053 GCA_025728095.1 Prietella phreatophila | reverse complement strand
ATATGGTGTTATACAGTCTTGGCAAGAAAAATTTCACTACGGTTCTTTGTTTTTTATTTATTTATTTTTACATTTATTCATTTGGCCGATCCTTTCTTCCCAGTGAAGGCCAGAAGTGGTGACGATGTTTTTTTTTATTTATGTATTTTTATTTATTTAGTTATTTTGTTCTCACTCACATTCCCACTGGCAGCTTCAATCTAATAACTGCTCGGAGACGACCCAGAACTCTTCCTGAATTCCGCCGTTTCATCCAGTATGGAGAAGACACATAAGCAAAAGGAGCTTGTACAAAGTATTAGACGCAGAGGTGCCAATAATTGCGACCGAGCTAGAATTGGTAGAGCTGTACGTACTAACGTCACTTCAACAAGACTTAGATTTATAATGGTGCTAATCAACGGAGTGTTTACTCTGTTATGTATTTATTAGCGCAGTAAACAGGGTCATGCAGGTCGAACGTAATGAAAAGCCGAGTGCCAGATCCCATAAAATGAAGAGCGCTAGCGCATACTGGATCAGCGTCCATGCAAAACACTATGTCTGGAAATGACTAAGTGAGGAACATTCCTTTATAAGCCTACAGGCTACTGTAAAGTCTCATCCATTTTCTGCTTGCCATAGCAGAAAAAGCACTTAAACTGAAATAGCACAGTTGTGGCTCACTCGAGACGGTACGGTTCCGAGATGCCATAAATCACTGTAGCGCTTAAGACACTTGAGGTTTTCTTTTCGTGACACATTCAAAAGAGCAGCAGACAGATCTTTATCATTAAATTCAAGCCAGCGTAGTACATTTAAGCTGGCACTCTCTGGAAAAAAAAAAGCAGCTAATAGATACATTGTCATGTGGCACTCCTGCAAGCTGTTACACACTTTCATTCAATTTGATACAATTTTATTGTATTTTTTGCAACTCGAAGTGGAAGATGTCAAATTGTGACCATGCATAATGCGAGTGAGAACAGCCTGCTAATAAAAGTACTCCAGATCCTGTGGAAAACTAGACTAGATTAAAGCCACCGTCTGGGTCGCTCCCGCACTTAAGACTTTACCTCTGAAGTTTAACTGAACTTTGCTTGTTCTGCACTGTGCATTAAGCACACATTCTTCACTTTATGTAAACTTATTCACAATATATAACTTTTTCCCCTCATTTCAACCTGGAATAAATACATATTTAGTGGAATAACTAAGGCTGATTAGCATACCTTAAATACGGTCTATAAATAAATGCTTATATAACTGTTGAACACAATTCAAAGCCAGCTGTGATTAGCATACAAGGTTGAGATTTAGTGTCTTTCCATGGATACTCAAAAAAAATAAAAAAGACATAAGGGTTTCAAGATGAGATCGAGATGATAAAGTGAAAAGCCCCAGCCTCACCACCCAATCATCACGTGTTTTAATCCTTTATAAGAAATACAAAGCCCTTTGCTTTTGACCCTCCTGAAGTCCATTAAGTGGCAGTGAGTGCCTTACAAGAGGATCAGCAGTACTTACAGGGCTAAAACTCTCAAGCTGCTTGACTTACACATAAATCAGTGTGCTTGCGATGGCCTGATCGATTCGCTCGCTAAGCTTTACGGGGGACTCCAGAGTCCCAGCCATGGCGGATGTACACCTGCTCCTGATGTAGTGAGGAGTAGTGATGTATACAGCAAGTCCTCCATGTTGGATTATACATACAGGGAAATGGAGGCCATTAACAAGGTCACAAAAATAAATAATAAACCGTGAACTGCCATTTGTGATGTATTATAACCGCTGACCTATGATCATTACACCACTTTATGTTTATTAACCTATACCACCCTTCCAGGTGGTGAATTTCTTCATTCAACCAGCCATTAAAATATGAGATCAAATATGCACAGTGAGCAAAGAGGAATGAAAATCTCCACTGTGCACACTAATAAGTGGCATGCCATCCAACGAGAAAGGACAGGACAGATGTTTTCAACTCCTGGGGCTGTATTCAGAGTCACATTAGTATTTACACCGCGTATTCAGAGCTGGTTTACGCACTACTGATTTAAAAGAATTGCTTATATTGTTCCAAATTGTTGTGAAATCAAGTCATCCTCGAACTTCGATGGTACGTTTCCCATCTTATTTTAACGTACAGATTTTAAACAAGACACACTGAATTTCAGTCATTTGAAATAATTCACAGCCATCACAAATTTCCATGTTGCTCGGAAATCCCTGCTGCTCCTGCGATATTTAAAGAAGTTCCCTCCACGCGCTTTGTTTACTTTTGCCATGTGATTTTATTTGTTCCAGGTCTGTCTCCACCTCTGTTCTGGCACTGGTTGTTTACCCTAACGTGCTCACCTGTTCTGTGTCGAGACTTTAATAAGTCTGTCTATTTCTGTCCCTCGTTACGAAGTCTTATAACCACTAGCTACTATAATTCATTTGTTCTATAGAGGAGGTTCGGGACAAGGCTGGTGGACGTGTTAAATAAAGTAGCGTTTAACCGATCATTTTGTATGTAACTATATTATGCAGCAATGACAGTTATGTCTGAAGTAAAAGAGATCAAATGTCCTACACAACTGTTTGAATGATGAATTTGATTCAAATAGAAAAGAACAGTCAGTAATATGAGAAGTCCTGCAGCGACTGTACTGTAGCTGCCAGGCTAGATGTGCCACCCGGCCATGTTCTAGACCAACGACTGGGAAAAGTTTATCAAAAGAAAAAAAAGAAAAAGGATTCAGCAGGAAGACAAGTGACCCAATTATTATATAATGGACCCTGGATGGTCTTCAAGGTGACATATGGAGTCATTCTCGCACTGGATGAATCTTTCAGCATTATCACCAGGCATTCATTTCTGCATGAGCACAGATTCATTCGGAGGATTTCTTTATAATCGCATAATGGGAATTAATTTTGCTCAGCCGGCTGGTAATCACCCAGCTCCGCACCACACAACTCACCCTGCACCTCCATGACCTCGGACTTGGAAGCCATTTTGTTTGGTTTCTGATTCAGTCGTATATTTATGTAGGTCACTATAGGTCACACCTGAACAGGAACCACAGGCAATCAGCGATTCAGCTCCATATTACATGGCGACTCTAGTATTACTGCCCCCCACTAATATTTGCACCCTTGGTAAATATGAGTAAAGAAGGATGTGAAAAATTGTCTTTGCCTATATTTAACAAAGTTTTTTTCACCGCCCTTTGGATAAACATGTGCTGTGTTTGTAATTGTTTGCGATCCATAAGAGCAGAGTATTTTTGTGAATTTTTTTTTTTAAAACAAAAAGGTGAAACAATAAAGACAATTTTTCATAGGCTTCTTTGCTCATATTTACCAAGGGTGCCAATATTAGTGGAGGGCGCTGTAAGTGTATTGTTGAGCTAATGCTCCCTGCATCCCTGTTGTTTCAGAATGTCTGTTTGCTCATTCTAAAGCATAGCGTAGCACTGTTGCATTCTGGGTGCTAATTAGTCAGAAGGTGCAGACTGATTTTCCATCCAAAAAAATAAAAAACAACCTATTGTGAAGCATTTGTGGAAGGAGTCTCCAGTCCCAGAGCTGCGTACCAGTCCAATAGTAACGCGATTGTCCATCCACACGTCCCTCTGTCTATCCCTCCACACAAAATCTCACATGTTGATGAGCGACACCAAACCTTTGCTGTTGCGGTCCTTGACACAGCCATGCGTGTTCGGTTACAGATGGAGCTCAAGGCTCGAGGATATTTACAGGGTCCTCCGGAACCAGGGCATTCAGCGTAGAACTGCAGGACGTCCAACACCGGCCACATGAGACATATTAAAATGACCAGCATGAGCAGAAACAGCACCGTATAGACTGAGAATCTGTCTATACACTCACACACACACTCACACACACACACACACACACACACACACACACACACACGTGCTAGCAGTGTTAGATTTGAGCATCTGTTTATTCTGTACATACGGAAAATAGTCACATCTTGCACCATATTTAACAATGTTGACTATTTCTTATACTCTACTGTTCACACTAAACATTCTGTACAAATGATTTATTTTCAGTTTTTGCTTCAATATGAGAAAGTCAAAGATCTCTCTCTCCCCCCCCTCCCTCCCGATCTCTCACACACACTTTGATACTGAAAATGAGCTGCTGCAGACTTCCCCAAATGTTTATTGATTTTTAAAATAGTTTTATTGAAGTACAGTGTCATAAACGTGTTACTGGTGCTCTAACTTAAATCAAATTTCAGTTCCAAGACAAATTAAAAAAAAAAGAATTTAATCTAAGCTAAAGCTTGGGTTCTCAAACATTTTTCAACATTATTTTGGCGCTTTACTGGCGCTATAGAGCTTTTTATTCCTGGAATGTTCATACACAGAGCACATGATCTTAATTAAACTCGTGTTTGAGTTCGGAAGGCTCGGATTAAACCCATGTAACGCCAACGAGCCAGCTAAACAGAAAAGAAGCTATAAAAATGAAGTCATAAATATCATCGTAAAAGACCTGTCGCTTTTGTATTTTATGCACGATTAGACATACAGCACAAACAGCTCCCGAGATGTCATTCGAAACTCACCATACACATTTTAAACACACACACACACACACACACACGTGCGTACAGATATCGATCTGGATTCTGCGTACAGCACACTGGCGTGATTGGGAATGAAAATTGCAGCATGAACACTTATTATTCCGCTCATGCAGGCCTTTTCAAAGCTCATTGGTTGCACTGGTTTGTGATGCTGAGGTTCTGCTGCTCCAGTGCTTACAATGTGAAATAATTCTGCGCTCAGCTGCTCCTGACCTGCCTTAAATAAGTTATAGGACTCCCAGCGCAGTGTGGTATATGAAAGTCTCTCGGAAAGCTTCTGGGGGGAAAAAAAAAAAAGCAAAGAAAAAGACGCCATCAAGCAAGACGCCACGGCAAAGAAACGAAACCAAACGATGAGCGTCTGTTCCGCACGATCACGATCATCAGACACATACGCCTGTATGAGGACGCATTAGTAACGGTGATGTCGTGGCACAGATAGCGATGCCGTTAAAGGTTTTTTTGAAATAAAAGGAGACCGAGATGTACAATAGACTACACAAGGTTGAGGAGATGAAATCAGGGCATTTCCCGTGGTCTCTACTGGTTGTAGGCGGGGAATTTCAAGTTACAACATGTAGAGTTACGCAAATCATTGTTAACACGTGCAAATGACTGTAGCTCAGCTTCCCTAGCACACTGGACTATCTTTTTACACTTGTAGACATTGATGTCATGAGTAATGATGACGAAAACGTCAGCCGTTACAGTCTTCGTGTAGTCCTACAGTTTCAGGAAGAGTTGCTATATTTGAGGTGAACAATGTAAGACGCCGTAATCAGTCAGTCACAACCGTTAAAATATTCTGTGTAATATGGATCACAGCACAGTGAAATTCTTTTCTTTGCATACCCCAGGGTCAGAGCACAGGGTCCAGCCAATTTGAAGAGGGTTAAGGCACCCCTGCACAGAGGGTTAAGGGCGTTGCTCAAGGGTCCAAAAGTGGCAGTTCGGCAGCACCTAGGCTTGAACCCCCGACCTTCCGATCCATAACCCAGAGCCTTAACCACGTCGCTCCACTCCACTGAAAGTGAACGCATGTTTCACCATCTACCTTCATCAGAGCCAATTAGTTTCAGTGTACAGAGGAGGAAATGTGAATAAAACCTGGAACCGGAGCAAATGCCTTTAACTGTGTGACAGGCCTGTTAATGATGAAATCGCTGCCGCTAATCAGTGAGTGGCCACCGTATTCCAAGAGAAAATAAACCTTCAGCGTCACATTACTCGTGTCTTACTTCCAGGCAAGTCAAGGTCGTAATAAAGTGTGTTTAATTGCCGATACACTTGATTATGTTCCAAATATGGACTAAGCAAACAGGCAGATTCGCTTTGCATTTTAAGAGGGTCGTCCTGGTGCACAGGCAGATTGGAGTAAAATACTGCATAAGCACTTCACACATCATCAGATCTCACGGAGAACACTTTCCTCTCAAGCTTCAGGATAAATCAAGACTCCATAAAGATTTTATTTTTAAATTAAACTCTCACGTAAAAGTGACCATTTTGAATTCATCACAAGTGTTTTTCTTGGCTTCATTTCATTTTTTTATTAACATCAGAACCATACAGAGGTCACGTTTAGATCACCCACAGTGATGTCACAGACCCGACTACTCCATAACGTTCAGGAACGGTTTGAGGAACATCAAGAGTTCAAGATGTTGACTCGGCCTCCAAATTCCCCAGATCTCAGTGCGACTGAGCATCTGTGGGACGTTCTGGACAAACAGGTCCGATCCAGTCTGACTTGAGTTGACAAGACCGTAATCTGACTTCAGGTATTTACATTACCGGTCTTAAAGAAACAATAGTTATGTAATAATAGTGTGGACATCAACACTATGAAAGAACACGTATGGACTTATATAGTGGCAGAAAAGAAGTGCTAAACAAATAAAACTATTTTATATCGTGAAGTCTCAACCGTGGTCCTGATGAAGCGCCGCGCTTGGTATCTTTTCGACCAGCGTATTTCAGTGGAACATCTCAACACTTACATACCAAATGTATTTTTTGGATCAATTTAGGACAAGTGTATATAAACTGTAATTAAGTTACGTTCCAATACGTCTTAAATGCATTTATTTGTAACTTAGTTTGCACTCAAACTTAAGAATGTCATTTCAATACACAACTGATACATTAATACCTACATAATACATCTGAAATTATATGCCAGCATCACTCAGTGTACTTCACAGTTAAATGGACAAAAGGAAGGCTTCCCCTTTCAGACCCCGGATGTGATGAGCAGACATGCTTCAGAGAAAGTACTACTTTTCTGTGCCGAAAACACGTCTGTAGGCAAGAATAGGTTCCTGCTACACGAGTATACGCGTTTCCATCATTACAGAGAGACTCGGGACTCTGCATTGGCGCCACTATTCACTGGCATGACACGACCCATTCATTTGTACACAAAAGCAGAGGGACGAATGAGAGCACGACCATGAGAAGAATACCAGGTTCAGCTCAGACAGACCAGAGTGGAAATAAACATAAAGAAAATAAACAGCACAGAGTTTATATAATGAACACTTGCACTGGTGGAGCAGTTTGCTTGAAGTTATGTGAATACGGTCGGTATTCCTAAAACTCAGCCCTAATTAGTGTCGTCGTCGCCCCTCCCACCCGGGTCAACATCTCAACTGTGGCATTCCCAAGCATAAGGAAGCGTTTAGGAAGCGTTGGGAAACACTCCAAGTAAAGGCACAGAGACGTTTTACCAATCAAGGCAAAGTCCTGTTTGTGAGACATGAGCATGAGTATAAAAATTGTGTTTTATTATACACTTAAGCATCATTAAAACCGAAAAAAAAAAACCCTCCCACGAAGCACAATAAGAATTAACACTACGCACGTCTCCAGGCCCAGGCGTGGCAGGAACAGGGCAGGCCAGCTACAGCACGGGAGGTCATCCAAACCCACTTTAACTCACACCAAAATCATCAAATGCTACCTACACTGTCAGGAAGTTGTTGTGTCTGCACACACGGTGAAGCACGCACCACCGATATGAAGGCAGCTAGCCTTCCCTTGTCCCACACCAAGGCTCACCTCCACCTGGAGAGAAAGAACAGCCATTAACCCCAAATGACACAAACACTCAACAATAAGCAAAGACCAAAAACATCCGAAAGTAAAGTCAACAAACGTGGCAACAAAGACACAAGAACAACGGAAACCACAAACAAAATCAATAAAATGACACCAGCAACAAAGTACAGCTGATATGCAACACAGCAGAGGCGAGGTACGTAAAGGCAGCCCGAGCAACACATCCAAAGCAAAGCCTGTAAGAGAACCAGCCCAGCAAAATGCCCATAAGGAAAGCAGTCAAGCAAAACAGCAGCGGAGTCACATGTAGTGTCTTCAGCGAGGGATTTGTCTTAAAGAAGATTTAGATCCTGAACTCCGCACTCTTACATCAACACAAAGATCAGAGAGTCAACCTAAATCTAGAGTCCTAATGTGAGAAGCGGAGAGGTGTACTTACTATTGTGTCGAACTAACACCAGACACGAAGTTGTACGATGACGCAGATACCGCGGTTCGGGATTCATATCCAGCCAACAGACACATACTCGCCACAGCGCATGCGCCACCAGACAACTATATATAAACTATTAGTCTTGAGATGTTCACCTCATGGCACCGTGAGACAAGCCTCAACGTATCTCACCAGAAATGGGAACGGAAACAAATGCCAGGGAGCGAGGAACTCCGAATCACCAAGACACATACATGCCTGTCAAAATAAGGGTCCTTAAATAATAGGGTAGCTCCCACCTTATGGGTCTGCCGAAGTCACACTCCGAGCAGGGCCAACAGGATAGTCCACTTACTCATCCTGCCACATTCTACCCCTTTTTATTTGAATCGGCGTCCGGATGATGACACAACGAACACACCCCTGGACTATTTTGGGCTTGCATCCCTCTGCCTAAACCAAGCCAAAATTCTATTAGAAGTAGGGCCTAGTATAGGGACTGCTCTCATGCCTGCTCCTCCACGGCCCGTGGTAGAGGCTTGATTGGTGGCCTGCGGTGGCCTGCAGTGGCCTGCTGACTTCTTCACAAGGGGATGTCACCCATACATGACCGGCCTGCAGGCAAACCATCATGCTCTGATGGTAAGCGAGATACAAAATGAGGAAGCCCAACTCCAAAACATTATGGCCTCACCAACAACAGGATCCTCTTCCTGCAAGGACTGCATACTCACAGCTAGACTGGGCAGCACAGGTGGCTGAGGGGTGTGAAGACCACACACCTCTGCCCTAGCAGGTATTCCATGAACTTCAATCACAGCCCACTTGTGCGCCAAGAATTCCACATTCATGGAGACCACACCGTCCCCCCTGCTCCTGAGACAAGAACTGCCCCCCCCCACTCCTGCAACAAAACTGCCCCCTGCTCCTGAGACAGAACTGCCCCCCTCCCCCCATGACTTGAACCTACCACCAAGATAAAGGGAAGGGAGAAGTCAGTATACTAATACGGAGTCAGCGGTGAGTCTATTCTCCAACCCTGCAACTCACCAAAACTTAGCCTCAGGCTCACGACTAGGAAACCGGCCGGGAAACCCTCCACAAACCCCCGAGAGTAACCGGCAAACCCCAGGAACGAGCCGAGTTCTGCCACCCTGTAGGGCACTGCCATCACGTCCACCTTGCTCAGATCTCTAGACACACGTTCCAGATCAATTCCAGATCAATTACTAGAACTCTCAGGCCCACCGACACCGACGGCCACGGAGGCAGTTACACAGAGCCAGTATTATTCATAAATAAAGAGGAAAGTACAGCCACTAGGGCATGGAGACAATAGGACCAGGCCACAGTATAATAAGGTTGATTGTGTGGGGAAACAAACCTGGAAGAACAGGTGTGAAGCTGGAAAACACTTTCACAATCAGCCTCACAATACACAAAGCGTCCCAAACTACAGGCAACAGAAGTAGCAACAAAAAGTGTAAACTGACAGCCAAGGCAACCAGCCCAGCAAAATGCCCGCAAGGGAAGCAGCCACGCAAAAACAACGGAGAGGTGTACTTACCGGACAATGTCGCTCAATGTCGCTGCACGCGATCTCGCCACTGCGCATGCGCACACTGCTCCACTCGAAAACTAGCGCTAGACTATTAGCCTCGAGACGTTCACATCATTACACCGTGACACAAGCCTCAACGTATCGGACCGGAAATGGACCCGGAAACGGAAATGCCAGGGACCGAGGAACTCCGAATCACAAAGACACATATACGCCTGCCAAAATAAGGGTCCTCATTGGCGCGCCGAAGCCACACCCCGAGCAGTGCCAATAGGATGGTTCCCTCATCCTGCCGCTCAGCCATACTCAGACCTGCAACAAAGCCTGATAATAAACGGATATAAACTGATGTTTTCTGTACAGAGACATTAACTGAACATGTTTGAAACATTGTCAGTGCTTTGTAACAGAGAGAAGTAAAGCTGTAAGTTGTAAACAAGTCTGGAGCTTGGAGGACTTTTTGATGTTACTTGGTAACAGTTCAATTCAATTCAATTCAATTCAATTTTATTTGTATAGCGCTTTTTACAATAGTCAATGTCTCAAAACAGCCTGCATTTGTTTTTGATTTCAAAACAAAGTGAAGGAATGACTGGTTACAAGTCCTAAAACCTAATTGATGCCAGGAACTACCGTGTTCCGGGGACATTCCTGAACATTAAAAGGAACTATAAATGGATAAGACACATTATTAAAAAAATAAATAAAAAACCCTAAATGACTGTAGCGTAAGAGGAACGAAACCCTTCGAGGCATCAGGTCACGCCCAGCTCTGATTATTTACCTATAACAGCACGGCCTATCGTGTTTTTTATTTCTTATATAACTTATAAGAATAAACTTTTGGGCTCGTATAACTCGTGTGAACGAGACACTTGGTGCATCATTACACATGGAACACAATTAAACGAATGAATAAAATCTCCAACACAACAAATTAAATACCTGCCTCTGCAAATTCATTAGCATTATAGAGAAGGGGAAATTATGCTGAAATAAACTCACATACAAAAGCTTTTGTTGAATGTTCCATCAGCCAGATGGAAAATATTGATGTGGAATTTGTACATGACCGTTATCGATATGAAAATGTCACTGTGCAGACTTGGTTTGTAAAGACAATGAGAGGAGTTTATCTGAGTGGATATCACAGCGGTATTTATTTATTTATTTTTTTTCCTTCCAATGGTCACAAGAATACCAGGAATATACTCTTATCAGCCACATTCTATCCATCCATCCATCTTCGGTACCGCTTTATCCTTTTCAGGGTCACGGGGAACCTGGAGCCTATCCCAGGGAGCATGGGGCACAATTCACACACCCATTCATACACTACGGACACTTTAGACACACCAGTCAGCCTATTCAATTCAATTCAGTTCAATTCAGTTGTATTTGTATAGCGCTTTTTACAATAGCCATCGTCTCAGAGCAGCTTCACAGAAATAGAAACAGAATAAACAGAGAGAAACATAAATAGAATTTATCCCAACTGAGCACGCCACTGAGTGGTGACGGTGGCAAGGGAAAACTCCCTAAGATGTCTTTAGAGGAAGGTAAGCCTACCATGCATGTGTTTGGACTGGGGGAGAAAACCGGAGAACCCGGAGGAAACCCCCGCTGCACGGGGAGAACATTAGCATGCGCTTCGGTGCGCTTGTGTAGATGCTCAATTAGTTCAAGTAGCCACCGGGGCGCGAAGGACCTTCCTGCTTACTGACTACATGGTTAAATGTGGTCATAAGCACCCATGGCATATGGCACAGCTGGCATGCAATCCCGACTCCTGAATCCAGGGACTTTTAGATTCGGAATGCTACAACTATTACATTCGACCTCAAAAAAACATAAGAACGGATATGAGGAAGACTACAGCATGTACTATAGCATTCTACCTTATTTAACAGAGAAGATTCAATTTCTCGGTTTGTGAACTGAATTTGATGTGAAAACTCCAGGACCCGAGACTGATACTCCTGTGTTATGTTAAGTTCGCAGTTTTGCACTTATCAGGTTGTCCCATTAGCTTGACTGATTGCGTTATGACTCCTGAAGACTTGAATCTGATCTTCCCTTGGGCTTAGCTATACTCTCTCGCCATTCTTTATCCAAGTATCTTGCAATCGTTTACATTTGCGGTTAATTATTTGGCAGATGTTTATTATGCGAGGCGATTTACACGCGAGGCTGGAATTGAATCAAAACATGCTCTCTAATTCAGAAGTTCAAAAGATGCGTCAATATTTACACGAGGAAAGTTCCAGCTATTCAGACCTGGGTTACACACACTCCTGCCATTCCTCCAATTCAAATGACCTACACATACAGTCACATGCATAGTAGGTTGCCAGATGTTTCCTGAGTAGAAGGGTCTGAGATAGATAGATAGATAGATAGATAGATAGATAGATAGATACTTCTCTTTGTTTGATTCAAATTTGTCTTGTTTATTATTATATTTTTAATTTATTCTTAAAAATCCACTTTAAAGAGTTTCTGAGACACCTGATGTACATCCTGCTTAGTTAAATTGCCCTCAGTTGTGATTTTCCATTAGTGAGTAGCATTTTATTGGCTAATACTATATAATGTCTAGGAAAATCATAATAAACCTTTATAGTAAGGAAATTACAAGACCCAGTATGTAGCATCCTTTATTTATTTCCTTTTTCCAGTATTGAAGTGCTATGATGTAATAGAGTATGATATACTTTTACGAGTATTTGATGAGTTAGTCCTAATTCTACTTGGAAGTTTTATTCAAGTTAAAAAGTAGACAGGATCTAGTACTTAGGGACTTTATTGAGATCTGCTAGTTGTGACAACAATACCCATTCGTTTTCCTAAAAGTTAATGTGTGTTAAAATGACAGTCATTACAAACATCTGTACGTTACCATCCATGAAATGGCCAGAAACTTCACAAAGTGCACTTACACATGGATTTCACGTCATGTTTCCCCTAATCTTCGTATCTTGGGAAATGTTGATCTTTTTCTCAGCAGTCCTGTATTCAGCAACGGTGTTCCGAAGGGGAAAAAAGAGTCATATATCTGATGTGTTCAGCTGCAGTGTAATATTCTCATGTCGCAGTCTTTCCAGTTTCACATGTCAACGTTATAGGATTTTTATTCTGATTGCAGACCACACAAGGTAGCTTAACGGTTCAGGTGTTGTACTACTGATCGCAAGGGCATGTTTGCAAATCCCAGCACCACTAAGCTGTCACTGCTGGGCCCTTGAGCAAGGCCCTTAACCCTCAACTACTCAGATGTGTAAATTAGATTTATTCCAAATGTCATAAATGTAACGTAATGCAATATAAAGACTGTTAGGACCATGCAGCTGCACAAATAATTCAACATACTAGGTTAAAATAATAATAATAATAATAATAATAATAATAATAAAAAGTTTGCACACCTTTTATGGGGGTTTCTTTTTAATAGCTAATAGTTTACAAAGCATTAGAAAGGGTGTGGCTAGTGGAAACATTGACTAGGCTGGTTGGTTGGAAATATTACCCATAATTACCTCTATCAAGAGCTTGGAACCAGATGGACATGAATGAGATTTCAATAAAAAAACAAAATAACTCACACACATACAGTATGTAGTTTTATATATATATATATATATATATATATATATATATATATATATGTGTGTGTGTGTGTGAGAGAAATGCATAATTTCCTGTAATTATTTTCTCCAATCTTCAACCAGTCAGTTTCGATGAGACTGTGCTCGTTGTAGACTTGGATTCCAACGTTTGATGTGTTGTACATTACTTTGAGATGCTTTTCTGGTTGTAAAGAGTAGTTATTTGAGTGTATGCGGCCTTCCTGTCAGCTTGAACCAGACTGGCCGTTCTCTTCTGACCTCTCGGAGAAACTTCAACCTAATTTTAAGTCAGAGATCCGCATTTTCTCCTATTCTGAAGCGCTTGCCCTGCATCTGCGTGGTATTATGCTCTGTGCTGCTGCCATGTGATTGGATGCTTGGATAATTCTATTAATGAACAGGCGTTTCTAATACAGTGGACAATTGTGTAGAGATTTATGGAATGAAAAGAAGTTGAATAGACTTATTTTTATATAATAATCAAAATGGGGAGCTGGTCCAGGAACTGAACACAAAGCAGAAGGTTAGATGCTGTCTAAAATGTTCATTTGAATATTTCAGTTGCTGGCTGAAATCACAGAGGTGTGCCAGGCACCGTTTAAAAAAAATATCTCGACAACCTGTTATTCATTGTGGTCACATTGTCCCTGCTTGCAGCCTGTTAGCTGAGGTATGTAGTGTATTTTCACTGAATTACCATAAAATTGGACTTTTAAAAAAAGGCACTAATCAGTGAAAATGCTTCAGCGTTTATGAGCGATTTGTCAAAGTGAGCTCCTGCAGGTAGGTCGTGGTGCTCGTCGGAAGCAATGAGAAGCAATTACAATTTATTTTTATTCACGGAATGCTTGGAAAGCAACAGCGAATAGGCTTTCATTGTGCTTTCCGAGGGTCTTAAGTCTAATGGATGATAATAGAGGCCTAGAACCAACATTTAGAACCCAGGAGCTGAAATATGTAGCATCATGGAAAATTACTTAAAAAACGTGTGAGCAGAATCTTGGGGGTTGGAAAACCCTTTAAACCGGCTTCTTCAAGGTTTCATCGGATAATTAAGGGGTATTTTTTGGCCACATAAAGTAGTTAGAACTAAACTCCTACGACCTTTAAGGGTTCTCAACCATTTGTCTTACTTTTAATAAATTATTCCTCAATCATAAGTGGGTCAGAGTTTGTATTAGGTTTTTGTAATTGATGAAACTGAAACACTTGTTAGTGAACTTTTAGTGAACTCAGCATTCTTAGAAAAATGGGCAGTCCTGAAGGGTTCTTTGGATAATTCAGGAAGCAAAGAATTCATTCTGAACCGTTGTTTTAAAGAAGGCAGGGACAAGAAGTGTATTCCAGTTGGTTTCTTCTTGGAACCTTCTCTAACAGGAAAGCCATCTGTTGTAGAAAAGCAAGTTGAAGAAATGCTTTAAGTACACGAAGAACAATTTAAAAGCAACCATTCTTTGGTCTAGATGGATTTTTGTAATAGATTATTTAATCTAGAGACAGTGAAAACTTCTCAATATTTGGACCCTGTCTTCATAAAAATGGAGGTAACTGAAGGATTCTTCTGATAGTTATCTGACATGTAAACACTCTGCCGTAGAGAGAAAATTAAAGAACTCTTCTAGGTTTACATTTATTCATGTAGCGGCTGCTTTAATCCAAAGTGATTTACAAATGAGGAAATACAAGCAAAGTGATATATCAAGCGGAGAACAATAAAAGTAGTGCTATCATATATATATATACATATATATTATTAGTGAGGTGTTCACAGAAGAGGTGGGTCTTTAGCCGGTTTTTGAAGATAGTGAGAGGTTCTGTGGTCCAGATTGAGGTTGGAAGTTCATTCCACCACTGAGGAACAGTCAGTTTGAAGGTTCTGGAATGGGACCTCATGCCTTGCTGAGTAGTCACTAGCAGGCGTAGGGCATTAACTGATCGCAGATTGTGTGAGGGAACGTAGGCCTTCAGGAGAGAGTTGAGGTAGGGGGCGCTGTTCCAGACGGGAGTCTACAGGAAGCCAGTGGAGGGAGATGAAGAGGGGCGTCACATGGGTTCTCTTGGGCTGGTTGAAGACGAGGCATACTGCTCCATTCTGAATCATCTGAAGGGGTTTGATGGAGCTGCTGGGAGACCCAAGAGTAGTGAGTTGCAGTAGTCCAGTTTTGAGATAACAAGAGCCTGGACTAGTGTCTGTGTAGGGTCTGATTCTCTTGATGTTGTACTGCATGAACCTACAGGGCCATGCAGATGTGGAGATGTGGTCTGTAAAGGCAAAGCTTCATTGAAAGTCATCCCAAGGTTCCTGGTTGTTCAGGTTGGCTTGAGCTGAGCTGTACAGTGAGGTTGTGGTTGATGGAGGGACAGGCAGGTATGACGAGAAGCTCAGTTTTTTGCCAAGTTGAGCTTAAGGTGGTTTTCCCTCATCCAGGTTGAGATGTCAGACAGGCAGGCGGAGATGTGTGCAGAGACAGATGGATCATCAGGCTCGAAGGACAACTAGTGTTGGGTGTCATCAGCATAGCAGTGATAGGAGAAGCCATGACTCTCAACTCAACTCAATCACAAGCCCCAGAGAGTATAAATAGTAAAGAGCAGTGGACCCAGAACTGACCCCTGAGGACCCCTGTTTCTATTCTGGGAAAAAGAACTTTGTGAAAATGTTTTCTTAAAAATGTGTTTTTTGAAAGGCTTTTTCAGAGTTTGTTTTTTGCTTCTAGACTCCTGATTTAAACTTTTTGTAAGTTTTAAAATAATTATGACCCAGCACTCTTAGAAACAAGGGGTTCTTGGGATAGTTAAGATTTCGTTATTTCCTAAAGGGTTTCTTCATGGAACCCTCTCTGATAGGAGAACATTCTGTCATAAAGAGGGAAAATAAACAAACCTTCCAAGTTCTAGCTTTAACTTTTTTTTTCTGATAGTGGATCTAATGTAAAAACAAACGAACAAATAAGTAAAAACTTCTTAAAAATGAGATTTCTGAAAGCTTCCCCGATCAAAGGTCTGTGCTTCCTACACGGTTTCTTCTAGGACTATCCTCTGAAGTTAAAGCACCATAGGGTTTAGACTTTTCTAACAGTGTTCCTAATCTAAATAAACAAAAACCCTTATGAAAAATCCTGAAAGACAAATTCCATAAACCTTCTAGATTCTAGATTGACCCCCTTTTCTAATAGTGTTCCTAATATAAGAAAAAAAGAAAAAATGAAAGAACTCCTGAAATTTCAGAACCTCAGAAATTTTAGACAAATGAGGGTCATGAAAGATTCAGAGAGTCGAGTCCCCTGTTCACTAAAGGGTATCTTCATGGAATGCTCTTTCTATTTGAACAACACTCAGTCGGAGACAGGCACGCTAAAGAGCCCTTCTCGGTTCTAGATTGAACCTTTTTCTAACAATGTACTGTATAATATCTGAAAAAAAGTGCGTCTGTGGTTCAGAATACGTGGCATGGGACAATAATAAGAAGCAATCACAATTTATTTTGATCCAGGAATTGCACATAAAGCAAAGTATGTCGTGTTCATTTCGGATAAATGATGACACCTAAACAGGTTTTGGTGGACTGACTGATTTTTCCACTGAAACATTTCCAGACTGTCCACACAGAGCAAAACACTCACAACCCGAGAACCGAACAATCACGCGAGAGCACATCAAACGCTACGGTTTCGTTTTTGATCTTCAAAGACGATTCATCTTAAAAAAAAAGAAAAATCTAATAAATTGTCTTTCTGGAGTCACCGCTGTGTTCATAAGTGTGTGTGTGTGTGTGTGTGTGTGTGTGTGTGTGTGTGTGTGTGTGTGTGCAAATATATTATATTATATATGCTACACAGATAGCTTTCCATTCTCAATGCAGCTTCCAACAATCTGCATGTTTCATGAAAGTTATACGGTGAGGTCCAAAATCTGAGACTACACTGAAAACCTGCGAATGTGTTATTTTTTACTTAAAGCTGGAAACCAACTCATTTTAAAATGTTGAAAAATCCATATCTTTGTGCATGTTCAATCTTCAAGCAAACTTTTTCCCGTTCCGACGGCGGCGCATGTTCAGACCACACCCCGACGCTGATGTGTTCCATCACATCCATCATACTGCGAAGTCCACGCCGGCTCCAAATCAAAACCGGGAGGTTCGGTACTGAATACGATCAAATTCTGAAACTGCAGAAAGATTTCTAACATTTCTATCTTTCACTCAAGGTATTGCACATAATAGAATTTGTAACGAAATATTTGTGCTTCAAGAAGCCTCCGCCTTTTCCGTCCGTACACGATTTCACGAGGTTTTTTTGCCGAATGTCGTGGACAAAAAAACGCTCGATTTCGTTCCTCCAAAATTTGCGATTGTGATTTACGACGCGCTTTTGTGTTTTTTTTTTTTTTAATCGGCGAAAGCGCAATTGCACGAAATAGCTTTTCACGGTCTTTCGCAGTGATGCTCTTGGTAAAGAATTTTTAGCTGCATTTTGGCTGAATGCGTGTTGTGATGACGTCACGCGACGAGTCTCGGCCCAAATCTTGGGAAAATCTACTCTAATTCTGAAAAATTGCGAGCTCCTCCGGATATTGCGGCGTTTGCTTGATCTTGCGTTCATTTCTGAAAGTCCTGGAGGGACGTCTTTTGGACCGCACCGTACGACACAGTCATGTTTTTCTTTCCAGCGTACTGTACTGTAAGCGCGCAACGGGGCTTTTCATTAAATCCCAAATAAAAGGCAAAGGTAACAGTTACAAAGATATTTTTTCCCCACATTTCAAAAGAATTTTTTACAATAGATGAAGATCGTTGTACGCGTCTTAGAAACACTGTAATCTGTGGCAACTTTTGGAACTTTTCAACCTATGTACAAAAAAAAAAAACCCTTTTTTTTAACGGCGTTCTCGTTCACGTCTTCATCTTTTCAGTGTATTCCTCAACAACGCTAACGTCTCAGGCAAGGCTCGGCGAGGCATTTCTGTCCTCCGCAGTCCTGGATTAGTCCGAAAGTTTGACGACGACGATGAAAAGGAAAGGCTTTGATCATATGAAGTACTCTTTTTGGCTTTCGCGGATTACGCTCTGCGCACTGTGGTCAGCGTTGAACGTGGTTTCAGGACCATCCTCCGATTTCGCTCCCTTCGACTCCTGGGTCTGAAACGTCTCTTTCCGTCTGTAGAAGAATCGCGCCAGGATGGCCAGGCATGCCAGGATCACGAATATCACGACGGCGATGACGCCTGGAAAACACCAATTTACATATGAGCAACATGCAACAAGATGCCAAGGAGCGGTATTACATCACATCCGTGCTCCTGCTGTTCTGGCGATTTCTCAAGGTTTTTTTTCATTAAAACCATACAACCTTCCGTCGTCTCCCTTCGATGGCCTGTGCGTCTTCTCGTAACGGCCTCGTGGTCATATCTTTAACAACGGCGCTATGAAAGCCTCCTCATGCGTTGTGCATTGATAACGAGTGCAAGGAGATTCGACGTGATGTAACGTGGACTAAATCTCATACAGCTATCACGTGCGTCGAGATTACACACGTCAATCATGCATTTAAAGTGGATCATTTAGAGTTCTCAGTCTAGTTTGGCAGGAGTTAGGATAATCAGTTGCCTAATGTAATTAAGCAAAGAAATTTGCACTCGAGTTTGTGACTCATTTGAGCGTCTAACTTCATCATACAGAATAAGCTTTATTTAAAAAAGAAAAAGAAAAAAGTTCCACACATTATCAGCTGCACTTTCTGTCAGAAGGAGGCATTTCCTGAGCGGATCCTTCATCACGTTCTGCGTGTGTGTAATTATGCAAAAACAACAACAACAACAACAACAAAAACCCCACTTCTAATTGCAATGCCAAAAATACATCGCAGCTTAATTTAATGCCACATTACTCTTGGTGAGGAGAGGATATTTGAAGATGGCATTAAAAGTTCCTAAAATCAGCAAATTGTTTCTTTAAATTACTTTTGGCGTCCTTAAGAACTTCCTTTCTATTAAATAGAATTGACCTGCGGGGCATTCTGGGTTTTGCGTGTGCTATTTGTTCGAATGCAAACGTGCTGTCGAGTTGTTCCTTCGGATTGGTCGGAAGGTATCGATTACAGTAAGTAAGGCATAACACACAACACACCCGTGCTGTGTGGGGCGGGGGAGGTGTG
>JAOUWY010000011.1:20289951-20300638 GCA_025728095.1 Prietella phreatophila | reverse complement strand
TTTACACACAAACACACCATCGGCATGCAACCAGCTTGATGTTAAGTTCTATATTATGTGTTATGAATGGCGATAATATTAAAAACCTGCCTCAACATCAAGTACATACAGTACATATAGAATAAAACACGGTTATAGTTACAGTATGCTGTTATAATAATCCATGAGAGGTACTGTGCTTACGTAAATACGAACTAGCGATGAGTTAAGGCATGTACTAATCAGGAAGTAATTAATAGTCATTCACGCGTGAATAATGACCGCCTTAAGTACAAGTTAGTACACGTTTGTTAGTTGATGTATTAATGAACACATAAACAAAATCAAACGTGCTCTATGAGAAAGAATATGAATTAAACGGGATTTCAAATCGAACACAGAAAGATGCACTAACAATAAACACTGATAATTTGATCTGAGCGTTTGGTGATGTTTGTGTACCAAATTCTATAAACTATTTGAAATAATGCATGTTTAATTCATTTTCTTTCTTATAGAGTTGATTCAGTTTGATTTAGTTGACATGTTATAGAATACATTAACTAACTAACCTCCCAGCAGCTCCATCAAACCCCTTCAGATGATTCAGAACGCTGCGGCGTGCTTTGTCTTCAACCAGCACAAGAGAACCCATGTCACACCCCTCTTCATCTCCCTCCACTGGATTCCTGTAGACACCCGCATCAAGTTCAAGGCCTTGATGCTCACCTACAAGACCTTGTCTGGAACAGCGCCCCTACCTCAACTCTCTCCTGAAGGCCTATGTTCCCTCTCGCAATCTGCGATCGATTAGCGACCGACGTTTAGTAGTGACTACTCAGCGTGGCTCAAGATCCCTTTCAGGAACCTTCACACTAACTGTTCCTCAGTGGTGTAAAGAACTTCCAACCTCAATCCGGACCGCAGAATCTCTCACCATCTTCACAAAACAGCTAAAAGACCCACCTCTTCCGTGAACACCTAACCAACTCATAAAATAAATAAATAAATAAAACAATTGTAATTACTCTGGCACTTACACCTCTACTCTGCGCACTTTGGTTCTTCCGGAACTCCATTAACAGATCTTGTAAGAAAAGCACTACTTGTAATGTTCTCTGCTTGATATATCGCTCTGCTTGTATTTTCTCATTTGTAAGTCACTTTGGTTAAAAGCGTGTGTGAAATGAATAAATGTAACGTAATGTAAATGTAAATAACAAACATGCACTTGAGGTGGTCGTTATTCAGGCGTGAATTCATAAGACTCACGCCGCAGTTAAGGTTAGCTCCTGATTAGTACATGCCTTAACTCGTCATTAGATCAACAATTTGTAAAATGTATTAATGAATGATACATCATATTTTTTTTAACCATTTATAGGTACACGAATGTCGAAGAACATCCGCAAGACATATAGGTTCCTGTTAGCGCGTACGCTTTAGTGGCTATAAACAGCCATTCCCTCTCAGTCTGTCTTTTGGATTTTCTGTTATCTGTCAACCTAATATATGCACTTCAATTGGCATCAAAAGGATCAGGACAAAAAACAAACAAACAAACCAAAAAACCCCAAAAAACCACAGCTTGTCAGTTTATTACTAGGAACCTGGAAATTCCTCTATCCTGAAGACTCCCGTGGAGGAAAACGTCCTTTTACAAAGTGCTGACACTGGAGACTCCTTCATCTCCTTATAAAAAGCTTTGAGCCGTTTTACTTTGTTTACATACTGTAACAACACATTTGTTTATCTGTTTTCTTGAGAATGCAGCAACTTCCTGTCCACGAGTAGTGACTATATTAGAATGAGTGTATTTAAGGTGGACCGCTGTCAGAGCTGCTGTTATAGACAAATCAACCGATACGTCCTGACCAAACCCGATCTGAGAATTCAGCATGGCTGTGGTATGAGACGCAACAGAACCTGATGGTGCAAGCGCTCTGATACGAATAGGAACTTATTTAAAAAAGAATAATGATAAAAGTTAACAATAATCGAATGGTCTTGTCTGCTTTGCGCGCTACGTGATTGATGGCACAGTTTTTTAACAAGTCTGTACGTTCATAGTGAGCAAGTGAAGGAGGACGGGTTCGATACTCTTAATAAAAAAGGCTTACCTGGTGTGTTCAGGAGGCGTGACTTTTTGCAGTGGTAGGAGAGTTCCTGCTCGCAGCGCTCTGCTCGGGTAATTATGGCCGCGAGCTGCTCGGCGTCGGCAGAATAGTTAAAGGAGGCCAAACGCTGAGCGCTCCCCGAGGACGCCCGTAATTTGGTGAGCTCGGTGTTATTGTGCTGGATCACCGTCCAAGCTTTATCTGCAGTTTTTCGTGGGAGAGACGAAGGGAAGCGGGGGATCGTTACGTGTCATTATGCAAACGATAACGAGGACACAACAAGGTGGGCCGCGCTCTAAGGTGACCTTTGTTTTGACAAACCACACGCTACAACAACGTTCCCTAAATTACAGAGCGGAAATCCTCCAGAGTCGAATAAAGGGAACGATTCACATAATAATCACATTTACACAATTACAAGCTTCCCTTCTGGCGTGAACCGAGCTACCGTATAGAGGCAGCTTTTTTTGTTGGCTTTTTTTTGGGTTAAAATTGCAGGTGGATGCTAAGGCCACGCGGCTAACGAGTATCGGAAGACCACGGCCAACGCATACACTCATATATTCATCGTCCATTAACTGTTGAAATCATTTGCATGTGTATTCTAGATTTGCTTCAGAAACGTTTACGTCTGTTAAACAGATTCGATCGATATTCTAGTATCTTATGTATGAACTATTTATGTATTACGTAACCAAATCATGTTTTTATGTTTAAAGACAGGAATGCGTGTCGCGAAACGGCCTGATGCTAAACACGCATTAACATCGTACACAAATCGCGGTACTGACCTTCGGACTGGGACAAACATGCAGTGTGTAACGTGAACACAGATATCTGTATATACAAATGCTAGGTAATGTTAGATTTAAGAAAAGCACAATTTTTCACGAAGATCACGACAGAAGCATGAACACGTTCTTGTTTTCCTATTATTTGTTAGCTACGTTCATAGACGTGAAATACTGGCTGCGTCCTAAATCGCGTGCTGTGACGGTACTTACCTGTGCTGCATTCGATTCAGTACCTACTGCTGATATAGTACGTACTGATCAGCATATAAAAAGATAACTCCAGTTTGTTTTACAGTACATGGGACGGCGCCATGTCCGCCTGTCACACATTTACCTGACATGTTGCAGTAGATGAGCTGCGGCTTGATGGGTCCGCTTCCATCCACGTCTATGTGGTACAGCCCTGACGTGTTCCCTCGGTGCTTGTATGCCTCGCATGACGCCTCGTAAACAGCTGGTAAAGATGGGAACGACAGTTAGCCTTCCCGATCCAGACACGTGGAAAAATAAATCCCACAGAGGAAGATGTAAATGCCGCATCTCCAGTTGCTACTTCCCCATGAAAATGTGTCTCACAGAGCTGAGATAATGAAGTGTGACAGTCCTCATTACGGACTCCACATGCGGGCCTGTAGAGTAAACAGCTCAATACGTGTCAACCTCGAAAACACGATGGATCAGGACGAGGTGAAGGCGGCGTCTCGGATAATGCGCTGTTCACGCCTGCAAGCACGCTGCCTACGCACACGCTCGCCTAAACTGCTCGCCTCCCGGAAATTTGCTCAATGCTCTGCTCCACTGGATTTGAATCGGAGCTCGATGATTAGCAATCTTCAATATGGATTAGCAATCAAGGCTCATGTTTTCTAAGGACTTAGTACTGATCATCTTCAAGCTAGTTGTAGTGACTCGACTGAGACCAAACCTAGCTTTTAATATTGCGCCAAAAACAAGCGAAACAAAATAAATCCAATAAAATGGATCTAAGATGTTCGTCCGTGTGAAGGTAGTCTCATTATAATGGATTTCTCCAGCGGGGAAGTGAATAGAAATACCTTTAACACTGTTTAAAGATGCTGATTAGACCTTAGGGGTGCCCATATTCGTGTTTTATTCGTAGTTGCCCAACGGATACTCTCACAGACCACGCTGATATGAACACCTACGTACATCCTTACTCATTCGTGTAGTTATTAGCGTCACCTCTTCTTTTCCTAATCCTTACCTGTGCAGTTAGCGTGCGTCTGTGCCCACTGTAGCCTCAGAAGACTGGAACGTCTACTGTTTTAGCCCAACCACTTGGTTCAGCTCGAATGCTTTTTTGTTGTTTTTCGCACTGTTTGGTGTAAAGTCGAGTGTAGGGATGAGTGTGTGAAGATTCTAAAAACACTCAACCCAGTCTGTCTGGCACCAATGACCACTGACCACTGACCAATACAAACACAATTACATTTATCGCATTTAGTCTTATCCAGAGCAACTTACATTTACCTCATTTATACATCTGAGCAGTTGAGAGTTAAGGACTTTGCTCAAGGGCCCCAATAGGGCCAGCTTGGCGGTGCTGGGGTTTGAACTCATGAGCTTCTGATTAGTCCAATGTCTTTACGTGTCAATACAATACCTGCCACCCTTTTTAACCAATGAAATGGGTTTCCAGGCAACTAGAACATGGGACTGAGCAGCAATCTGGAGTTTTTACTTCCCTGGTGGGCTTGCTAATAAATCATACAGATTGGACAAATCTTCAGGGTATGATCCTACTGACAAGCAATTGTAAAGTTTAGTACTAAAGTTTAGTACATTAAAGTTTAATGCCCTCCATTAATATTGGCACCCTTGGTAAATATTAAAAAAATATATATATTAAAAATTTGTCTTTATTGTTTAACTTTTTTATTTAAGAAAGATTTGTTTTGGGATAAACCTGCATTGGTATCCATGGGAGCAGAGATTTTTTTTTTAACAAAAGATCAAAAGGATAAACAATAAAGACAATTTTTCCATAGACTTCTTTGCTCACATTTAGCAAGGGTGCCAATATTAGTGGAGCGCGCCGTGTGTTTCTGAGTGTAACGTCCCCACTGAGACGCGGCACACAGCTGTCTCTCGAGTGCTGCATATTGTCATTAATATTGTGAATATTGTGTCAAACAAAGAGACCTTAGAATGAACCACCTGCATCTTGTTCTGTCTTGAGGATCCAAGACAAAACGTCATTGGAAAAGGTTGTTATAATTAACGTCTGATCTAAATCTGACGAGAATGAATCAATGAACCAAAAATTTCCATGTGTGCATGAGTCAAAAGCGTATTCACGGACTGGTTTTGAATATCATCACTATTAGGCTCCATGACAACTTGGATACAAGCCCAGACCTGCAATTACTCTTGAGAACAATTTATCTGTGCCAATATCATGTCCTCGCACCCTTCCTGAGCAGATTTGACACTTTGGTGTAACACTTCGGTTGTTAATCAAAAATATGATCAGCATCAGATTGAGCACGAAACAGCAGATTTGTCCTTTTCTTTTTTCAATAATCCTCAGGGTAATTTGGCACTGAATGACGATCAGACACCCACACTTGAGTTGTGCTTTTAAACCTGCAAAGTTATTCAGTGGTCTTGACATCCCCTGCGCTCGAATACTATTTTTGACGTCTCCTTGAGAACAGTTCCGCATGACTTGAAAATGTACATCACCTACAACACTTGCGGTACGAAACGGAGGAGAGGAAGGGGAAAAAAAAGAAGCAGATCAAATGATTTCCCAACTTCACTTGAGCTAATGAAGTATTAAAATGGCCCATAAGGTGGCAATGGGAGTTTCCCTACGGGGAAATGGTGAGGAGGAGTCAATGGTGCTTGAATACACGAGTGGCAGAACAGCCATAGTTTTTCTCAGCCTTTTTTTTTTCTTTTTCAAACAAGTTCTCTTGAAACGTACGATTACGTAGCGTCAATCTCAACCGCCTCCAAAGGCCCATCCAAGAAACTTCATTCGAGCTGATACAACGGTGGTGTGAAATCAGCCAGACACAATCACCATCACAATCACCCCTGAATTAAACAACAGAGACTTAATCAACACTGTCCATTTCAATTTCCTTCCACTCCTTCCTAGTTATCTCCTCTGGAATGCGGTAATATGGGGCAGGACTTTATTAATGAGCGACATCCATAACGGATGTTAAAGCAGCTATGAAAGCAGGTTCTCAGGAATAGAGCAGGACCTTGAGTTATCGAATTAAAAACAAGAAGAAAGAAAAATTAGGCTAGAGCATCCTGTGGACCAGATGTGACCTACTATGCTATGTGTGCCGTGTAAAAATAAACAGAAACAGAAATTTTAAGGATTAAAAGAGCCATCAGTGACATAAAACCAAAGTTTTGCTTGCTGTTAATTAGTTCCACTAAAGAATTGTGACACTCCTGGTTAGAACCGAACTCCCTTTCTCTATTTTTAACGTACATATCGTCTGTAAGTAATTAACACTGACACTGGTTTCACTCTTTTGGCTCAAAACCACATGGCACTGGATTAGAAAGTTGATGATATTTAAATCTGTACTGAAAAAGACGTCTGCGTCGTTTTAGGTACTGAATGTACTTCAGTGCTTCTTTCACCAATAAGAATGTATGGCCAAAGGTATGTGGACACCTGACCATCACACCCATATTTGCTTTCTGAACATCTCAATCCAGACTGAGTCCCTCTTTGCTTTGGTGTTCAGTGGGGTTGACGTCAGGGCTCTGTGCAGGCCACTCGGGTTCTTCCACACCAAACTTGGCAAACCGCGTCTTCATGGAGCTCGCTGTGTGCACAGAGACACTGTCATGCTGGAACAAGTTTGGGCCTCTTAGTTCCTGAGAAGGGAAATGGTAACGCTACAGCATACAAAGACATTCTATACACTTGTGTGCTTCCAACTTCGTGGCAACAGTTTGGGGAAGAACCACATACTGTATGGGTGTGGTGGTCAGGTGTCCAGAAACTTTTGGCCACATTGTACGTGATGAACGTGCAGTAGAACCTTGTCTTCCTCACCGAGGTCTAACTGTAAAGGACTAGGGCGTGAATTAAACTGTAAAATTTGGAAGTGATTCTGGCCATAAAGTTCATGTCGGAAATATTGAGAGGTGCTTTTGAGGTACTGGGAAAACTTAAAAAGGTGTTCCTAACATCATTGCTAATCTGTAGCTGTGATAAAGTGGAAAATACATTAAAAACAATTATTACGCGATTTGTTTCCTGCATTACGCCGAGTATAGAATGAAGACGCTAACAAAGACCGGGCAATAAAGGGCCGATTACGCATAATGGGGGAAAAACAGTCCTTCAAAATGGGACTGCTGAAAATTTATTGGGAATTAAAGCTAATGGAAAACAAAGTAAAGCCATTAAGGAGATGGGCATACTGGCACGGCTCGATCTCCATAGCTACCCAGGCCGGAACCCAATGACTAATCACATAATGACCTTCTCGGGGAAAACAGAAAACTGTGAATGTTTGCTGCTCAGGTATAAAAGTGAAAATTGGTAGACTCAAGGCCTCCATTTCATTTGGATCTTTGAACAAGGGTTTGAAATAAAACTTGAATTGTATTGATCTAATAGCATACAGCAAGCACATTCATTCACATTGAATTCACTCATCACAGCAAGGACAGAGGACGCGCAGACCAGTGCGAGAGGTCAAACGTGGTGCCAGAAAGAAGGGAATGAGAGCCCACTTCAAATGGTTTAAAAGAACCACCCAATAAGTAAAAAGCACACACTTAGTAGTCTTTAACTGGTAACCAGAAACAGTTTGTAATAAATCATTGAATCAGTTATATAGACACTGAATACAGATAGCAACGGGGCACAGGGGCAAGGTTTAAAAAGAAGAGGAAATAAGGAGCAACCTTGACGTGTTAAAGAGAAGTACTAAATCCCATCACATTAGTGTGAACAGAGAGTAGATGGGTGTATATGAAAGCATTAATCAGGAAATAAACAGTCGGACAAAAGCAAGTCAGAAGTCTTTTCCTCATCCAAGTAAGTAAGGAACACCTTGGGGTTCAGCGAGTGGAAAGAGGAGTACATACAGTACTAAATATGACTCTCCTGATTTCGTTTTTCAGTTATCCATACCGCTTATCCGACGCAAGGTCATGGGGAAGCCTGAAGCCTAGCCCAGGGAAATCGGGGCACAACGTGGGGACACCCTGAACACACATTCACACACTACAGACAATGTGGAAATAGCACACGTCTTCGGATTGGGGGAGGAAACCAGAGTACCCAGAGGAAACCCCTGAACGCAATCTCCGCACACAGATGGCGATGGCGGAGATGGAGGCGGTAAACGATGTACCCTCCAAGCCAGCGTGCCGTCTTTTAAAAAGTAAGCAGTGGACTACTTCATAGAGAAGTGGGCACTGAACATTCTGCTCATTCGCTATATTTAGTTAATGACAGCCATTCGCTCTACCCTGCATGTTTTCCATACACTCTTGTTCGAAAAGCGTTGGAAACGACACTCCTCTGATTGGCAGCGCTTTTGTTCCGAATCTAATTACGCGGGGTGCACCGTGAGGTCTCTTTCGATCACCTTCTCATTTTTAAGCAAGTCGTGTGTGAAAGTGTTAAACACTGCTGAGATTTTGCTCGAGTGCTTAATTTCAGCCTGCTCCATGCAAATTACGATGCCGCATTTGCAGGGGGGACAAAAAAGAAAGCGCTTTTCTGTTTCATTTGAGGATCTGCCATAATCCAGATCAATGATGATGCGTTTTGGCTCGGGCTTCGTGGTTAGTGCCAGATCGCTGATAAGCGCTTGACCTTGGGGTCATGGACTTTTTGTTTCTAGCTGACGAGAGTTTGGCAGAAAAAACACACTCTCTTGGAAGTCTTTTGCGTGTTTTGTCCTTGACTTCAGGCCAGCAATATATATACATATTCTATATGCAATTTTGTGTGTGTGTGTTTACTTCCTAGTCCTACTACAGTTCCTGCTTAGTCTTGGTTTTAATTGTTCTGATTTTGACCTGCCGGTTTTTCTCCATATCTAAAGTCATGTACATTTGAGGATTAAATACACTGGTCCTGTTGCAGTCCTGGGATTTGATCTGACAACCTTCTGGTAACAGAAGGTGCTGAGCCATGACGCTACTACAGTCCGTATCGGCCTGCGTTCCGACAGCCATGATTATCGGATATGCTCAAATAAAGCAAAGAGACGTCTTTCCTTACAGCTATGGCACGTAGCTCCTCTGTAGCCGGTGTCGGCGCAGTCACAGTGGAAAGTGCTCCATGACTGCGTGCACCTCCCGCCATGTTCGCAGTGACTCGGAGAGCACCTGACGAGAGACAGAAAACAAAGGAAGTCACGTTCACACTTCAATCAGCACCAGAACGAGCGATGAGTGGAAATGAAGGTACAGCGTATCACAGATTCTTTCTCAGGACTATAAAAAGTGAGCACTTATACTTTCTTCTCCGTGCACTTGTTCGGGTTGTGGTCCCGTATGTGGCCAGTCCCGTCCAACTCGGCTGTTCTCTTAATGTGTGCACCTGTTCCGTGCCCTTAATTAACATGTCTGTTTATGCCCCGCTGTTTCTCGGTAGCACTGCGAAGTCTGATCGAGCGTCTTTCTATCATTAATTCTATCATTAATATGGTTCTTTTCTTTAAGATGTAACATCAACAGCTTATGTAAACGTTACCTAATTACATTTACTGTACATTAATCCTCACTGTTATTTAGGTCTGAGAGGGTTTAAAAAAAAAAGTACCATCTCTAACGGCGAGCAAACTGCAGATCTCATCGTACAAACAGCTTGTGCATGATGATAGTTTTTGAATCTTTCCACATTGATAACGGATTATCTCAGGCTCTTACTATTATTGCCTGCTTATCTGCCAACCTACACTGTGGGCTACGACTATGGGCACTGCATTCGCTCTAATCAAACACGCACCACGTACACAAACGCTCGTCTCAACAGCCTGCATGCATGAACACGGCGTCCGTGTCTCGCGTTTAATCGCACCACGGTTAACACTCCAAACAACAGATTTTCTTCCAAAGAAGCAAAAAAATAAATACATACGTCAAGAAATAAATGAGACAACGGCAAGTAAAGTACACCTTCTTGTCAACACAGCCCATTTTGACATATATAGTAGGTAAAACTGCAAGGCTGAGAACATGAGCGCACCGTAAACAGAGAAGAGGAACCTTCAGTACTCTGTTTTTAACTAAAGCAATTAAAGGCCATTACTGGACATCAGTGTGCCCCTGAAAGCAAAACTGTAGACATTTGGTACAGTTAATTCCCTCTCTTTGTCGAATTCTGAATGATTACTCATGCTTTAATGACTCACGTTCATGATAAATTCGATTTCTCGAACCAGATTTCACATTAATGGGCACAATAAATGGGAACTGGTTTCCCATTATGTCTGATCTATAAACTATAGAATGTCTTTGGTGGTTGGAATGGTTCCGTTTATCTATTTGCAGAGGTGCCGCTGTTCAGAACACGAATCCATAGCATACGGTATGTGGGACGGGACAGCTCCGTTCGAACAGTATATTCAAACACGCATTAGTTGAACTGATATCTGGAATCAACCAATATGCAATTATACAGTACAACAAGCCAATCAGAGGGCACAGGGTGGCTTAGCATGTTCTCCTCACACCTACAGGGTTCGAGTCCCACCGTGACTGATGGGCGTGTCTAAAGTGTCCGTAGTGTATGAATGGGTGTGTGAGTGTGTATGTGATTGTGCCCTGTGATGG
>JAOUWY010000011.1:20271258-20286053 GCA_025728095.1 Prietella phreatophila | reverse complement strand
GAGAGAGAGAGAGAGAGAGAGAGAGAGAGAGAGAGAGAGAGAGAGAGAGAGAGAGAGAGAGAGAGAGAGAGAGTTAACAGGCCATGTACAGTCATTCGGTATCTATAAGCGGTTAAGGCTCTGGGTTACTGATCAGAAGGTCGGGGGTTCAAGCCCTTGAACAAGGCCCTTAACCCTCTCTGCTCCAGGGGGCGCTGTATCATGCGGGGTATGACAAGCTGGGGTATGTGTAGAAAAGAACTTCACTATGCTGTAATGTATATGTGACCAATAAAGACTCAGTTACTGTGAAGACCATACTGATCTCCAGTGGAGTGCATGTGTGGTTTGAGAGCTTTGTGGAATATTTTGCCTTAGGTAAGACGCTTTTTCTTGATCATGTTGTGCAGTCAGTGTTCGTTTCTTGTAAGTAGGCCTACTGTATGAAACGTAGCTTTGTTTCCGAAGTGCTTTGGGCAAGTGTGTTTTGTAGCTAACTGAGGTGACGGCACATACGCTGACAGAACGTGCGGTCCGTAAAGGTTTCCCTTTGTACTGAGAATTCTCGCCGCTCTAAACTCGTTACGCCGCGGTACCAGAGCGATGAGTTCCTCCATAATCCTGCCTATTATCGTGAGATTCTATAAGCACTTTTCCGTGGCTTTAAGTTCGGGGAGCGGGACCTTTCGGGTGCCTCCCGACCTGCCGGATCACTACCCTCTGTTCCGGGAACTGCAGATTTAACGATTAAGCACTGAGAGCGACTCTGAATATGGCCCGATGCTAGCTAAGGCCAATTAGCAGGAATAATAGATAAGCAGCAGGATTGGATGCGACAGCCTGAGAGAAGTACAATTCCATCAACACTCTTTAGTGCAAATGAAAAACATTCAACTTCCAGCGCAGGACACAGTCTCTTGTTCCATTTGCAGAAATAATGAGGCAGCCCCGGGAGGCAGCTAAGCGCGAGTTTTCCCCTCTTCGGGAAATAAAGGTGAGGCCGACAGTCCTGCGGCAACTCATGATGGCAAAAGTGAGCATGGCATTTATGCTGGCTGGTGGAAGGTGTGTGCAGCTGTTTGACATCTGTGTGCTTTATTGCATTATCCTGTACTCGCTAAAGCAGACGCATTCGGAAATGCTAGCATGTGAAAAAACTGCTAAACGCACACACGCGCACAGATTTCCCACAAGACGCTTTATATTAATCGTCTTCATCATCTCCGACGGCACGCTGCAGAACAATAGATATTCACTCAGCGGGAAAATGGAATCGTCGAGAAAGCGACTAGCGCGAGCGAGGCAGTGCACGGCATGCAGATTCTACCTTCCGTTTCTGGGCTTCACCTTGTAGACGTGCCTAGGTCAGCAGCACTGTCGCAATTTTGCCGCGTCATCATGTTGGACGTTTCCTTCGCGCCTCGGCTGCCTTCGTTTCTGCACACTCGGGAATCACGCTTACACGTGAGGATCGGTATGGGCTTGGTAGGTCCTCTGGCTTCAAAAAGAAGGCAATATTTCCTGCGCTTTGGTAGTGATTGATTTTTCATTACGGTACATCGGAATGTCAAACAGCTCTTTAAGGTTAGACAAGGAAAAAAAAAAAAAAGAATGAAAACTCGAAGGATGATACCATGGCTATGGCACCATTTAGCTCTTCATTTTTTGTGCACTTTATTTATTTTTACATTTTAAAAAGATTTTTTAACACTGCATCTCATTATTTAAGTTTTCTACTGCTAAAGTTGTAAGTAACATAATTGATGTTTTTTTTGTTTTGTTTTGTTTTTTCAGCAAAGAATTAGCAAACGCACACACGCTGTAGTTAACTAGGATCCGTGCTAATGGCACAAGGGCAAAAAAGATGTCATGATTTACTTCATGATTTTTATTTTGATATATTTTTATGTACCGTAATCATTTACTCTGTGAAACAGGGCTATACGTTCAAAGTGACCATCAGTCAATATCACTGAAAATAATGGAGAAAAAACTCAACATGAAGTCAATGCTGGACTTTATGTCGACCGTGTGATTTGATGAATGTTCAGGGTTGAGTACATGTTGCAGGAACTAAAAGGTCCATTTGAAAAACTAAACGAAACTACATTCCTCAGCAGAACTGTTGGAACGCCAAGGCCTGTTTGTGCTGAACACCCGAGACCTTCAGGTTTGAGATCAAAAGATTGATATGAGACGAGCGTTGAGGATTTCAGCTTTTATTTCCTGGTTTTTACATCCAGATGTGTTCAACAACATAAAATACAGAACCTTTTTGTATCAGCCTGCCGAGCAAAAGTATTGGAACAGATAAGTCTTGAGTAAATTAAACACTTCATATTCAGTTCAATAACGGCATCGAGCCTGTAACTCACTGGCACCAAATTGTTGATTTCTTCTTTCGTGATGCTTTAACAGGTTTTTTCCTGCAGCTTCTTTCAGAAGTTGTTTGTTCCGGGGGGTTTCTCCCTTCAGTCTCCACTTCAGGAGGTGAGATGCTGATCAGTTGGGTGCAGGTCTGGTGATGGACTAAAACTTTCCACTTTCCCTCTGATGAAGTCCTGTGTTGAGGTGGAAATGTGTTTTGGATCGTTGTCATGCTGCATGATGAAGTTCCTCCTGATTCATTTGGATGCATTTCTTTGCAAACTGGTAGATACAATGTTCCTGTAAACTTCTGAATTCATCATCATCAATAAAGATCAGTGGGAATGTTCCAGAAGCAGCCATGCAAGCCCAAGCCATGACGCTACCTCCACCATGTTTCACAGATGAGTTGTATGTTCTGGATCATAAGCAGATCCTTTCTTTCTTCACACTTTGGCCTTTCCATCATTTTGGTAGAGGTTCATCTCAGTTCCAGAACTTTTGTGGATCATCTCTGTATTTCTGTGGGAATTCCAGTCTGGCGTTCTGATTCTTCCTGCTGATGAGTGGTTTACATCTTGTGGTACCACCTCAAAGACTTCTTGGAACGGTGGATTGTGATATCTTCAGCCCTTCCCTGTGGAGGTCGTTGTTGATGTCAATAACTGTTTTTTGGGTATTTCTTCACAGTACAATGCATCAGCTGTTGTTGTTGGTCATTGTCTGATTGGTCAGTACACCAGCGATTTCTTTCTTTTTCAGGACATTCCACTTTGTTGTACTGGTTATACCCAATGCTTGTGCAATGCCTCTGATTGATTTCCCCTCTTTTCTCAGCTCCAAAATGGCTTGCTTTTCTCCCATAGACAGCTCTGTGATCTTCATATTGGTCTATCCTTTTTAACAACAAATGCAGTCTTCACAGGTGAAACTGAAGGCTCAAACCAAGAGTAGACGTTCAGAGGTTTAAACAATCACTCTAACAGGACACACCTGGGCAACGAGAAACACGCTCCAATATTTTTGGCTGGTCTAAATACTAAAGGTTCTATTATATAATATATAATTATGTTCTATATGGTTTCACACCTACACATAAATACCAGGAAATAAGAGCTGAAATTCTCATATTCATCTTTTGATCAGTCTACAGGGATGAGTCATGGAAAGGGCTACATGCATGTTTGTAAATGATTTACCGCCCCCATTGTGGAATCACCCAGAAAATGCGCATTTGGTGTTTGATGTAAGATGATTACTAGATTTAATAGCGCGCCCCGTGATCTGGAGCAGACAGTAAAAGTATATGCACGTGCCAGTGCCAATGCTTCTCCGCTTGGCAGCATCTATCCCAGAATGCCATGCAATTATTCATGTAAAACCAGTGGTACTCTTTCAAAGGTAATAACTGAACACTGAGTGTGAGGATCACATGACGCAATCTCTCGTCCTCTTTCATCTCTGCTTTCCTCCTGCTCCCGCTCGGCCGCGTTCCTCCTCGCCCCTCACACTCAATAATCCTTCCTTTAATTAGAGAAGGCAATGCCGAGATGATTTCAGTTCTAAATTTGTGCACCCCGAACACTATAACGACCGAGACGGAAGCCAGTACCATTTTCGCTTTTATATTTCATTTATAATGGCGCCTGCCAGCTGCCTGCCGTCTTGCCTTCTGTTATGCAACGCGTTCAAATGACTCGTGTGCACGCAGCAGCTCTAATGACGAGAGCGGAGGAAAAAAGTTTATTTTCTGTTAAAAACAAGCACGCCTGATGTTATTACGCTGTAGTCAATGACTGATATGATCAAATGATTAAGATGTTGAAGAGATGCACGGCGTTTCTAAGTGGAGTTCGAGAAAATGGATGACTATTTAATATATGCGTCGAACCGTGTTTTTTTTGCCTGAGCGTGCTCAGAGGAGCGTGAATTCATCATGACGCAGATGTGCACTGGATCCCTTAGCACTAATGAACAACAAGGAAAAGCCACTGAAGGGAATGAATCACAAAAATGCTTTTATTGGAGTAAAGTGTAGAAATAAACGTCCATGTTTTTATCAGAACAATGGAGTACATTAGTTTATAGACGGTACTGTAAACGTGTTATTACGCAGTGGTTTCGCATCATTGTGCACGAGTGTTTGTTGCACAGTGTTGGGTACGTCGCTTCACAAAAGTCATTCATTACTAATTACTCATTACATTGTCAACGTTGTATTTAAATCACATTCAATCCGTCTGAAAAGTAAGTGCATTACTTCTTAAAATCAACCGTGATCGCACGGACAATAGAAATGGAACCCTTCTTTTAATTTTTGAAAATTTGCGTCAAACATGGAATAGTTTAGCCTTTTAAGCATGCCTTTATTAAACCGTTTTTAATACAAAAATGTAAACAAATGATATGAACCGGCTTAACAGTAAGAGCTACTACAAGGACTTCTCAGCTTAGACCAGTTTGGGCCAGTCTCCTTTGACCTCTCACATTAATAATGATTTGTTTTCAGTGTTTGTTTTGTTTTCCGCACCATTTTCATTAACATGAAGCTCTTGACCTGTATCTGCCTGATTTTCCACATAGACTGTGCTGCTGCCACAGGTGCTGGTGTTCCTATTAAAGTGCTTGTTGAGTTTATACGTACCGTGTGCCCCCTTTACTGAGCTATTCAAAAACAAAAAACAAAAGAACAAGTACAAACAATTTGGATCTGCAAGCGAAATAAAAAGGATAAAGATTTGAAATCATCCGGCACAGAGGCAATCGGAGAGTGGCGGACACATCTATTACAGCGGAGAGAGCCATGATGCTTTTGTCCAAACTCCAGCATTCACCAAACATTAACTTGGGATTTCACATGGGGGCTCCTGCTGCTGATTCTGCTGCTGTACGACTCGCCTGGTCCGAGTAATCTGTTTACCTTCCTTCAAAGCACACAACAAATAAATCTGAGCTGTTGGAAAAGAACATCAGTCGAAGCAAAGCGCCAATGGAACTTTTCAAAGGAAGAATCAAAAGAAAACAAAACAAGGTGAGAGGAGAGATGTTTTCTAGAGAGGGGATGCGAGAGCAAATTCTGGGGCGAATAGGTTCATTTGCACTGATTGCACAAGAAGAAAAACAAACAAACAAAAAAAACCCCATACAATTAATTTTGGAGCTTGCTCTTAGCCGGGTGCATTTAAATTCACTGGCAACCCCGGCCTAATTAATGAAGCGTAGGTTTATATTTGCATAACCGACCCAGATGCAAGTAAAATACAAACGGCTGGATGAAAAATACCTGTCGATGATTCCGCACATGTCCATCTGGAGCTCGCTGAAGTTTCCGATCAGCATCTGCTGCACCTTGATAAGATCCACCGAGCCCTCGTCCAGCTTGATGAGGCGCATGCATCCATGGAAAACGCTGGACGGCTTCTCGCATCCATCATCTCTAATTGGACATCCTGTGGGTGAAAGCGGAGCAATGAGTCAGCTGGCCTCGACCAGATCCGTGGCGTTTTAGTACGACAGCGAGCGCCACGTGTGGCCCGTGTGAATTAGAAAAGAATAAATCAACAAATTCGAAGCTAAATTTGCAAATGTAGACAGATGAGCCGGAGAGAACAGGACTAAAGCGACACGTACAAATAATTCAAATCCTGATATTTTCATGGCAGCACCAGCGACATTTGCGTCTGTCTGCCCTCGGAGCCGTTATTGCACAACACTAAATGTCGTACGCTCAGCAGAAACATCTGAATGAAGATTTCAGATATGAGCCATTTCCCAATTCCTAATTTCGCTTGCTCTTAACATGTCACATTAACATTCAGTGCCAAATGTTCGCCTGATTATAGAATATACAGCTCATGTTTGCACGATGAAGCCAAACGCAGCTTTAACTAGAAACAACTTCCTGTCATCACTTATGTGACGTATGTATTCCTGACACATGTACATTTATATTCCGAAATAATAATCTCCTTACGCAACACTGTATATCAAAGATTAAACGTCTTTCGGAAGCATAGTGAAGCATTAAACATCTTTTAATTGGAATTCCTTTATTAGTAGACCTCGCACACTGGTAGGGTTCCCTTCCAGTTTAGGCCACGCCCACTTTGGGTTTAAAGACGAATTCAGATTGCGTTATGGAAGGTACTCACGTGCCTTTAGATCATAATGAGTTGGTAATCTCTCCAAACTGTCGGCTGTGTGTTAATATCTTCATCTTCCACTGAAGGGCTTTATTTTATTTCCTCATATATGCACTCCCAAACACACACACCAACAGTAGCTGGTGCTAATGTGTGTGTGTGTGTGTGTGTGCGAGATTTATTTATTTATTTATAACATTTTTGCAAATGTCCCTTTAGAGGCTCATTTTTGTTCTGGTGAAGAAAAAAAAATCAATTTATGTGTGAATTATGCGCTGCTATTCCTAAAGGATGAAAAGTGGCCAAGTCCGTATTACTAATAAATAACAACATGTTCTGATATAATGTAGTAGGGCTTGAATGATTTAAAGCCTTGCTCTGGCAAATCTCATTTTCTCCGTGATCCTCTACGGCGTGCGGTTTTAGCTCCGGGGCAAAAAAAAAAAAAGAAGCCGAGGAGATGCTGGCGAACGGAGGAGAGCTTTGATACGATGCCGCATGTGGTGCTGAGACACCGTTGGCGCTCTCTCCAATTAGTGAGTTAAAGGTAATTAAACCACATGCTTGCTCTCTGTAGGAGCAAACAGAGTGGAAAAGATGCTGGGAGACTGGATCTCTCCTGAGCAGCTTGAGCTGTAAATGAGTCTCTGTGTTTGCGAGGCAGGCAGATATCTTTAATAGTAAAAGTCGAGGCAACTTTTCCGGCTATATTTTAGTATCAGAGATGTTTTGGAACTCAACAGTGTTGCTCTACTCAATGGTAAGAAATGTCTTGGGATTTATACAGCAGGAGGAGAACTGACGAAGCTCCTCAGATGGCTGGTGACTCACCGCACGGCTTTTTACAAACAGATATTTCAAATCATCTGGATGACTCGACGATGGTGGCAGGAAGTTATTTTTGTCACAAACATGTTTTGTCACGAACGCTACTTATTTTTCTTCTGTACCCCCCGCCCCATCTTCTCCACACCTCCTGTTCATTGTGATAATCTAACTTTTTAGCATTAGTATCTTGTTCTGTAGTAGGAACATGTACTTAAGTAAGAAGTCAAACATCAGTTATCGGTATCGGCTGATATCACTCTGAATAATCGCTTATCGGTATCACAGACTTCACTGAGCCCTGGAGGTCCCTGGACCCCACTTTGTGAACCAGTGGTCTAGAAAAAAGCAATGAATGTTGGATCAACTCACCTCCGAAATAGATCTGGTTCGCTGGTCTGACAGGGAAGGATATGGTGATGGTGGACACGTCCGATTTGTCCACTGCCAGGATCAGACGCCATCGGCGGACATTCAAATCCACAGAGTGCCACTGGCCATCGTTCAGCGCCGACCCTGTAACAGGTGTAATGTAATGTAAACTAACCACTAAGTACTAGACTGTTAAATCTGCTTGAGCGCACAGTATTACAGTAATAAACTACACTTCCAGTTACGATGTATATCCTGTAAATAACGACCTCTGCTAATACCTGCTGTCATGTCCGTTACGACCCTGCCAGCCTGGTGGACCTGCATCCTCACCCTCTCCTCACTCAGGTAAACCCATAGTGTTCCCGCCTGGTGCTGGAGGTCAAAGGTCATAAGCAGGCCCGCCTTGTTCCAGGTTCGGAACTGTAATCCGACTGACATGGTGTCACGTGTCGACGTATACAATAGTTGAAGGAAACTCTCCGAGTTGGCGAACGTCACCGGCACGTCGACGGCCTCCAAACAGGCGGACGTGAGGTTTCCCTGAGATTAAAAAGAAGCATGCAAAGTGAGAAACCAAAACGCCTCGTATTTATAATTCACGCAAGATTAGAAGTCATTATTCATGCAAATACAATTTCCAAACTTAAGTACTCAGGAGGTGAATTATGATGTTTGCCTCTTAAATTATGCATCAGTAAAACCCCTCCAACCCCCACCCCACCATGAGCCTGAATAAATCCATGATTAAAAGGATTTATAATTGGCTTAATCTCTAATTCCCCAGTGAATAAATGTCGCAGGAAAAAAACAAGCAGTGAGTAATGTAAGCATCCTCTGTGTTAGTCAATAGACAATTGTTAAATACATTCATTCATTACAGTAGGAAAAAAAGAAAAAAAGAGGCCTCATTTCATTTGACAAACCAAATCATATCTCCGTTAAATGAATGAACCGGGTGGAGAATCATACCGGGTCATTAAGAACTTACAGCAAGCATAAGAAACGAACCAGTTCCGAACATAAACTCATATCTGTTAACTACGACTGAATTTACAGTGGATGTCCCAACTGGCCCAGCTAGAAGAGACCGCTGCATGCTGAAAAAGTGCAAAAATCACTGGGCTTAACCTTAGAGGTTCTACAAAGTGCTTTACACCGATTCTCATTCACACACTCACTCACACACACACCAGTGGTGGCAGAGCTGCCGTGCAAGGCGCTAACTTTCCATCAGGAGCGACTTGGGGTTCAGGGTCTTGCCCAAGGACACTTCGGCACGTGGGCCAGGAATCGAACCCCCAACCCTACGATTAGTGGACAACCCGCTCTACCACCCAATCCACAGCCGCCCGTGTTCAGCAGTGACAGGCAAGGTCAAGGAGTAAACAAATCATTGCAAGGTTTTTCTAGTTTATCTTTGAGTCCGAATCCCTGAGGACTGTATTTTCCATCCTATATAACCTTTACGACATGAACAATTTAGATTAGCTTACGATTTTGGTGAAAGTAAGATAACTCTCCGTTAAAAAAACAAACAAAAAAGAAACTGTCTAATGCCACACCCCCAAAACATTTATGTGAGGACACCTGAAAAAGAGGAGATGATTGACAGCTCCTTGGCCGGATCGGGTGTATGTTTTGGTCCACACTGTTGTTTTCCACGTTTTTCAAAGCCGAAATACAGAAGCTTCAAAAGTAAGTAATATTCAAAAATATTACAAAATATAAATATTTTAAAGTTTCAACTTCAGAGTCCCTGACTGCACCGTTTAATGCACAGAGGATGTAATCAGGGTTCAGTCACTGCTTACCACTACGGTGAGTTGTTTCCTTTTAGCCAGGTCGATCACATTAACGCCGTTGTACTGCACGTTCTCCAGACAGCCGTGGAAGTTCCTCCTGGAGTTCTCTCTCTGAGTCCCGTCAGCTGAAACGCCACCGAAACTGATCTTGTGAAAGAATGATAGTCGGATGTCAAATTGCCCATGCTTCCTCTAAACATGCACGTTTACAGACTGGTTAAGATACCATGAAGAGTACATTTCAGCTTGATGTCATTTCACATCAAGAAGATATATAATGAATTAAAGCTGATGTTTTTGAGCTCCTTAAAAAAAACCCATGCATGCTGTGGCTGTAACTGATCCGCTGATGAAATCAGACACGTCCAATCGACTCGGATCAATTTACGCTATTGCTTGTGCCTTTGCGTAAGAACGAGAGGGAAACAGCAAGAACGAGGCTGTGTGTGAGAGTGTCAGAAGCTTGAGACTGGTTGCTGGAGGCGCACCTCGTTAACCTCAAAGTGACTCTGGCGTTCGGGGAGTTGGAGCTGCTGCGCGCTTTTGTCCACGGTGAAGTTGACATGTCCTCTGAGTCGCTCGATGCTAACGCGATGCCAGTGTTGGTCATCCAGCAGGCTGCCTAGCGACACCGCAGTGTGAAAATTGCCTGCAAAAAAAACCCCCAAACCAACAACAACAACAAAAAAAACAGTACTGTTAATACTTTTAGATCTAAAGAGAGATGTAATGCAGAGAGCAGAACTGAGAACAGACATAAAGCAGTGCGATTTGACTGATACACTGACAAACAAGCAAGTAATAATGATCATATCGTTGATATTCATCATCACTTATCATTTAGCATAGCTAAAGGATGCGTCGTGACATCGTCGTGTTAAAGGCTCATTATCATTACAATAACGCAATATCATCATGGAGTCTTTGGCTAGTTAACCTTTAAATGTTAACCTGTGCTCTGCAGTGTTGTTTTGTTTTTATACTCAGAGCATACTGTGGTGATTGATATATGGTTGAAAGACATGGTTTGATATTTGGATATATTTGAACCATTTTAGGAACTTAAGTTTTGCCATTTCCCCAATATATCATGATCTTAAGAAGGCTTGCTTGAGAAGAAAGAACAATGCTTTCCCCGTTGAAGAACGAGCCCTTGTTCATGTATCATGTCGTGTTGCTTTGTTCCGGGATTACAATACGAAAATTACAAATACTACGTATGACGTACAACCAAAAAGGATGAACGGTGAATTCTTCAAACCAGGAAGTACAACACGACAAAAGAGAAAGTAGCTCCATAATAATTACCAACCTGCACCAGGCAAGGAATCAGCAGTGATCAATGATACATGAAGGCCAAATGACTGAAAGTCATAAACTCTCTTCCTCCCCGACTAACACACGATTTCAGCCAGCAGATTTCCTCAAAGCATGGCTCAGTTTTGGACTACACCGCCAATGGCAGCTGTATTAAATTTTCACTAAGCAGCATATTGCGACGGAACGGGAGGACGGCATTCAGTTATTACAGCCAGTCATGTGGCTCAGATTACATTGGCCAGCTAAATGCATCAATTATTTAGCAAAATTATGAAGTCAAGCAGCCTAATGCTACTCCGAGTCCAATTATTCATGGACCCATTTCCAAAATAATCTGGTGGTATTTATGTACCCCTTTGTAAGAAATGCTCGTGGTGGACTTTTTATTGTTCAATCTCTGCTGAATAGAGAATGTGGAATTCAAATCCACATGCGAATCCAAATCGTGGCAGCCAAAATTAACCAGGAGTCTCATAGAAACTGGAGTGGGTTGCTGGAAGGGAAGGGTGGCATGTCAATCACAGCAGCATTAGCCAATCACAGGCATCGGTCAGCTCATGTGTACACAATAAGGCAGCTAGCACTCTGCTCCAAGCTCAGCTAGCACTCAGCTATGCGAAGTTGTGGATGGAGAGATGGCAGAAATTTGGGGAATGAAATGCAGAATGGGTTGTACTGTATACAGAGCTGTGTTAAGCACATATAATGAGAAGTTCATACTAAAACTGCAAATAGACCAAGCCCTCCCCCGGCCAACAACAACAACAACAACAACAACAACAACTTCGGGATGGCAAATGACACTATTAATTAACTATTAGTTTTGTCTCTTTAAAGTGCACACTGAGCACAGCGTAGGACACGGCATCTTAATTGTCAAAGACATTGCTAATCTCGAGGTCTGAATAGATCATGGATAATTATAATTATGAACAAGACCTTCTTAAAGTGCGCAGTAAGTATAGCACACGAGGACTTGGTCAGCTTATCCTTCTTAATAGAAGAGTACATCGAATTAACAAAGACACTTGCATTATTTAATGAATTTTGATCATACTGAGAAGCATGATCAATTACATAAGGTAAGTGCTTATGCTTAAAGGTGGATGTTTATCTAGATGTTTAGTCTGGATGCTTATATGTAGTATAATGCTGATCACTCCGCTTGTATAGTTCGCCGGGTAAAATTCCACTTCTGAAACGGTTACTACAAGTCATTTTAATAATCTGATTACGCTGTACAGAAAATCAACTCAAGCACCTGCGACTCTGGCAGCATCCGAATAGCCCTACTACGCTACTACACCGTAGGCTATAAGCAGTACGCCAAAGGAGTAGCATGTCCGAATTCTCAGTATTCGCCCATCATACTATCAGACCTTATACACATTACATTCTTTTCAGCAGGCTATTGGAAAGCCTTTTAAACACCATACTGGCACAGACTTGGGGCTAAAGTTGCTATAGTTTTGTAAACATGAATGCGTTTGTTTTATAAACGTATGACTTGGACAGGAAGGAGAGTGTAAACTACTCGGCTGTGTTTAGCCACACTTGCTCGTACGACCGCATTCTCACAATTTGATGGCTTGTGGAATTGCAGCTTTGCTGGCATCCATTACCGAACTGTTCACTCAGTGGTTCACTGTGTGTCTGTGATTTGGAACGGTTAATCTTGCACTTTTTTAGGTGCAGAAATAAGGTAGCTTACTCTGCACAAGAAGCACGGATGCACCGTTTTCTGCCAAGTCGTATGGATCTGTTTACTGAGAGCCAGAACTTGGCCTGTAGTTCTGGCTGAAGAGAAAATGTTCTCATGTCATTATTTGCTGGTGTTTTGTCTTCCAGGTATTGGGCATGCCATAGTGCGTGTTCGTGATATTTCAGAGCATGCTAGTATTCTAAATGTGTTCAGACGGTCATAGCATGTGAACGGCCAGCGCAAAGTCATCACGAATGAATACTATATGTCCAAGAACGGGATGATGTGTCATTCCCCATATTGCTCTTTTTTCCTATTTCCATTTTCCTGTGATGTTTCTGGTGTTTTCTCTGGTTCCGTAATTTAAACACAAAGCATACAAAAATGGCCAAAAAAACCCCTTTTCTAAAATGTACATTTTTTCCTATTATAGTGGGTTTAGAAAGTATTCAGACCACTTTACTGTGTTATACACTTAATTTAACATGGGTTAAATGTATGGATATTAGTCTACACTCTAATCCATACTGACAAAAATTTAACACGCATTATTAAAATCCGAAAAAGAAACCCTTTAATCGGTACTTTGTAGAAGCACATTTGGCAATGGTGACAGCTGCTTGGGTAATTCTCTACAAGCTTTGCACGTCTGATTTGGGCAGTTTCTCCCATTCTTCCTGGAAGATCCTCTCAAGCTCAGTTAGATTTGATGAACTGTAATCTTCAGGTCTTTCCACAGATGTCCAGATGTCCTGTAGCCACTCCAGCATCGTCTGTGCTGTATAGTTTGGGTCAACGTGTAGAAAGGTGAACCATCGCCTGAGTATTCTTCACGGACCTTCAGAGATTTGGCTGCATTCACCCTTTCCTCTCTCACCATTCTCCCCTGACCCTGCCAATGGTCAAAAAGAAGCACTCCCATAAGATGATGCTGCCACCACCATGCTTCACTTCATGTCCCAAATTCCACCATGTCGCTGTATGAATCCACTTTAAGGGTTTGCTCTTTCTTCCCCATGTGCGTTCTTGATAACTTTTAAACATTAGTTTGACTGATGAGGTGATTTTTGTGTCACTAATTTAAATACAACGAGCCTCATTTATCAAGGTCGACCCGAATTAATTTATTCGTTCACAGGAACATTTACACAAGACAAGTAGCAGTCATAAAACTCCAGCTGGGAAGAATGTACACAGAGGATAAACGATGTAGAAAAAATATTTGAAAACGTGTGATGGAGCAAGGCGAGATCGCTACTCCTTCCTCCGACTTTTCTTTCGTAAATAAGGAATAGCAAGTAACAAGATGCCCAAAATGCCACACCGGATCATTTCCCAATCCGCATTCGCCAGGATGAATAAATACTAATGAAACCCACAGGGATCCTCTGCAGCCTTGAAAGGTTGATTAAGGAACACCTGAAAGTCTACATAAATATTTATTTATTCCTTTGGAGCTGTTTTGCAGGCACATTGTTAAAAACAGTCATTACTTTTTAATGCGCTCCAAAGGGAACACATGGATACTTGTAAAAGTGAGTATAAAAATAATAATAAAAAAGCATCAAGGAAACGATGAAATTATAAATAAATAAATACGATTTTAACCTTCGCGCTTCTCTTCAGATTCGCAAGATATTTCCTCTGTGTTTCACAGTTTATGCCAAAATATAAGACGACATCATTGCTTACTTGTTTCCAGCTAGCAGTGAGGCATGGGAAAGCGTTATACCAACAAACCAAACGATTCTGCTTTATTTCATTTGATACAAATTCAGAAAGTCATAGCCTGTGTCACAGCCTCTTATGTGGTGTAGATGGAAGTTAAAATGACAAAGCACCTATTTTTTGTTGTGTTCTCTTGCTTTTATGTTCCATTGTATTACATCTGACATGAAAAAAAAAACTATTTCCTTCTTCATTCCACATTTTTTGTTGTTTTATTTTTTTTTTCGAGTTCTTGCGTGTCTAGACGCGATTTACAAACCTCGTCTCTGACGCTTCTACTCAAGCAAAAAAAAACCCAAAAAAACAACAACTGGAAACCCCAATGTAGAATGTTTTAATAATCGGAACACTAAAATAAACAGCTGCGTAAACGCTGACTACAAGGAACTTTCCCTGTGTAAATATTGACGAAGTTATACGGGAAGTGTAATTCTTCTGGAAATTCATCTATCCATCTTCTAGCGCTTACTCCTTCTTTAGGGTCGCGGGGAACCTGGAGCCTATCCCAGGGAGCATGGGGCACAAGGCGGGGTACACCCTGGACAGGGTGCCAGT
>JAOUWY010000011.1:20031723-20047642 GCA_025728095.1 Prietella phreatophila | reverse complement strand
CCATGCTCCCTGGGATAGGCTCCAGGTTCCCCGCGACCCTGAAGAAGGAGGAAGCGCTAGAAGATGGATGGATGGATTCTACCTTGACACAGAACAAAATAATCCAGGTTTAGAATCATCCTTTGGTGCCACCCAGTGGATGATACAGAATAGAAATGGGTGTCAAACACAAAGCATTAAGACCTTATTACATCTCATTTTTATAACAGAGAGTCTGAGATGCTGATGTCTTCTAAACTGTACTTTTGACACAAACTGCTCTAGGATGTTTATGCAAACATTGCGCAGCCTGTAACCATGCCAGTGTTTTAAGAACCGTCACAATGAAAGCAGAACTTTTGCTCTCCTGCCAAATCAGCATTTAGAATGCGGGAACGGCTGAACGTGATACGATACCAACGACACAATATTATCATATAAATAACGTCAGGCCTGTACTGGTGCGAATGCATTCATACAAGCTTTACATTTAAATGAATGCTATGAACTTTTCCTATACAAAACCTATAGTGACGGATCGCCCTTCATCCTCCAGCTTCATTTCATTACAAACATTTGCAATGCATTTTGATTTCGGAAAAAAAAATCTTGTCATAATTGCCCTGTGATGGACTGGCACCCTGTCCAGGGTGTACCCCGCCTCGTGCCCGATGCTCCCTGGGATAGGCTCCAGGTTCCCCGCGACCCTGAAGACTAGTAAGCGGTATAGAAGATGGATGGATGGAATCTTGTCATAATTGTATCATTCATTTACTTCACCCATAAAGAAGTATTTCTTAATGATAACCATGAGTTCACTTGTGGTAAGTTGATATGTTATTATGATGTTGCAAGACGATGTTATTATTCGCAAGGTGAAGCATCCACTCGGACACAATGGGGAACTATGTGAGACTCATGTAACCTCACGCATGAAGTCCATTCTGCTGCAACACTCTCTTCCGCAAATCAAGAATTCACAGAAACAGAACAGCTACATACTCAGAAATTATTTATTGCCACGGGACCTGTCCCAGTGCGACATTTGTGTGAAAAACCACAGAATATCACGCACACCGTTGTATAATAAAACATGTTAGTTATGACAGAAAACATGGTAGTACTTTTCAACAGAGCTTACTCTACAGTCTTTAGACAGCATGCCACTACGCATGCTATAAATAACAAGAAGGCACACTACCACAGGCGAGGTACTAAAACAAAACAAAACAAAAGACACTGCAGTTTGGAAACACACACTAAACGAAACATGCACAGAGTAGGCAAACATTCTCCATTCTTCCTCATCTTCAGTTACACAAGGCCCGAGTCATGTTGAACGAGACTCCAGACTGAAATCCGCTTCAAGAACCATTAAACCCATTTTTTCAGTCCCGGACAATCTCGGAGTCTGACAAACTGTTCAAGAATGCTGATGTCGATGTCGCGTCTCCGAAATACCGACATATCCTGGAATCTGCGTTGATAAAATCACGACTCTGACGTGTTCGACGTCCTGGAAACAAACCTAACGACTGCGTCCGTTTACTGCGGAATGCAAACATCTAAACGAGTGCTCCTAATTTAGACGTCCTGTCGTTTAACGTCATTTAATCATTTAACATCCGGTCTTACTCGAGCGATGAGAATCTGTCGCGCCGACATGGCGTGCATGCGCAGCTGATAAACCGATCGTCTATCGGAGTATTAGAATTAGAAATGGCATGATCATTTAAAACCGTCAACAGGACATTCACTGTAAACTAAGTTTACTTCACACTTTTCGAATTCTCTAGGCGGTTAAACTATTTTAACACTCTAGCTCAGCTGCAAAGATAATACAATAATGCAGTGTTTAGCAACTGAAAAGAAATTCCAGAAACTCCCAGTCACATTTCACTCCACCGTGAAAGACTTCAAATTAAATACGTTTACACTGAAGGTCCACTTTAATCAGATTACCTGTACACACGCTCGTTTACGCGGTTATCGAATTATTCGAGCATGTGGCAGCAGGTCAGTGCATGAAATCATGCGGATGCAGGTCAAGAGCTTGAGTTAGCGCTCACAGCTATCGCATGAGAATGGGGAACGTGTGATCTTGGACTTTGACCCTGGCGTGGTTGTTGGTGCCAGAGAGGCTGGTTTGAGTTTTACAGAAACTGCTGATCTCCTGGGACTTTCACACACCATCCAGCTCGGCTAGTCATCGATCATGGAGATGACAAGAGCCATATTAGTATTAAGATTCAGGGATTAGAGGGGGAAAAAAAGTTTGTACAGACTAATGGACTAAAGGGTTGTGGCATCTCTCTCTATGTAGAAGTAAAAACAAGGGCTAAAACCTGCCGGTCACCACTAACCGCAGGTAGACACACCTACAGGTGGACGGAAGATGAAAGTGAGCTCTGGTTATCATTACATCAGTGGCAATCATGGTAATTATACTGATTAATGTGCAAATGGTTCAGGATAGAGTTCCCCTTTCGGTCCATTTATTACTACAGACGTTACACGACTACCCAAACTAACAAATGGTTCATAGTAATTTAATACCCTTATAATTTGGAAGACTGAAAACATGTTCCACCTTCACCTCCCGGTCACAGCTGGATGTCTGAGGAGTTGGTGCAGCGTGTCTGCTGTCCTTTAGAACTCACTGACAAGTGTGTGGCATCTTCACTAAAAGCCTTCTCAAAGACCCGTCTCAAAGAGAGTTTCATTTTCTCTTTAAAGTCCTGCCCCATAAACACGTACAGTATCGGGTTCATGCAGCTGTTGACGTACGCGAAAGAGATCGCCAAAGGGTCTATGTCTCTAGCCAGCACGGCATCCTGATTCCCACCATAAATGTGTACCAGAGCCACCAGGTGGTAGGGTAGCCAGGAGAGGAAAAACGCCACCACGACAGCAAGCATAATACGGAAAGCTCTTCCTGCACGAAAGTGGCTGCTCATCACTTTCCGGGCGATTCCGGTGTAGCAAAACACAATGCAAAGAAGCGGTATGAGGAACCCGACCACAAACCGGGTCATGGTTAGCGCCCGGTAAGAGCCTCCTTTGTCGCTGCTGCATTCTTCTCCGGTAAAATTGGTGTGTCTGAACGTGCAGATGGTCATGTTATCGAAGGAGAACGTTTCTCGTAGGATCATAGTGGGCAGGCTGAGGATTATGGCCAGTGCCCAGGCCATGGCACAGCATACCCATGCTAACCCAAGCTTACGATTATTCTGAGACCAAACAGGTTTAACAACCTGGATGAAGCGATCCAGGCTGATGAGGTTCAGGGTGAAGATGCTGGTGAACATGTTGACAACAATGACCGTGGGTAGGATCTTGCACATCGTGTCTCCGTACGGCCAGTGATGCTCTAGAAGGATCTCAGCCACAATAAACGGTATGGACAGGCAGCACAGAAGGTCAGCAATGGCCAGGTTCAGAAACCAGATGGTGTTAATGGTCTTCTTCCTCTTGACACCAGCAATCCACACTACAAGGGCATTTCCAGGAACTCCAAGGAGGCACGTCAGGCAGTAGAACACAAGCACCACTATTTCAATGGATCCCTTCGATTCTTCAGACAAACCAATGTCACAGGAATAAATGTCGTACGAGTTTATATAATCGTCATCGTACGAGGAGTTGGAGGTGTCGTTCATGTTGCTGCGTTTGAGAAATCCAGACGAAATCTCTAGCTACCCCGTTCCTTTGATTGGAAAGTATGGAAGAAAAAGAGAAAGAGTTACGCTAAAGGCCACTTAAAATGCTTTTAAATCAAGGGATTTTTACACAATTGAATTCATGGTATAAAAGGATTTCAATGATTGGAATTTAAAGGGTTCTTTCAAATTCACGTTCAAAAAATACAGAAAGGGTTTATTTATTTTCCAAATTCATTAATTGAAATTGTACACATTTCAGGTTTCTCGGTAACATACTTCAGCGCTATGAATTCAAAGGTGTTTAAATGTCATAATTAAGAGGCTTTTAATATTCAAAAGTTTGAAGGAGGCGTGCAATTAACCACGAGCTCTCAATACTGTTATAATTCATTCATTACAAAAACAACTCACTCATTCTCTTCTTTTCAACCGTAAAGTCTTAAACATTACAGAGTTAACCACCGTAACCACTTTCCAACTCAAAAGGCGTCATTATTCCAGAAACAACAGCCTGAAAGGAAACCCATACAAAACGTTCAAATAAATCAACTTCTTTACATTTCATTCACTCAGATTTTTGCCCATCAGACAGCAGAAGAGCCGACTTACCGTGCTGATAATGTGCCGAGTCGAAACTAAGACGGGTTGAAAGGGAAAGAAGAAGAAATAGTAGAGAAAAAAAAGAGAAGAAGTCCACAGGAAAAGCTTTCGGAGCCACGCCATCTCATCAGCGGCGAGATCGTTACCAGAGGAAGTCAAGAAACCACTGAGGCAAATGAACGCTGCAGCTGAACCAGTGGCTTCGTAAGAGACATGAATGTGTTTTATAATCATACAACAGTCAGATGTCACGTTCAGTCAATTAATGAATGCAAAATAAATTAAAAAAAAAAAAAACAACCAACACACTACATGTAAGAGCGAACCGCTACAAGTATGTGATGTTTTTTTTAAAACGATCTATTTGTCTACTGAATTCCATTACAAAATGTCGAGAATTCTCTTATTGCGAAATTCAAAAGATTAAAAAAAAAATCACAAGCTTTGACGCAATTCCAAAAAAGTGGGTACGCTGTTAAATGTAAATAAACGTAAATAAAAGCAGAACGCGGGTGATTTGGAAAATCTCAGAAGAGAACACAGAAAACATAAAAGGTTTAAACTGAGGAAATGTTCCGCGTTCAGAAGAAAAAGGTCTTTTTGAATTTGATGTCCGCAAAACACGTCACAACAAAGTAGAGACGGGGTACCGCGAGGCGGGAAAAGTTTGAAATGAAACATTTCTATTGTGAATCACACGTGGGGTCTGAGAGACTTGCAAATTATCGCATTCTGTTTTCATTGACGACGTTTACTTTTCACACCGTGTCCCAACTTTTTTGGAATTGGGGTCGTATAGAAATACATCAAATTGCACGATCATTATGATCTAAACTAAATCGTAGCTACGGATAGAACACTTTGAGAATTTAACAACACAGCAACTACACACTCACTGTCCACTTTATTAGGAACACCTGTACATCCATATACATTCATGCAATCAGCCAATCACATGGCAGCAGCACAAAACATATAATTACTCAGACAGAAGTCAAGAGCTAGAATTGAAATTCCCATCAATCATCAGTATGGGGTTGGGGGGGGTGACCTCAGTGACTTTAACCATGGAATGGTTATTATTGCCAGATGGGCTGGTTCGAGTATTTCATCAACAGCTGGTCTCTTGGCATTTTTCCAGACTCGAGTGATCACACAGATTCGAGTGGTGTACAATACGGACAAAAATCCAGCAGCAGTTCTATAAAAGTCAATTCCTTGTTGATGGGGAAGTAGATGGACAGGAAGACTGTTCTCTGATTAGATCACTACATGAGTGTGTGGTTGTACAAGGGTTCATCATAAAGTCAGAGGTGCGAGTAAGTTCAGCACACACACCAATTTTTTGGGTGTATTGCTGCTAACCTTCTCTAATTACAGAACACAAAGCTCCACGGTTGAAAAATTCACACATTCCCATTTTTATTATTGTTTGCGGGTCTGCTCATCAAAATCATCCCAACTAGCGAAAACAAATTTGCTCAGAATTCCATTTCATCCTAGTGAAAATCCACAAGAGCAAGCGCAGTACGAGTCAGATGTTGCCAAATTTGGATGTACAATCGGCATGTCCAGGACGAATCTGGCATTAATAGCCCTCTCTAGGGCAGAAAAAGAAATAAAAACAGTTGATTGGACTTACTGACCTTATTTTCAATTAATGAAATGGATCGTGTTTTATTCATTTCTACTGGTAAACAGTGATCCAGCTACTTTCTCGCCATTCAAACCTCCCTCAAAAGTACTAGACGTGATTCTTGACGTTTTGTCGTGAAATCCATCAAAATGAAACGTGGCCTCGGGCTGATTTTCAGACATTTTTTTTGATGGCTAAACATTGTCCATAATTACTTGCCCCATAAAATGGAAAAGCTCTCTTTAGAATCCGATATATATTACCAATTATATGGCTGTATTTTCTAATTTAGGATGTAAGCAACTCGAAATAAGTAGTTAAGTTAAACAAAACATTTCAAGAGCCAGAACTTCAGGAACTTATTTACATATTCTGCAATTGTTGAGAAGTCTGAGAAACTAAACCATCGGCAGAATGAATTAAACTACGAAAATATCACGCAATAAACTTTTAACGGCATTAGACCTTTCGTTAAGATTCACTGAAAAGGAAAAAGAAAAGGCGAGGGAGGAATATAAAACGCTGCAGATTCAGTGATGAAATGCACAGGAAGCAACTCTCACCAAAACGGTGTTTATTACATCGATTTGCCATTTAGAATTTGAAAAGTATGTCAAACATCAATCAGCCTACTTTATTGCATGAGGGGGGGAAAAACAAACAAAAAAAAAACAACAATGTGCCATTCTGGTAAGAGAATATCTGATCATGTGCTTTAATAATAACTCTGAATAATGGGTAAAGCAAATTAGGTTTATAAAAAATAAAAATAAACACCACCAAAACCTACAATAATTTAATTCGAACAAGTTCAGTCCTTCAGAAACCAAAGTGTCACTTTAAAACGCTCACCTCGACCGGAAATGTCCTACACAAATAGCAGAGCAATGAATCGATTTCTGTTTCGAATCCATGACCGTTGTAAATATCCTCCGAAGTGTTCGTTTCTCGTAGTTAATTCCTTACGTTCAAAAGCACATACAAACGTGTAAAAGGTTACACTACAGCTATGAGCACAGCTTGTGTCTACATCAATGTTCAACTTTGGATGCGATCATGCAAGGAGCAGAGGTCATAACATACAATATGTGGCAGTAAAAAGGAGTTTGAGATTGGAATTAATTCAGGTGTACAGTTCCTTAAAAATCAGATGCATTAGTAAGGAGGGTCAACCAAAAGGTCTCGCAACATCCCGAATATTCCACTGTAATTATCTACCTCGAGTCGGGCAAGACAGGATCTTGTCACCAGTTTAAATTAAATATATACATAATTAAATCTGTACAAATTGACATACAGTATCCTGCCCTCCGTCCACAGATAACCAAGTGTGCCTGTCACAACTCTACCAGCAAAAAGTACATAACCGTATATATTTGCTTCGACTACAATAGGTTTAAACAGTTTTTCTCACGCAGAGTTCAACAAAACACGTTCCAAGTATTGTCCCGTCTATTCACACAATTTTTACACCGAGGTGACGATATAGGAGCCACTTTCTGTCGTGTCTCCTTTAGAGTCTTTCTTCTTTACACCGCTGTTAACCGGAGTGGGGATCTGAGATGGCCTCGGCGTGGTGCTGTCTGCACTGCTCTTTCTAGGGCTCGGCGTGTAGTTAAAAGGACTAACCCTAGCAGCGACAGCACCACTAGGGGAGCTGTGTTTGCTGGAATTGGTCGAGCTGAAAGGTGTACGCTCGGCAATCGCGATTTCATGAACTTCTGTAGCGATATTTGGAGTGCTTAAAACAGGCTTGATGTCGACCACCTTCTGCTCAAGACTCTCGCTACTTCGGATCAGGTTCAAATTGGTCTCCGAACCGAGACGTCGACTGGATGCATTCTCATTGGCTGTTGGCTGCTTATGATGCACTTCACTCAAGTCCCAGTCACTAGGATGAAGTCTTCCAGACATGCCATCAATTACTGGAGGTGTGTTTGCTGTTGGTGACTTACTAGATCTAGGGCTGTTGATGGGACAGTCTTCAATCCTCACCCAGACGTCCTCCGATTTAGATGCTGGGGTACTTGTCTGATGTGATGTGCACACATCACTAGTTGGATCAGGCAAGTCTAGGGTCATTGAGGGACCTGCTTCCTTATCTTTTATTTTCCTCCATGTTCCCTTCCTTTCCAGTCCACCATCCTTGTTCTGTGCAGATCGCTGAGGTGGATTAACTGGCTGAGGTTCATCTTCACTTCTGCCCTTTTCACTAGACTCGGATGATGCGGAGAGAATAGAGGAACTACTGCCTGTTCTTTTCCAAGTGCCTACTCTTGGTAGAGAGGACGAATGTTTGCTGTGTTCTCTTTTCCATGTCCCTCCTCTGTTAACTGGGAGTCTTGAGGGGCTCTCCGAATGGGATCGGGAGATGTCATGCCGTCTAAGTGACTTCCCATCTCCATTTTCAGAAGAGTTTTGGCTTTGAGGGGACTTTTTCCAGCCACTTCCTTGGTAGGGCAGAGTGAGAGACATGTCTGGTAAGGACGGGCTTGAAATAGGTGTTTGAGACTGACTAGGAGAGGAAGGAGACAAAGACTCAAAAGAAGCAGACTCCTCTAGTTTCCTTTTCAGGGTTGGACTAGGGGCTTCTTTAATAAACGTGGATTGGCGAACAAGTCCAGGTTTCTCTGATCGGTCAGACTCGCTCCCACTTGACTTTGTGGAAGACATTCGGGACAGCTCTGCTTTTTTGGAAGGGCCTGTAGTTCCATACTTATTTAGACTTTTTGAGGCAGATTCACTCCTGGGTATACCACTGGTGCTCCTCGGCAAGCCACTATGTTTCTGAGGTGTTTGTTGACCCAACTGCCTCCCTGGAGATGGGTAAGACATTCGACCAGACCCAGGTTTGGAAGCTGCACTTGAAGAAACAGTACGGGGTATCTGAGAGAACTTGTTTGGTGGCGTTAGACCATTCCTACCTGGTGAGGCAGAGGTACGACCAGGAGACTGCATGGATCTAGCTAGGGATTGCTGGGGTGGTCTAGATGGTGTGGAATCTCTTGATCTTGACCGAGAGGAGGTTTTACTTGATCCACCTTGGGAGACAGCTGGTTCTCTGGCAGGACTAGGGTCTAACTTTGATGGTGTCTTCATAGTCCTAGGAGAGTTTCCAGTATTTGGTGCCTGGGGAGCTGGGGGTTTTGTGGCTTGTCCACGAGTAGGAGGCTTTTTTGGAATAGGGCTGGTACTGGGAGAACTGCTCCTCACACCAGGGACATGAACCATTGTCCTTCCTCTTGAAACTACAGGAACTTGAGGCTGTCTCTGCTGAGAAGTCATGGTCTCAAGACTAGGTCGTGGTTTTCCGGTAATAAGACTTTTATACACTTTCTTGCCACCTTTTAGGCTTTTAGCAGCTTCCTCCTCTTTCTTTTTTGCCTCTAATGTGCTTTTCTCACCCGGTTTCAATATTCTTGGCCCTTTATGGGCAGGTGGCTTATTGTCATCCTGATTTGACGGCAGGTGGAAAGGGGATCCGATGGAAATGCCAGATTTAAGAGAAAGGATAGAATCTGAATCAGACGATCCCTGTCTAGATAAACTGGCCGCAGCCTGGTGCAGACTGCTAACGATTGAATTAGCACCCTCCTGGATGGCTTTCCAATCAAAGGATTCAGAATCTGGAGACAAGGCTTGCTCTGAAATAGGACTGTGTGTATCTGTGAGATCCAGTATGAGGTCAGGTTCCTCTGCTAAAATGCCATCATCTAACATGCTTTTCTCCTCCTTAACACCTTGGTCATCACTCTTACTTCTAGGTGGTTGCTTCTTCTTCTTTGGCATTGCAGAACTGATGCACTCTTGTAGGAGGTCATCCTCAGAATCGATACTGAGTGAGCTAAGAGAACTGTTCCGAGAAAAACAGACAGGAGTATCCTCCACATGAAAGGCTTTTGGCGCATAGCCAGAGGCTTGAGGCCTGCGCATTTCTACTTGTGATGTGTCCTCTTTGTGTGAGCAATCTTTGTTGTTGTTTTCTTGGTCAATGTCACTAAGAGAACTTAGGGAGGAATTTCTTGAGAAACACACTGGGGTGTCCTCTATTGAAAATTTTTGCTTTTCATCAGGCACTGTTCTGGTATTTTCTTTGGATGCAAGTGAAAAACCTGGTTTTTGAAGGGCCTTTGCTGGGGCACTCTGGAATGTGGCCACTCTATTAGTGTTTCCAGAATGCTCTCCGTTACTCTTTGAAGGTGGAAGCTTTCTTTGCTCCTTATCTTTTCGGAGCTCAGCTTTCTCTTTGGAAAGGTCAAGATCATCGTCCTCGAAGTCAAGTGAGCTTAGCGAATCATTGCGAGAAAAGCAATAAGGAGTACCCTCAATTGGTGTGTAATGGTGCGGAGAATCAAAGGCGAAACCTGGACGGGCGCGTTCCTCAGTATTCGTAGGCTTATCTGCCAATGTTCTGGGGCCTGCTTTAGACTCTAGTTTTTTTGTTTCTGTGTTTTTATCAGGATATGCTGCTTCTGATAAGCTGCTAGAGGCATCTGGTCGCTTAAGCATCCTTGCTCTATATTCACTGCTTTGTGGCATTGGTTTTACGGGAGAAGTTGGCTTTTTCTTTTCAAACTCCTGCTGAACTAGACTGCCAGTAGCAGTAGGGGGATGCTGAGGTTGAGCCGACATTTTTTGCACTCTGAACGGCTTGTGTGCTTTACCTTTTGGCATTGCCGAGTTGATGCACTCGGCAAGAATGTCATCCCCTTCGTTCTCACCAGGAGCACACTGCACGTCAAAAGCTGCAGCAATATCAGTCATTTCTGCACTTTTACCCTCTGGGACGGTGTCTCGTCTTTGACATGACGCCTCTGCTTGGGGAGCTGGAATTTCAATAGTAGCCAACTCATTTGGAGGTGAATCAATAGTAAGGTCACTAAGAGATGTTGCTGTGGAGAAATTAGTAGGTGTTCCTTCTACACAATATACCCGAGGCATGTCCTCTCCATGACTCAGTGCCATATGTTTTTGCAGTGGTCCTCGGTTTTGTGAGGGGAGCAGTTTGTAAACAGAGAGCTGGCTTGGTTTACGGACCACTGGTGGAGGTATTCTTGAAGTGTTTGGGGGTGCTTGCTTCTTGGGTTTTCTTGAGGACTTTGTAGGCATGGCTGAATTTATACATGCTTCTAGGATCTCTCGATCATCGTCATCGTCGTCGGAGTCATCCAGTAGGTCTTTCTCAGATTCAGTAGTTACTGGAGGCTTGTCTTGCCTCTTAGTCTCATTAGTGTCTTCTTTCTCTGGTTCTGTCTTGTTTCCATGGTCATCCTCATGAAGTGGGGGCATTATCTTTAGCTCAACATCCTTTTGAATAAAGGGTTCATCCAGACTTAATGCACTGAGGCTAGAGGCACATGAAAATCCCTCTGGAGTACTCTCTGTAGCAAAATGTAGAAGTGTGTCATTATCTGGAAGCACTTGCACTTTTTGCACAGCAGCACTGACAGCTGCATGTCTCGGTGCAAAGTCACGTTTTTCTACATGGGGCGGCATGCTAACTTTCTGCTTTATGGACGTTGTACGTGGGGGTGGGGGTGGAGGTGTCTTGCTACGACTGGGTGGCATTGTTTGGCCGGGGCTATCAGGCAGGTCACTAGGGCTGATTATGCCGCTGACCATTCCACTGTATGGCTCACTCTGTACTGAGCTTGCAATGGAGTGGCTTTCGAAGCTGTCAAGAGAGCTGACAGAAGTGCATCTGCTAAACACAAGAGGGGTCTCTTGCACATAATGTTCAGGAGGACTTTTGGGGGTCTGAGCACCACTTTTTGATGGTGATTTAGCACCTGATGAAAATTCTACTGCTTTCTGATGTCTGGAACCCTCACCATGCCCAACATGAGATCCTTGGTGTCGTGGTGGCTTCATTCGGACATAATGGCTGGACGACTGACCTTCTGTCGTGCGCTGATCAGGAACATTATTGGACGATTTTTCAGCAACAGGCAAAGTTGTGTAATTACTAGCTGCGTTGACGTTCTGCTTACAGCTCTCCATTTCATCTTCAGAAGATAAGGATGATAGGGAGCTCCCCCTTGAGAAACATATAGGTGTATCTTCAACACAATAGGTCTGCAGTGTTTCTTGATTTATTGTAGGAGCCTTGCAATTGGACTTCTGAATCGACCTGCCAGGCCCGGGTCGAGTCTGAGCTGAGGGCTGATATAGCTGTTTTTGCCGATTCTGAGTTTTTATTGATGAAACGGAAGAACTGTCCTGGCTTAACTGGTCCTTGATGGAGCTCGGTGTAGATGATACTTTTGAATGACTGAACACTGGTTTTTTAGAAGACGCATCAGAATACTTCAGACTATAATCAATAGGTTGCTCTACGTGGTGATCGTCATTGTATTTTATGCTGTAATTGGTAGGCTGCTCATCAAGTTGTTCCTCTTCTGAATAGCGCTCACTGTAATTTGTTGGTTTGTCATCACCAAAGTCATCAACAGTACAAATTGTTTGGTTAATTTTTTTGTTCATTCCATGACCAGACGCACTGCCACTTTGCTCATTGGGTCCCCTGGATCGGAAACCTCCAGACATGTCCTGCTGAACAAACAGGGGCTGGTATTTTTTAAGCTTATCTTCACTTTCGCCATTTCCCTCCGTGTACATTGGATACCCTGGGCTCTGGGACCTAGGTGGATTGTGATCAGAGCGTTTCATCTCATCCTCCAAAACCTTGGGCCTTGCCCACCTCTCGCTCTGGCTTGGGCTTTGTCGGCCTGAGTTGAGCTGCTCATCTGAATACTTCAAGCTATAGTTAATTGGCGTGTCTAAATCACCATCATCATCCTCCATATGATTCGCATTGTGTATCTTATGGGCAAGATCAGCTGGATATTTCCTATAGACACACCATTTTCCTTCATCATCTTCAGAATAGGAGTCTACAGATGGTTTCATCTGACCCCTTTTTCCATAGCCATCAGAGCTGCTGACACTGTTAAGGCTGTCACTAGATGCTCTATACTCCAGTTTGGGCATTGGGCAAGGTCTGCCTGATGTGTCTGGTTTACTATAGTTGTACATATTTTGGTGACTGTGAACCCCAGTCTGACGTCTGACGAGGTCATCCTGAACCATGTGAGAGTCGGGAGTCGATCCAGCATTTCGGTCATCTAGGCCCAAGTGCATGCTTTGTACTTCTTCCATTACCATTGCTATCTGTGCTGCAGTGGAAGGAATTTGCATTCCCATTCTTTTACCCGAGTCAGGATCCGGGTGGACACCTCTTCGCTCCCGATCCAGACTCTTGTCTCTCTCCGCCCGAACACTGTCTGCATTGCCCCTATTCTCTCGAGAAGATGGGCTGGAGAGCACTGGTGTGTTCATGTAAGGGGAGCGAACACCAACACCACTAGTGTTAAAACCATCAGACCTGCAAACTCCATCGTAATCACCATAAACGTTGTGCTTGTGCCGAGGTTTGCTCCTGTGAGAAGCCTTAGGGCTCAAATTATCTATATTGTCAAAAGTTTCAGAAAGATGCTGTGCATCCAGTTCTTCAATTAGTGCTTTCTGTTTTCTTACATGTAGTGAAGGCAGGCTAGATCCAGGAGACATTATGTTGGCGTCCTTGTATTTGGCAGGCCGATTGGCCATGAGGTTTCTCAGAGCTGCCGCACTACCCATAGCGATCATTTTGTGCTTGGAGTGAATCAGATTTTTGAGCATGCTAACTGCTCCCATATCCCACAACGCCTCCTGGTCTTTTGCATTTCGAGCGGAGAGGTTCCACAGAGTTCCACACGCATTGCTCACAATGGTTAAGCTATGAGATTTAAGATGCTGAAGAAGGGTCTGCAGACAGCTGCTCTCCCGCAGGATTTGCCTAGAAAAATATCGTAAAACAGACAAGAATTAGCATTCACAGCACTGGGAGAATACAAACAAATGGCTTAAGACAGAAGAAGCAACGGACTATCATCTCACCTGTGCTCCTCATTTGTGGCTATAAGACTCGAAACATTCCTCAAGATGCCTCCACCACTTTCTATAATGGCAAGGGTGTTGGTTTGGCTTCGGTAGGTTAGAGTGCTCACTAAAAAGGCCAACGCACCGGCAACAGAACAGATATCAGCCTTGTTTTCAGTGCAATGAGCAGATAAATTCCAAAGGGCACTAAGCACACTTTTTAGTGTCGACTCCTAGAAAAGCAAAAAGTATTCACAGATGTCGTCATGGAACAAAACAGACAACGATAACGTTTAAGGTTTACACTGCACCCGAAACAGTCCTTACCTTCTGAACCTCAAGGGCACACTCCATTAGAGCCCTAACACTGCCAACCTCACGCAACGTCTTTTTACTATTGACATCAGCACGCCAAGACAGGTTCCTCAACACGCTGGCAATGACCTGAAAGTGTCAATTTGATGATGGAATTAAAACGAATAGGATTACTCTAAGATAAAAGGTACACGTACATAACTACAGTATGATACTATATTTACCTGCTGCAAATCCTCACTCTCAGATTTCAGTTGCGCAACCATGGCCCTCATACAGCCCTTCATGGAACAAAGTGTGGCCTGTTGGGGGGACAAAATATTTAAAATAAAGAAATTCATGGTTGATGGTTAATATCAATAACAGCAGGATTATAACAACAATGAGTTTAAATGTAAAACTGAGCAGAATTCCTTACCTTGTTGGCGACATCTCCGAAAGTTAAGTTAGTTAGAGCCATGCCAGCGTATCTTCTTAACGTAACACTGTAGTGGTCACTCGTAAGGCCATAAATTTCACAGTCCACCTGCAACAGTTCACCTATAGCCTGCAGTCCACCTACAAACCATAACCGTTGAGTAATTCTTCTGAAATATATATATATATTCTTCTACACAAATAGCCCACTGACCTCTCTGAAAATCTAAGCCAATGGCAGCAGATAGGGGAACTTACCGAGTTCGTTCATTGCATGCCTATGCTCCTCATCAAAGGATAGCTTCATGAGAACACACACAGCTGGACAGATCTGGTGCTCCATAGGTGAAGGCACTAAGATTCAAAAGAAAAGAACGTTCACAAATTGAGATGGTCACTTAGGAGCACGGCTAGGACAGTACCGTGTCTTAAACCATTAGGAAATCTGCAGCTGATACAGCAGGGAAATGTAAGGAGAGAAAACCCAAAAGCCAGGTTTACTTGGGTTTTTGTCTTGGTCTACTCCACGCTCATGGCTCTCCTGCCATTCCCAGCAGGTCTCGCAGTAGGCCCGGATCTGTTCCAGCAAGTGGAGCACCCGGATCTCTCTCCGGCCGCGCTTGTCGTCTGGCTGCGAGTGGATGATGTTATGTAGGGCAGCACTGGCTCTGGCTCGGGCCTCCTTGCTGCCTCGAGAGTTGCCCAGCAGGACGGAGTCCTTGTCGTTGCCATGCAGGAGCTGGATAAGCAGCGGCAGGCAGCCGGATTGACGCATGGCTATACAGCTGTCCTGAGAACTGGACATGGCCAGGAGAGTGCGAGACATGTCATCCTTATCATGAGTGCCCAGCATGGAGAGCAGAGAGTAGACCATTTCCACCTGGGGAAAGTTTGTACATGTTCACGCACACAAGAAAACCTACTGAATATCTGACCTCCATTAGGTAAAATACCCATCGATCTAGATGATAAAATTCTGAGCATGTAGCAATAAATTTGACATTCATCACAAGGCCACAGTACGTTCCAAATGTGACGTTTCTGGTTAAAATCTCCCAAAAAGAACACACATCTACATAGGAAGTCAAGATTTTACACCGAATGTGTGATAACTCAGGTTTATTAGTTCACCTTGGTGCCCAAATGACTGGTGAGTCTGCGTGGTACCAAGTAACTTCCTCCACTACTCATCTCACTGGCTGTGTCATGATCCACGCTCCATTTTGGTCTCATCTGACCGCAACACTTTCACCCAGTTGTCCTCTTGTTGTCCTCTGGTGGTCCGATGAGACCACAATGGAGCTCTTTGGCATTTTTTTGTTGTTATTTTGTCTCTCACTGTTCAAATAAACCTACCTTTAAAATTATAGACTGATCATTTCTTTGTTAG
>JAOUWY010000011.1:20015434-20031623 GCA_025728095.1 Prietella phreatophila | reverse complement strand
GGTTGGAAATCAGAGGGCCAGTTTTCTGGATTATCTGAGATTTAAAAGGGTCTAAAGAGGATTATGGTACCAAGTAACTTCCTCCACTACTCATCTCACTGGCTGTGTCATGATCCACACGAGAGCTTGAGCCCTGACAAAACAGGCGAGTGAGTTATCTTTAAAAAAATAAAATAAAAAAGGAAAGAAAATACCATTTTAATCCCGAGTGCAAAAATATATAACCATTTAATAAGGAAATCAGCTTCAACTGGGGGTCAATGCAGAACATTTACTGTTAAATGTGTAACGTCAATAAACACTCGATCCCGGTGGCTAATCCACTGACACGTGTGTGGCGCCACCTGTCTGCAAATCGCTATAGTTCAGCGAGCCAGGAAAACGGCATTCAATTCACCAGCAAGTCCACAATGGACACTTTAAAAATAAATTAATTAATTAATGAATGAATGAATACCTGGGGGAAAAAAACAAAAAAAAACAATTTGAGTGGGAAGTGCAGGAACAAGCAAGTCTGTCCTTCCTTACCTGAGAGCAAGCTCCATTCCCGATGACCGGGTCTCCTGATGCCTGTGCCCCCTCGGTCTGGGCCACGAAGTCATGCTTGGCCTGGAAACGGGGGAAATTAGAACGTTACAGACGAGATAACGATGCAGAATAAAAACGAAGCAAGGACAAGCAATGAACCTGCCACTGGGGCTGGCCGGTACTATCATAACAAGATCGTGATAAATAACGCCATAATGCGCTGTTCGGAGATATCTATTTCAATAATTATAAAGCAGCTGCTTTGACGTTAAGTGTTTGTGCATGTACGTATCAGACACAAGCGTCATCAAACACTTGCTTGTCTTTTAGCACAACACACGTGTTTTGCTAGGAATTTCACAACAATGCTACAGTATATATTGTGATACAAAGCAATTTGAAAATCGTGATCCCTCCGACCCCTACTCGCCATAAAGTGCGAGGGAGGAAAGCGAAAGCCTAACTCCCACCAAAATGGAACCCCGACGCAGCCATCCATTCAACTCCCTTCATTTAATATACGTGTGTTTGAGTAACGCATGAACTCCATGTGTACGTGTGCACATGCATCTCTCTCTGTGTATGTGTACTTGTGTGTATGTGTACACGTGCGTGCGTGTGTGTGTGTGTGTGTGTGTAAACCTCGATCTGTCAGGCACAAACTGACAGACACCCCCTGACACAGTCAGTCAATTAGTCAGCTCTAATACCACCAAGAGTTTCTCTTCATGACCTACATAATACAGATATGGCACACACAGACGCTTTCGCATACACACACACACACACACACACCCGCACTTATCGGCCCAGCTTCCTTAACATAAACCCCTAATCACCTTAAACTCACACACATAATCTGGTACTAAACCTTCCCCATCGAGCCTTATTGCTCCTGATCTGTACATCTAAAAGCCAGGTCACACTCGCATCTGTTCATGCTCAGTCCCGGAGACTATATTCGGTGCTCCATTAAAACGTGATCGTAGAAAAGGTTCACACGTGTAGAACGTTTATATCGAGAAGCATAGCATCTGGCCTGCGAGCAAAAATGAGCGCAGCAACACTGATCCAAGTGCGGGAAATGATCTTACGTACATGTTTTCAGCATGAATACAATATTTTATTACTTTAAAATGAATATAAAACAAATACAGAATTGAATCGATTTCCACTCCATTCAAGCTGGAATGCGTCTTCATTCTGATGATTAAGGAAGAGACTCAAAAAAATAAACTTTGGGTTTAGTAAAAATGTTCATCTTATATTTGTTTTCGAAAATGAAACACAAACACACACACACAGACAGACAGACAGAGACAGCGGTTGTGGTGCAGGTGGTAGAGCGGGTTGTCCACTAATCGTAGGGTTGGAGGTTCGATTCCCGGCCCGGGTGAACTTGGGCAAGACGCTGAACCCCAAGTTGCTCCGCGCTTTGGATAAAAGTGCTATTTAAGGGCACCATTTACACACACACACACACACACACACACACACACCCACCCCTATTCCCATTTGTCAAGTTTTAAATCTACACTAAAACAGAATTTTTTTTTTTTTTAAAAACCCCAAAAACAAACCAGAAATTGAGACATCCTGTCGTCTCAGATTAAGATCCGAGATGCTCATCGTCTAGCTCATCAAAACCTCCGCCAGTTGAGTTTTGAGATTAGGGAACCTCTGAAACAGGTGATAAGATGGGCTGATGCTAATGCAGCACTAAATTTGATCACGGTCTACGTTTATCAACATCACAATAAAAAAAGTACCTCAGTGGAGCATTTTGGTCCTTCCATTCTTCTATTTTCGTGAATATTTCAACATATTTTCATTGCTACAGTGTAAACGTAGATGACGACGTATTAACCCGTGTGTTTCAGACCCACCGATATCGGCAGTTACACTATGAAGCTGAAATTCCCCTGATGCGCATGGGATTCGTAGTACTGGGACTGAATCAATCTCACGGCGTACAGTTTATCTGCTCGAGTGGACCGAATCTCCGTGGAGGGTGTTCGGCGAGTTTGGTAGACGAACCTCAGATTCTGAAGGCTGGGATTGTAAGTGCTGGTGCAACCTCAGCATGTCCTTCTCGATCTGCTGGATACGCGCCAACCGCACCTGAGAACATCATTTTATCGAATTTAGACACGGCAGATGATCGCGTGTTCAAATTCTGCCCCGTTAACCTGGTTCGAATCCCATGACTGCCACTGTTGGACCCTTGAGCAAAGCCTTAACCTTTAACTACCCAGTGCTTAGACTTAGACTAGGTTTTACCTCAATTCAGCTGACCTTTACTTTATCTGGTAAGGCAGAAAAACCGAACAATCGCCGAAAGGTCAAAGATCGTAAACGTTAACGCTAAACCGTAGATATTGGCACTACTGGAATGCATTTTTTACGTAAACGTTGGGTGTTTTGTTAAGCAACGCCTCACCTGTGCCCTCTTCTCCATGTCCTGGCATGTACCCAGCTGCTCCTCCATTGCTGCACGGATCTGCCGAGCCTCGTATTCCAGCTGCCTGCGAGTCATGTCTGTCTGTAATGAGAACTACATGGCAAAAAACAAAAGATCATTCACAAAGAGAAACAATATAAACAAGCTACTGCAACATATCAGCAACATACAAGCTTGTCAGTGGTGAAATAAGACTATCTATGACGGATGTAATTTAGGAATGTACATTCTCAGTCAGTGGAAGGTTGTCGATCCGTTTGGTGAGGTTTTGCAACTGGGCATAGTACCAATCCTTCTCCTTCTCTTCTTTCTGAAGCTCAGCCATTAACAAGGACCTACATAAATAAATAAATAAATACACCAGCAGATAAACAATGCTGTTAAATATTGCATAGGAATAACAGCTGTGACACCTGGGAAGTACCAGGGTTAAATATGAAATTAGCACGAAAACGATTTTAGATCGAGGTGAGTGCACTGATTAAGGGAAATCCGAACCTGTAGAGCCTGGAAAATGTCTAATCTAAATGATCAGGAAAAGATAAAAGGAAAATAAGTGACAATTCAGAAGAAGGAGGCTCACCGCTCCTTTTCCAGCTCCTCCAGGTATCCAGCGCTGTCTCTGCCCCCGTTGGTCACTCCTCTCCTGGGAAAGGAGCCCATGGGGCTGCTGTCAGCGGAGTGGCCCGAACCCGAGCCTGGCATGGGCGCCTTCGCTCTCAGCTTAACCCCTGAGAAACTGCTAGGCTCCAGATTTATCTCTGGAGAAGTGAAAAGTAAATACGAAAAAAGAAAAAGAATAAATAAAATAAAGGAGTGATGACTGCTTGACTATGTAAAAAGTTTCTCGTGCCATCTAATAGAGGGATTTTTGAACGGGAACAAAAATAGAACTAAGCACCATTGAATATTTAAATATTTTTGAAAAATAATTTTGAATATTTTAGAGACTAAATGATCATCCCAGTATCCTTATTCACTACACGGCCAGAGGTATGTGAAAACCAGACCATCACACCCATATGTGCTTTCTGAACATATTCACTACTCCTTTGCTGTTATAATCGCTCAATGCTTCTGAGAAGGCTTTCCTCTAGATTTTGGACCCTAGTTGTGGTCCATTCAGTCTCAAGAGCATTAGTGAGGTCAGCCGCTTCATTCGAAGGCCAAGCATTCCAGTTCATCCCAAACGTGTTCTACTGGGTTGAGGTCAGGTTTCTGTGCAGGCCACTCGAGTTCTTCCACTCCAACCTTGGCAAACCATGTGGGAACAGGTTTGGGAACCTCTTCATTCCAGAGAAATTATAATGCTACAGCATACAAAGCCATTCTATACAGTTCTGTGCTTAAACTTTGTGAGAAGCGCTTGCTGAAGGCCCGCATATGGGTTGTGATGATCAGGTGCCTACAATCTTTCGGGCAAACAAACACGTTCACATCTGATTCACTCGTACCTTTAAGCCTCTCCAAAAAGTCAATCTGGCCTTGGGAATCTGTCGAGTCTTCTTCGATACTTCCTTGGAGCAGCTTCAGCACCTCCTGCATCAGGCAAACATGAGAACATTTTCACCACCTTTTCTGACAAACACAAAACCTCCCGCATGTACCGTGCGACCTTTAGATCCTCGAGATCAAGCAAAGTAGCTCACTACAAGGAGGGAAATGTTTGCAGCTCTTTCTGCCTGTAGGTTAAAGTGGTCATGATAAAGAGAAGAGAACTGTGAACATCAAAGAGCTTTGAAGTCTCATCAAACAGTTTCCTTGTCAGAAGCTCAGAACTGCTTTGAAGTCTCACAGTTCTTGTGATCTTGCTAATTCTTTGCGAGTCTGCGTTAGATGCGTCTCTACACGTGTACGGAGACGAACCGCTCGCTGTTTTCGAAGCCGTTTTTCTTCAGCGTGCCTTTAAACAGAACCTCCTGTCTGCAGGGCTCAGGAACATGGAACGCGAGCCTTTCAGAAAGAGAGGACGCAAAACATTTGCTCCCTCTTTACATCGAGTGTCTCTAATACCTGTGTGGTTGCACAAACTGCTCATTTAACTAAGTTTACACCCCCTGGTGTTGCCTTCCTGAACAGTAGTGAATGTTTGCACCTTGTGTAATAGTCGTGTACGAGTCCCTCGGTCGTCCCCAGCACCATATAGTCGCTGTTGGAAAGAGGTCAAACATGGAGAAGATGCAGGAAAAGTACAGAACGTGCCGGACCTGGAGGAATGTTCTGAAGAACAGTGGGCGGCTTAACTGCTCAGGACGAACAAGGGACCCGTGAACAACGATCATGAAACAGTCGTCGATCGTCCAGCTAACGACGCACAGGATTAATAACCGAGCGTGTGTAAACATTTGAACTGGTTCGTTTGAGGAAATTCCGTTATTATCGTGTCTCGTAGACTCGTATGTAAACATCTGTCATGTGAAATCGCCTATTCAGGGCAGAACTAAAGAAACAACCAAAATGCAATTTTTAAAAGATCCTTCTTAATTTTTTTTTCATTCTTCAACATGTAAACTTGGGAACTGAACTGTACATTATATCAAGTGCATGTTGACTTTTTAAATCTTAAGAATACTCAGACGCTGGAATTGGAATGTCAAAAGATTGTTTTTGTCTTCTGACAAAAATATCCTTTAAATTGAAGTCAATATTTCATTTGTTCATTTTAGTCAATTTTTATCCGACTAAAACGGCATCGGATATATTCAATTAAATTTGTATTTGTATAGCGCTTTTTACAATAGTCAGCTTTACAGAAATAGAAACAGATATAAACAGATATAATTATAGTCAAAGGCTTTCTAGTCGACAAGAAAATGCAAAAATTAAACCATATATTCCCATTTTATATATTAACTTAAACATTTTCCGATTCAGAAAACTAACGTTTTGTTAATATCTTGCGTCATTTTTTAAACAGTACGTTTTAATTAATATATATAATTCGGTGCTAGTGCTTTTTTCGCATTCGAATGCATATTTCTATTTTAAATCCGAGGAATTTTCAAAGATTGAATTTATGCGACGTCCCTGGAGCAGACGAGAGGACAGAAGCCGTGCGAATGGCTAAAACATTCACGACATTCGTTCTTGTGTGAACAAACACGCATGTAAACACGACGGGCGATTTCGAGGTCAGCAAAAATGATTGAGGTCGTGTCCATATATCGCGTGATAAGCCAATAACGTAATCATTTTCAAGAACCTTCACTGGGTAACAACCGTCAAGAGACCGTCAAACAACTGCAGGCAACAGTACACAAACTCAACAAGCTCAGCTGATCATGCTGAAGTGTCACAAAATACAAGTTTCACCTTCATACAAACACCAATCCTACCACCAAATATAAAATGGCTGCCTACTTACCACAATGCACTCCTTTCTAGTACTTATTCCATCTTCACGTTAAACCTATTCCAATATATGCTCTTTAAACCCCAGAACTGAGACAATATCAATCCTACATCCAGTTTATCCTTCAGCTAATCCATCGAACAGACATAAAAGGGGGAAGAAAAAAAAAAGCCTCTAGCATTGTGACTGCCTTTCAGGAAGCAGCTCTTTCCTCCCATCCCATCTAGCCTTGTGGAAAACAGCCACTTCCCATTCAGAGACATGGCCTTAGGCCTCTGACACACATCACTAGCCCTTTTCACCGACAAGGACACAAACACGACGACCAGTCTGTGACGCCGAGGTTTCCCCCCCTCCCCCCATCCCAAACCCCAAACCCCAAACAAAATGAGACATCTCTGAGTAGAACAACAGCTTCATTATTGGTGAAGAGGGAATCATATGATCGAGGACCTCTTACTATGCTCGTAGTCAGAGTAATATTAAGAACAATAACAATTCATTTGGTTTCACTTCGTCACGGCTCCGTGTTACAATTTTAAACCAGAGACGAACCCAGAGAACAGTTAATTACAGTGTTCAAGCAGCCAAATCCCCAACAGGCGATATTCAGCCTGACAAATCATGGCTCACGAGTGTAATTTAGCTTTCGCTTACACTGTTCAACGTCAGGCACGGTGTCAGCTTGCATGGATCCAGAAGGGACAGCAGATGCCCTTGAAATTCTGTCACATAGAAGCAGTGATGCATACAGCCCAAGCCCACACGTCTAAACATCTAAAAATGTCATACTATCCTCCGGTAATGGAAATCGATGTGGTACTCATATATCGTGACGGAGCCAAGAATACCAGGGACACTTGAGTATTCCATAGGGGTAAAGAGCTCGGCACGGGGGGAGATCTGGGAAAGACCCACCTTCTGTTCTTTCCTGGTGTTTTCCTGTTCTTTCCATCCTTGAAAATTGGAAAGAAAACAAGGCAGGTAGGATGCCACTGGGACAAACCAAGCAAAGAGACATCAATGAAACAAGGGGTTAAAAGTCTTCATATTGGTTGTCCAACACCAATCAATTCCAACAATGTTTGATAATTGTCATAGCCTCAGATGTTCCTCCCAATGCTCAAGGCATCTGATGTCTTTTGTACACTTCTCTGGCCATAAGATTCAGAATCTTGAACCAAAGGGTTTAGTTTCAAGTAATCAGGGTTGGTCGTTTGCAGTGTTGGTGAACCTCTTACTCCGAAAGTAAGTGCTTCTTTGTGAGTGGACTGTATCTGTGACTGGTCGAGTCTGGTAGTTCTCCTCACTAACTGTGGCCATTCAAGTGCTTTACGGTCAGTGCGAGACAGGCTAAACTACACTGCTTTCTTTGTCATTACCACAATTATGCAACACAGCATTAGCAGGCATTACAGGGAACCAATAATTTCCCACTCAAGCAACCGATACGTCATGACGTTGCATAGATTTCTATAGTACGGACCTTTTGTCTATTCTAATTCGATGACTAAAGGAGCTTCAAACTCATGCCTCAATAAGCGAAGCTCTGTACAGCTACTGTTTTAGGCACTGACCTCCGATGACTACGACACTTTGAGTCAGCAGTGCAGGCAGGAAGAAAGAATTCACTGCTGAGGAAGAGACTAAACAGGATTCCTCCAAGCCTGACCCGCAGGGTAACACTGAACGGCTCTGATGAGACCACATGTTGAAACTGATCAGCTTTAATTACATGGGGTTTCTTTTCAAATAATTCCACGAAAAACCTAAACCTGGATGGTGGACCACACAGGACTGCCTCTAGCCAGGACAGACGGTAGCTTGACTTTGGAATTTACTCGATACTTGACGCCGTAAACTACCTTAGGCCTGGATTATTCTTGCCACATAACGGACAGATGTATGAAAGCAGTGGCTACACAAGCAGCATCGTTCATACTCGCCCATGTACCGTATTCCCAACTGGATGAATTGAAAGAGACAACCACTAAAACAGTACACAATTACCTGAACTGAGACACACTTCTAGTTTATTCAGTCTGTGTTCATGGACAAAGTTCGCTAATTTTTTCGGATGTGCACAACTGACACACTGAATACGCCACATACGCGGCCACCTTGTAATTTCACTGTGCTGTAATGTACATGTAGCCAATAAAGACTTGTTACCTTGTAGCTGATTACCAGCAAACATCACCCTTGCCTTACAGACCGGGACGTGTCCGTTATGAAACAATGGACTGTACTCTGGATATACAGTCCACCAGGGCTCTGGTAGGAAGTCGAGATATTACTGAATGTGACGTGTTTACTGTCTGCCTGCAGAGGTCTGTCTCCGGAAGCCTGGGAAAAGAGGAAATGGCCATGGGACAGAAACGGGCCACATTCATCAGCGGAGACAAAGCCAGGAAGGGAGCGTCGGAAAAAGAAGTAGAGAGGTGACTGAGGAAGATGGCCGACTTAAGCCTGTGTCACAGAGCAATCAATCAAAACAGGTACGGAAAAAAAAAGAAAAAGAACTAATGAGTATTCTAAACATTGAAACAAAAAGAAAATTTACAATACTAAAAACTATTAGGTTCTGTAGCGCAACTAGTCATCATATATATTACATGGAAGTAAGTACCTCATTTCATTACACCCTTGGAAACCATTTGTATTGCTCAATGGGCAAAATTAGAAAATCGCTATGAATCCAAATCACAAACAGCGGTGCACTTCACCGGTCCAATCTAAAGATTCTAAGGAAGACATGCACAGCACACATTCTTCACGTCAGCTAAAACTGCATGGGGCCAAGGCAATGTCTCATTAGTGTCCAAAAGGCTATGATTACTCCTAGAGCTGGCACGTCTACTGGCATGTGGCACAGCTCAAATGTTCCCATATTGGGATTCCCCCCCCCTAAACATAAGTTCTCCCAAATGTAGCAGAGCCTCTATCCAAGACCTCTACAGAACCCTCTACATTACCATCTTAAGAGGCCTCACAGTTACAAGCAAATTCTTCTCCTCTCTCCATGTCCATTAGCAAGCAAAGGATGAGGGGAACATGCATAAAGGGACTGAATTTGCTTCTGGCAACAGCAAAGTGACTGCCTGGCCATCTCTGCTGAATAATGAAAGCCCCCTTTCTCCTGCATCAAGGGAACACTCAGAGGCTGAGGCAAAAATATATACATATAAAGGCAAATCATTTGGATTATAAGCTACTAAATATTCAGATGTATGTAAAGGATGTTGCGGAAAACATGACTGTATTTATTTGGCATGTCACAGGACCATTAATCTGGCAACCCGACCTTGCTTCTTCCATTCACCCTAACTAATCAGATCATTTAGACTTAAATTCGTATTATCTCCAGCATGCCAATAGTTCTCATTCAACCAACCAAAATGGCTTCATTTCCCTTTAAGGATCCAACAACGAATGAAAGAGAGAGTGCAAGAATCTGCTTACTTTTCCCCCAGCAACACCAAATGTGCTCTCGGAAAACGGTACAGACACTCAGACATCATTATTCAAGTGAACCGTTCAAATCTGGTACCACCCAATGATACAAAAAAAAAAAAAAAAAAAAAAAAACACCGAGAAAGAAAATGGTTCAACCAGACAAAAATTTTGCAAATAGATGTGCTCAGGGACCGTTTTAAAAGAAACTTAATGTGCATTCAGCTCCCTCTCCTACCATCATTCTCCACTCAGGCTGAAACCTGCTAGGTCACATCCAACTGACTCGTAGCCCACAGAGCAGGCAAGCTTCTGACGCAGAAAAGTCAGCCAAGAGCCGAAGCCTGCCAATGGTTTTGGAGAAAGGGGAAAAAAAGAGGCATTCAGGTGGAAATGATGGATCGAAGGTGATGTTTTAGCCATGAAGGAGGGGGCGAGTGAAGAAAGAAAGCAGTATAGTAAGAACTTTCTAGGCAAGGACGTCAAAGGTGAGTGACGGGGTGCGAATTCCCCTTTTGAACGTCCCAAAAGAAGTCATTCATATGAAATGCGGGCACAAGAAAACGCAGAACAAACGCCGACACAAGCTTAACGTTAGCGTTTATAATCGCAGATCGATACACTACATGACATGAGGTACATTTCCATTCAAATGTTTTGAAAATTTTAATCCAATATCCAGAGAGCTGGCTAACTTAACAGAAATGCAAATTATTCTAGATTATTCAGAAGGAAGTCGTGAGCTACATCCAAAAGCCACAAGCATGTAGTGCTGTGTGATGCAGCTCCTTGGGAAATAATACAGCCATCCAAATTTATTAGAAAACACAAAGGGAAACTAATAATTGTGCTTGTGGGAGTCCAAAACAGTCAAAACTTTTAAATCAAGTGGTGCAGGTTAGGTTGAGGAACTGTCAGAGTCGCAATCCCCACAGCAGTACATTACCAGCGTTACCCAGGGTTTCCTGGAAGGCACAGGCCACACCCACCTCGAGGGTTAATAGAGATATTCGGAGCACTAAACTGACACAGAGAGTGGAACTGCATTAAACCCATAATAAATACTATATGTGGTGCAATTCTTTAGTGAGGCAGCATGTGGTTTAGGACAGTCACTAACGATCATGAAAAGAGTAATCATTCAAGGGGACTGGAAATGTCTAAAGCTAAAGGAGTACGTGTCCTGAGTCTAAACTACAATAGAATATTTATTCACTTTTAGTAAAAGTGCTCTCAATAGTCGTACTTCGTCACGTCTGGAAATTAGTGCATTTACATTAGTGGCTCGAAATTAAGAAAATAATTCCACTGTATTTGTACATTAAAGTGCCATAATATTAGTGTCTTAGACTGGGCGACTCTAACCCACGGTGACCCTAACCCCCGGCGACTCTAACCCACGGCGACCCTAACCCCCGGCGACCACGGCGACCCTAACCCACGGTGACCACGGCGACTAACCCCCGGCGACCCTAACCCCCAGCGACCACGGCGACCCTAACCCCCTGAGACAGTAACCCCCGGCGACCCCGCATTACTTGTATATGTATGTAAACTCTTGTAATTACATGCAACAATAAACGCTCTAATAGTGCCTTCATATCAGTGACTTAACACTAATGGCTTAAAGTTAGCATCTTTACATCCATGGTTTAAGATAAAAAGGTTCAATACGAGCGCCTTCATATTGTTGAATTTACATGAATAGCTTTACACTGTGAAAAGAATTACGCTGTAAATTGTACGTGCCAATAAACTTCTAGTGAATTAATATTAGTGATTTAATATTCTAAACACATTTGCAGCTTTTTACACGAGTGGCTTTAGATTTGATCAGTACACTTTATAGTACTGATGTTATATTAGTAACTTGAAATACTTTTCCAGACTTGCGCAAGACACGTGTTAATTGTAAACAATTCTAGATCAAACTCACACGTTCTCCAACGGCCGATAGTAAACCTTCCTCGCCGTTTCCATTCATCTTTTCTAATGTGCAAATTCAACGTTCACAGAGGACAGGTGGATGGTTCAAGCGAGCGCATCGCATCCCAGTTCAAAGGCAGTAGATTACAATAACCATGAACAACAGAGCGACATCCTTGACCGAGGATTTAAATAAAACTCGATGGACGGCGGTTAAATTACAGTGATAATTGCTGCAATCCACTCTTTCACGGTTCTGCTTTCTAAGCAGCCTTGCGAATAAATCTGGCCAACAGCTCGCACGCTGCACGCACCTTCATGTTAGACGCCTCCGTCTCCAGCTTGGTGAGGTGGTTCGAGTTGTCCTCGAGCTCTTGTCTCAGGTTGGAGTTCTCCATCTTCAGGGCCTCCACTTGCTTCAGCAGCTGATCATATGATGCTGCAGCCATCTTGGACTACCTTTTGACCTACGACGCAGAACATAACGAGCTGTAAACCGGAACGCATTATGCATTATGGAATCAATAACTTGTTTACACTTGTAGTCTAGAAGTCCTCAAACTCTCAACAAGGAACAAATCAGTTAATAATGACTTAAAATGAACGAATGGCCAGTTTCAATGTACGAGAACTTTCGTCAAGTTACTTGTGCTCACATTCTGTAATAAAAACGTCTATTGGAACGAAATCATCATCATCATCATCATCCTATTCATAACGGATCGACACGGACGGATCGGCGTGCCTCGACATGAGCGATATTTGTCATTAGGGTAAACAGATGTGCATGGGGACCATTTTAAAACAAGAATGTCACGGCAATGATCGTAATAAACAATAAAAATGCCTCGGCAATCACAATCGAGCTCTCCAGTAGTGATCAAATTAAGGAGGCTGATGACTCTTGTGAGAAAGAAAAGCATTTAGGAACATTCAGACCGAACATTCGGCCATTTTTAAACCCATACAGGTTTGGACAACTCCTAAATTCATTAGCTAATCCACTGGATGCGCCAATGTGCTGCTCATTCCAGTGTTCTGCTTTCCTATAAACCTAATTAACAAGGATACACGAGGTCGCTAATATAATTATAGAAAGCTAGTTAAGTGCATTAATAAAAACGAATAAAGTGCATAGAGATGCACCATTAAAATGGCATACTCAAAATCCCAGGCAAGGATGGGCTAGTCCTATGCCTAGACGCCTAGTTCGATGTCTGGAGTGTGCACTAGTTACAGCATATGAACAGAATGGTGCACGTTATGCAGCAAACTCATAAACAGGATATGGAGTCATGCATTCATCTTCAGTATGCACTTGATCCTGGTCAGGGTCGTGAAGCCTAACCTGTGAGCACAAGTCAGGGGAATACACCATGGGATCCACCAGTCCAGCCCAGGGGCACACTCATTCACACCTTGGTGCAATATGCTGTAGCCAAACCACCTACCGGTGTGTTTTTATTGTTTGAACCCGGAGGAAACCCACACGAACACAAAGAGAACATGGGAAGTTCAGAGTTGTAAACATGCGATATTTTAACCTGGACCTACAACTGGATCAGAGAGGTTAAGACTGAATGTTACTCCCCACATGATCACAGGATGATCTGAGAAAGAAATCGCTCAAGACGAGCCTAAAGCCCAAAAAGGGACAATCTTTGTAACTGGTAGTGCGTCGGTCTCACAATCTACCGGATTATCTGCTAGAGCGGTCCATGAAGTTCTGGCGTGGGGAGGCTTTTCGATCAATTAACCACCCTCTACCCCTTTACGGCAAAAGGGGTTACAGCAGGGTTGCCAGGGTAACCGCTTTCTTATTACTAACTGTTGGTTTTTTTTTTAAAAACCTTTCCCGACAAAGAAAAACAGCTTTTCACATAACCGTGCCTGAAAACTCTGACTTTACACTGGAGACTCCTTCCAAAGATGTTCAATAGAGGTCTCTGATGGAAACCGGTACAATATCAACGATTATTTTTCGTCATCAGATAACATTTTTATATTCAGGGATTAACCTTCGATTATGTGGAGCAGCCACCATACAGTTCCTGTGAACGAGTCGTTACTATAGCAACGATACCGTTTCAGATCTGAACAGAAATCTGAAATTGGAAGAAGAATGGCCAACGCCATCTTCAGAGCTGCTGTTGCAGAAAACTGATCACTGAATGCTTTTTTAACATACACACACACACACACACACACACACATATATATATATATATATATAAATAAAAGTAAAAGTACTTTTTCCTCTCTCTTTTTCAAGTTTTAGCCCCTGCTTTAACGTCTAATTTGGCGTCCATGTTGCTCACGCCTTTAAACAGAAGAGAAGATGCCTGCGCGAGACCTTTGAGGTGATGGTTGCCGGACCAAAATGGCTTCTCCAAACCTGCTGCAAAGACGTAAATCCATCAGACGAAGACCGTTAACATTTAGCATGCAGGTTTCCGTCTATGAGGAGAACCTAATCAGCGCTTTGTCCTGTACGACCATCTACGGAATAGCGCAAACGACTCGGACCGAGAGCTGGGAGAGACGGCCGACTGCCACACATATTCTGCTGATACACATTCGGTGACACACATTTGGTGAAGAAAGCAGCATGAGGCAAGAACATTGCACGGTACAGAAACATACATTCGACGTGAGATAAATATTCTTAAAATTAAATTATAATCATTTCATAGTCATTTGTTCCATGGAGTCGGTGTTTTTAAAGCCTTGTATTTAGGTAGTAAAGAACATCCTGTTTAAGGAGCTGCGAGACTAAAATGGTCGACACTGTGACGAGGGCTTGAGAGGTGCGTCAGAAAAACCGTAAGACGAGGTCAAACCTACACCACGTGAATGAAGATTCATGTCTAATGTCCGGTTTATTCATTAAAATTCATTCATACTCGTGCACATGCTGTCACAGGTTTTAATCAAACAGAATCCGTTTTGCTAGGATGGTTGTTTTCTTTTCTTTTTTTTACATTTATCTGAGGTGCAGCCTTATGGATGAAGTGTGCGTTCACCCCATCACGGCATGCAGATTTCTTAAAAAAGAAAGAAAAAACCCCCACAACAGCCCTGCAGTCAAGCCGCAAGAGCGCAAATGCCCTTCCCTTCAGTTCACAAAGACACAGCGGGGCAACTGCGTACACCCGTAACGCACACCTTGCAGCGCTGATCTGCACAAACCACCATGAAGAAGAAGAGGAAAAGAAAAAAAAAAGCATCAAAAGAGCAAGACGTGCTTCTGGGATGAATCCTGAAAAAGCGCCGCCATCATGACACATCTGCTTTGTTTGAGCATCACCGGTAAAACCAGCAGCCCCTCCTTCCACCACCATATGTCTCTTAAAGCGCATTTTAACACTACCACGACATTCGCGTCTCACGTTTTTTTTCCTCCTCTACAACCCGTTTTTGCCTTCATAAAGCAAGAACCGGAGAATCGGTGCACATCCCCCAACACCCACCCAGTCTGCCTCTCAACAAGCATCAAAACAAAAGGCTTAGAGGAACCGCCTCACTATTCAACCACACACACGCATATATACATACACACACACCTACACACCCAAACGCTGCTCATTCACCACAGCGGCCGTTCCGAATCCTTCTGAAATTATGGCGGTAAAATATACAGCTGCACATCCGGTAAAGATGAAAAAGCACAAACCTACCCCATTGCGATACCAGTGACAGCCTCCATCCCATCTCCCCTTCGAGCTGGCTCGCTTTTTTTTTTTTTTTGCACAACAGCATCCAGCAAGCACGGTCACATGGGCACCAAGGGAGCCAATCAGAACGCTCACGTGCTCGGATCCAGAGCTGCAGTGGCCGGTCGGTGGCTGGATCGCATCCCAATTGCAATTGCATCCCTCGGCTCAATTAAAGAAGGGGAGGTCATGGCTTGAAGCGAACAGATCAATAAAATGAATACGGCTAGAGCGAACACCGTTGATAAAACAGGTTACTGTAATCTTCTGAACCTGGCGTCCAGTCCTGGGACTCCAGAAAATCTTGCGCATAAAACTTGAGCTCACGCGACAGGAAGTAGGCTTGTATAAGATCAGGATTACGCTGCCGTGATACTCCGTGGCGGTTACTCTAATGACATATCACCAGAACTTTCTACTCATTGCGTACAGGAGATCGAACACCGTCGTGTGCTAGTACATGAGAGTAATCACTCCAAAATATGCCAAGAGTATTCGATCTTTATTTTATTTCACCCCAAGAAAACGAGAGACGAGCTAATCGGCACGTTAATCTGCAACGATTTGCACAGGTGCACCACCTGGAAGCCCCGCCCCTTCACCCACAATGGTAAATGGTAAATGTGCACTTAATATGGCGCGTTTATCCAAAGCACTTTACACTGTCTCTCATTCACCCATTCTCACACACACACACACACACACACACACACACACACACACACACACACACACACACACACACACACACACACA
>JAOUWY010000011.1:19975932-19993497 GCA_025728095.1 Prietella phreatophila | reverse complement strand
CCACTATCAGAAAGACACCGGGGGGGGTGGGTTGGCATCCATGAAAGACAGAAAATCCTAAAGGAGAATGTTCTGTCTTCTGTCTGTAAGTTGAAACTCAAACACAACTGGATTGTTTGTCAAGACAACGATCCAAAGCGTATGCGTAAGTCCTAGTAGTAAGTGAAAGACTGATCTCCACTTATCGGAAGTGTTTGGTTGCGATTATTTATGCTAAAGCTGGCACAAATACATTTTAAGTTTAACAGCCAATTTGTTTTTCCGCATTAATGATAGGTGTTGGATCACTTTTTTTGATTCAATAAAAAAAATAAACCCTTTGTTTCATGTTGCCTTTGTTTTAGTTTGTATTTTGTCTGAAGATGTAAAACTATTTCATATGAGATGCACACAAAAACAGAAGAAATCAACAAATACTTTTTCACAGCAGTGTATAAATGATAAAACAGAGTTTATAAACAAGTGGACGCATACTTTTGCACCCATGCATTGAGAAACATTTTTTAAAATATGATTTTATCGTCTCTCTTCACAGAAATCCACCAAGGGCTCTGTCGTGCTGGATTACGTGTTCAGCCACGTCAACCTTTTAGAAAGCGACTACTTCGGCCTGCGCTACTGCGACCGCAGCCATCAGACAGTGAGTACAGATGTTCCACAACACCTCATCCAACATCTTTTTTTTGTTTGTTTGTTTGTTATTTTCTGAAACCCTCGTATACACCGTGGAGAGATGGGTGTATAGAAAAAAAAGAGGAAAAAAAAGGCTGTGCACAAAGAGTGTTTTAAGAAGTGAGGAGTGGTGCTGTTTGCCCAGGGGGTCTGAACGCCAGGCTAGGTGATGAAAGAGCCGTAGAAGAAAAACATGACAGTCGTTTTTCCATAACCTCCTTCCAACACAGGCGTGATTTGTGCCTTCGTGCAGAGCCGCAGAACCTTTCGGGGCTTGTCTTCACAACCGTCTCCCAAGATTTATCGCATTTATTGCTGACGCAGGCAGTGCAAAAATAGTCATTAACGAAACGAGACATGATAATTGGGGGCGTGTTGCCATACTTTCACTTTGGCTCATGCGCTTTTCCGTCACCTAGTGACTCATCTATTTGATATCAATTCAGGTTCTGCTCATTTTCCATGTCGGTAGCTGAGTGCCGATTTCCGGTGAACGTTGCATCGCTGACCACTGATTACAAAAGCTGCTTTCATAATACAAAGTGTCTTTTAATGACGTGATTATTCCAAAATTATTTCACGATCTATTAATCACCCGCACAGACACAAGAAGGAAGCTTTTAAACACTGGACTGAAATATCTTCTCTTTTTTTTTTTTTTTCCATTTCACGATCCGTGTTGCTGCCATTTTGTGTTCCATTTGCATAAATCAGCGTGCTCTGGGACACACCAGCTGTAGCAGCGTGATTATTAGATAACATTGGCCAATTCAATTAACTTATTCTAATTTCATCATGCCCAGCGGTAATTGACCTCCCTCTGTATGCAGGACGTTCATATACGGCAAAGGATAGGGGGATGGCGGTTTTAAATAGAACCCCTCTGTGTAATAAAGGTTTTAAATATTTTCGGCACGTTTATTCACACAGCCTGCACAGCTCAAAGTCGTTGCTCTAGACTAGGGGTGTAGGACAGAATCGCTACCTGTATGCGTATCTGTCAGTCCATCCATCCATTTTTTAGTACCGCTGATCCACAGGGTCACGAGGGGAGCCTGGAGCCTATCTCAGGGAACTCGGAGCACAAGGCGGGGGACACCCTGGACATAGTGCCAACCCAGCGCAGGCACAATCACACACCCATTCACACACTGCAGACAGTTTGGAAATGCCAACATGTCTTTGGACTGCGGGAGGAAACCGGAGTGCCCGGAGGAAATGATCGAAGCACTGCGAGAACATGTAAACTCTGCATACGGAGACGGGATTCGAACCCCCAACCCCAAAGGTGTGGGGTAAACCACTGAACCACCGTGCCTCCTTATCTGTATCTGTATAGTTTGTGTTTATGCATAAAACCATGAAAAGTACATGCAGTGTAATTATGAATAGACACAAAACAGCAAGACTTTATTTTTCCGTGAGAAACAAGCCTGAAAGCCCGAACACTGTCAGAAAGCAGCTGCTTGGAGAAAACTCGACTTGACTCGCTGTTGAAATACTGCATTGTTTTTTTAAGGAGCCTGTAAACCTGACCGAGTGGATCTGTTTAATATGTAACACATCGGATCTCTGGCACATCTAATAGGCCAGCCTCGGCACAACGTGTCCCGTAAAAAGCATTTCAAGCACATTTGAGTCACTTCACAGAGTGTTTCCTTCACCTCTGTGCTCCGTGCCGCGACCTGCCGCTTCTTCAGGTTTTATTGGTGCAGGCAGTAATGACTCTTATCCAGAATTTTTAACGAGCCTGTTTTACGGTCCTGTTTTAATACGCTTCATATTATGCCGCTGCCTGCGTGAATGAACCTCTCTAGGCACTCACAGTCAGCTTAGCACTTGAGAGTTTAATAAACTGTCTCTTCTTTTCCTTTTTTTTCATTAACAAAATAAATCGCAGACAGGCGTGTTTAGCACGTGAATACAACGGCATGTATCGTGCACCGTATTTTGCAAGTTTGTCCTCATAAGATTATTATCATTATGATTAATATTAGCATTCAAAGCTTGATTAACTGCTTCAAAGAAAGATCCAGCGGAATGACTTGTATATTACATTTGATAATTAACACTTGATCTTTAATGGAATCCAAGCTCTTTTTTAGTTTAAATTTCTTTCATGGTCTTTTAACTTTGGTTAACACTTCGGTTTCCTCCATTATCCGCAGTCCTGATAGTGGTGCAGTGGGATTTGGCCGCCTTTAGCTAAAGAGAGCGATGCAGCTGTGCTTTAGTCCTAAATATGCAGAACAAGTGGCAGTCCAGGACCAGGGTTGGCATCCTGTATGCTAAAGGTATAAATGAATATTATTTTTAGGGGGCCAAGCACCAAAGATGCATAGTATTCTCCCTTTTCTTCTTCTTCTTCTTCTTCTTCTTCTTCTTCTGGCTAGGGTGCGTATGGCAGATCATAGAACGTAACAAGATCTGGTAACAAGTTGTGAAATTTGGCACACTGATTGCGAGGGTCTAAGAAATATTCTGACCAAATTTGGACCAAGTACTGCCAACACTCTAGCGCCACCAGTGGGTCAGATTTGGTCCTAATTTGTAAGTGCGTTTAAGGTCATAACTTTTGAACCTTATGTCCAAAATTTAAAAACCAGGCATCTCTGGACTCTCTGGGTCAAGACAAGTTCAACGCAACCTATGACATCAATTCCCACAATTGTCAAACAATAAATTTAGCTACTCCTCCTACAAATTTTGTCCAATCATCACCAGATTTGGCACATAGTCTTCAGAGTAACCCTCACAAAAGTTATCAAAAGAATTTTTAATACTCCAAACGGTTTGTCCGTAATGGGCCAACGAATCTGACAGTGAAGCTGCCAAACAGGAAGTGAGTCTGTATAACAGCAACAACTTTGCGCACTTAAACAAATCTTGGTAGAACTCTTCAAGACCATGACCTGAGGATATGCAAAATACAATTCGTGTCACTGCCACTTACTGGTCAAAAGTTAAGATAACTTGCTCAAAACCTCTAACCTCCAACTGCCGTTTTTGCTACACCTCTTCCAAATTTCGTCCAGCCACAAGTTGGAACAAAGGCCCAGACTGATGAGAAAAACAAAAAACATAAATACCTTAGTTGTTTTTAAATTGCAAAAAGAAATCAATTTTCAGGTCAGAGCAGTAGCAATCACGACCCCAGGTCAAAGTTGCATGAGACGACACCAGAGGTTCACAGCAGCAGTGCCCGCAGCAACGCCACCCTACTGCCCATATGTTCATTCCACCATTGTCCGTGATCAAAACATGCACATCTTGACTGAAACTACACTCTACACTACCTTTCGCCTAAAGCTATGGCTCTGCTTTGGTGTGATTGCTTAGGCAACACCTGTAGCGCATCTGTGAATGTCTGGCTCACAGAGTCTGAGTGCTTGGCCCCAGAAAATGCTGCTTGCAGTTTAAATTTTTTTTTCTTAATTCATTTTTTATTTTTATTTTTTGCAGTATTGGTTAGATCCGACAAAAACCCTGGCAGAACATAAAGACCTTATAGCAAGTAAGTATAACCTTATTGTAGAGAAACGGCATTGATGATGACAACGTGACATCCGGATGTTAGAAATGTCTCTTAGGAGTCCACTGGTAAATACGCACTGAATTTCTAACTACCTTCCCTTCTCTTTTTGCCTCTGATTAAAAATCGATTGAATGCAAACTCTTATCAGCGTAATTAGATTGCATTTGCTTGCGTGCCAATCGAGTGAATGAATTGAGTAGATGAGAGAAAATTGTACCTGACATTGGTTTTTCTTTGCAGCTGGCCCACCATACACACTGTATTTTGGCGTTAAATTTTATGCCGAGGATCCCTGTAAACTCCAGGAGGAAATTACAAGGTGTGTACTCTGTGTAGCATCTGATACCACAGTAGCTAAAGGGGAGAAATATGAAAATGACAGTACAATACAGTATTGAGTCGTTGTGTAGTGCAGAGAGTGTGTGTGTGTGTATGTGTGTGTTTCATGTGGTCTTATTGTCTTGTGTCAGGTACCAGTTCTTCCTTCAGATAAAGCAGGATGTGCTGCAAGGAAGAATTCCATGTCCCTTCAATGTCAGTGCACAGATGGCAGCTCTGGCGATCCAGTGTAAGTATGAATATTAAGTTTTCACCCCCTCTGTTTTCCACTGCAACAGACTTTTTATGCACGGGGTGTAATATTTGACCATAAAATTCCCTTCTCTCGGACCCACTAGTGTGCGTGATTGATTTTGTCTTTTGCAGCCGAGCTCGGAGATTATGACCCGTACAAGCACATGCCAGGCTACGTGTCGGAGTATCGCTTTGTTCCAGACCAGAAAGAAGACTTGGAGGACGCGATCGAGCAGATTCACAAAACTCTAATGTAAGCAGGAAAAGCGCTGTCTTTGATACATTGCCAGCACACCCACTCTTCAGAGGACTGTTAGAGGTTAGCTGTGCCTCAGAGGGTCCGCACTGGGACAATACACTAAAACTGACGATAATCGAAGCGTAAACTGGAGATGCGCTGATAGAAAACTTCTCAGCCGATGCCGATAACACATGAACTAAACGAAATGAAGATTAAAGTCATATTTCTTAACTTATTGAATGTTATTAATTCATATTAACAGAATTAATTGAGTGAATTCTAAAAGACCTCCTGTTAGGCTCGTATTCACTCACCACTAACAAAAGCGTTTCGACATCATCACCAGATGGCACTTGATAAGACACAAGCTTCTGACACAGCTTATAAATCTAATATAAAAACATACCATAGGTAGCATAGTGCTTTAAACACCGTAGTGACACATCCCCTAAACGTGAGCATGTTTACAATGTTTACCAAGTTGTGGAATGCGGTAATTACAACTCACGCCATCCTCCAGGTACACTTGACATCATAAACTTTCCCCCTCAGAACGAGAGACCCTTCCGGTCCCTGTTTTTTTTCGTGTGTATGAACGGACATGTGTTTACAGTGTTCACGAGTTAACAGGTCCTTCTTCATTCCCACTGGACAGAGTTCTATAGGACTCCTCCCTCCGGCCGCAGTCCACAAATTTCTAACGGCGCTAGGACTCAGACAGGCAAAGTTTTTTATGATTCTCGGTTTTCTATGATCCCTGATCTGGACTTTCTCTGAGTAATCCTGGAGGGTGAATGCTTTAAGTACTGTAGGAGGAAAGGTCAAAGCATGAGTTCAGGTGTGTGGATGTGTGTGGTTGACCTTCTAGCAGCAATAATGATTCATGCAATAACAATGAACATGATAGATGAGTTTGAAAACGAATATTTAGTAAAAAAAAAAAAAAAAGAAGAAGAAGAAAGAAAGAAAGAAAAAAAAGCTTAACTCCGCTCATGCCCGTGCCTGTTTTCTGTGTTTACTAATAATAGTATTTCTCTCTCTTCTGTCAATCACAGTGACACTAGCCAATCATGTCACGATCATGCGTCTGTGAGCTCATGTGTGCGGAAGAGGGCGGACAGCGCTTTCCTCCGAGTGTGTTACGCCGCCCTGTGACGCAGGATGAGAGTTTGCTTGGCTTCTCGCTTCATGGAGGAAACACGTGTTCGCTTTCACCCTCAAGTTGGTAGCTGTCGTATGATCGCAGAGAGCTGGCTGGTGGGTGGGAATTAACCAAGACCAAAATAAGTAGAAAAATGGGGTACTGTCCGAGTATTTTAAAATACATTTCACAGCCGTATTGCTGTAGAATCGTAAGAGACATCCGTCCAAGTATTGACCTGAACACGAGAGATTTGTTCCTCAGGAGGACGAAGGCGGGATCTGCACATGATAGAAGAATACTCAGAGTGTTTTATCTTGTTAACCTTCTAATGCAGTTGTGCCCAACATCAGCACAGCACATCGATTTCCTTGCTCTAAAACGCAGCATAAACCTGCTTAGTATCCGTGCTGTAGGACTGGAGTTCGATACCTCGAATTTAGAGACTTTGGTATTCAGCGGTGCACCTACAGCATAGCTCTGGGATTCTGGCTGATCCTTTTCACAGCTTAAGTGTTGAGAATAGAGATTAATGTGGCTGGCTTGATGCATCCCAGGAAAAAGCACAAGGACTGTGAGAAATTGTGTTTAAAAAAATGAGAGTGGCACAAAATCAGCAGATCAGGCTCATCCATGTTCTCAGAAAATAGATCAGACACGAGACCATTGTTTGTACGTGGGGACGTACTGCGTGTCTGTAAATATATGTGAAGTTAGTAATGTTGGAATTGGTCGAGCTTTCAAATACAGTGTCACCTTGAATATATACAGGGTACAGACATCAGACACCAGGTCTGAAGAAAGGGATATGAAAACCATGAAGGGATGAAACTTTAAAGCACATAAGAGGGTGGGGTACTGCGCGAGAGATTCGGAAACACCCACAATACCAGTGGTGAAATATTTGCGCATGACAGGAGTCGTGTGTTTGTCCATTTGTGCGACAGTTTAAACGTTTGTGTGTCAGAGGAGAGGAATATTTGTGTACGAGAAAGGCCAACCCTCTTTCTTGTGCAAGAGAGGTTAAATGTTTGCGCGTGAGAGGTCGCTGTTCGGTTTTGTGCGAGAGAGGTTGAATATTTCTGCACATGAGAAGCTGAAACCTGTTTTGTTCAAGGGAGCTGGAATATTTGTTCACGAGAGGTCGACCCTCTTTTTTGTGTGAGAGAAGTAGAAGTAGAGTTGCAACCTCTTTTTTGCACACGAGAGGGTGAATATTGGTGTGCGAGAGGGGTAGAACCTCTTTTTCTGCGAAAGACATTGAATATCGGTGTGCGAGAGGGGTAGAACCTCTTTTTTGCACACGAGAGGGTGAATATCGGTGTGCGAGAGGGGTAGAACCTCTTTTTTGCACACGAGGGTGAATATCGGTGTGCAAGAGGGGTAGAACCTCTTTTTTGCACACGAGAGGGTGAATATCGGTGTGCAAGAGGGGTAGAACCTCTTTTTTGCACACGAGAGGGTGAATATCGGTGTGCGAAAGGGGTAGAACCTCTTTTTGCGTGAAAGACGTTGAACATTTGTGCGAGAGTGGTTGTATTTCTTTTTTGTGCGTGACAGGCCAGGTTTGTTTATCTGATCCATAACACGTACTGTGCAGATCTGCTATGAATATGAAATGACAGAAGATGAAAATCTCTCACACACAAACTCTCTCATTCTTTTCTTCTCTGTACAAGAAATTACGCCTCTTTCACACAGTATTTGGAGTCTCAGACAGAATATAAAGAACCAAACCTTTGACTAGAGCGAGATTAACCTTGCTGTATTGAGTCACATGAGCAAGTGCATGACTGTGCATGGCAGATTCTTTCTATTTCATAAAGCATGTGTAGTGCAAGTCATAAAGTGCATCATAAAATTGATCACATGCTCTGTGATTAATGCACACAGGGAGTGACTTGGTCATGGATTGAGTCATGTTCCTTTTACCCAGCGCTCTGATATGAGTCAGTGTGTGTGTGTGTGTGTGTGTGTGTGTGTGTAAGTGTGTGTGATTCATGACTTTCACATTGGTCACACTGCTGGTACTTAAGTTTCCTCTTCAGCTCTCAAAATTGCCTTCAGTTTTGAATCATTACCCGCATGCTGCTGTTTCTTGGGCACGCTGTGAGGAGTTAATCTGCCTGGGATAATGGGAAATCGGTCAGAAGGGATTGATTTCTCTTCGTTCAGCTTCTCGGTGATGGATGAAATGACGCTCCGTTATAGGAAAGCGAAATGAAAGAGTGGGAACGGAGGAAGGAAGAAGGCAGTAAAATGCAGGTGAAGGAGTAAGGCGTAACGGGATCTGCCCCAGTTTGACACCGATCCTCATTCTACATCAGTTGCTGTAGTAATTGAGACGTAGTTTATGCCATTTCATTTTGTATTTGTTTCCAGCAGAGGCTATCTCTCAAGCTTTTTTTCACAGTCAGATGAAAGCTTAATGAAAGGGACAAGCAAAGCGGAATCCCTGCAGCGGCAATAAATAACAGGGCACTTACAACAGGGGATCTGCAATCATCTACAGCTCCACCCAGCTTCACAATGCCTCACGGAGGGGAAATTCACACTGCAATCAGCCATACCGAAGCAAAGGATGTGATTTTTTTTCCTGCATATTGTCTGAATAAGGCAAAAGGGTTAAAGGCGAATATAAAGTATATTACACTTTACACCGTTCTAAACTAATCTCACCGCTCACTCGGTGTGCGTACGTTGATTTGATGTCACTCCGTAAACAGCGAAGGAACTGGTAGTTGAGAAGATTCAAAGTTGACGAGAAAGGTCGCGTTAAGGGTCATGTTGTTGGCGTGGAATTTAATGATTTGTCCTCCCCTTTGCTGTTGTAATAACATCCAGTCTTCTGAGAAGGCTTTCCAGTAGATTTTGGAGCGTGACTGTGAGGATTCATGTTCATTCAGCCATAAGAGGTTTAGTGAGGTCAGGAAAGTGATGTTGGGTGAGGAGGAATAGGGTGCAGTTCATCCCAAAGGTGTTCAGTGGGGTTCAGGTCAGGACACGCGAGTTCTTCCACTTCCCACCCTTGGTAAATCATGCCTTCTTAGAGCTCGCTTTGTACACAGAGGCATTGTTATGCTGGACAAGGATTAAGCCCCTTAGTTCCAGTGAAAGAAAATTGTAATGCTACAGCATACAAAGCCATTGTATACAATTGTGTGCTTCCAATTTTGTGCCAACAGTTTGGGGAGGAACCACAGATGTCCAGAAAACCTTTGACCATGTAGTCTAAGTCTACAGCAACATCTGGGAGGTTTTTCTGCTTCACTGTGTCTGTAGGAATGGGCCTCTTTGAACCAGCATGCTTTGCTGATCTGACTCTCGTCGAGTGGGATTGGATAGAGATGTGCAACCCGCGGCTCTGAAAGCCACAGTGCCGGTCACAATGGAGTTCACTACATTTACCATGGATTCTTCACATTTCTACACTTTTTCCAAACCCCCATCCCTTTCCCCACTCCCACCCCCGACTAGGCAACATCCTCACAGTGGCATGAAGCAAACATGTTACTCGACTAGTCCAGTCGAGCAACTCCTAGTCACAGGCTGTCACACATCTGTGTTCCTGGCAGCATTATTTCGCAGATTTACAGAAGGAGATTTTAACAATGGCCAACATTTGCATGTCTGTTAATCAGTAATCGGAAGGCAAACGTTTGCAACCTGCTAGTTCAGAAATATTTTTGAAGGAATGTTAAGAATTCTAGGAGATATATTTAGACTAGAAAAGAAGGCGTTAATAATTTACAGCATGGGAGAGGTTTGAACAATGTTATGCTCACCTTTGCTCACTGGTGATGCTGTTATTGTTTAACATCGTTTTCTTTATTTAAAAACAAAACATTCGAGCAAATGAGATGTTGCAAGCACTCGTTTTATGATGGTCAGGAATACAGCACAACGGGGCATGTTGCTATATGTGAGAAAATAACGAACTGACAGGGGGGTGAGATGTACTCCGAGACTAAGCGTATTCGGAAATGTTTTATTCCACTTACATGACGAGAAGTTTGCTTTTGCTACAGAAACAATACACGTTAAATCAAATACAATGAGACAAACGTGATTTGCGTGCTGTTTTAAAAAAAAGTTAACCAGCACCTTTTGACCAATCAGAATCCAGAATTCAACAATGCTGCGAGATAACGAAAATTAGCCATGGCATTAATCTTAACTCGGTCTATAAGGCATCAACTCACACAGTCTAACTATTCTTTTGCTATTCAGGCATGTTTGCACTACGTGCTTGTAAAATACGTGTATGGAATGATGTCCGTGAGCCATGTTTAAAAATGAATGACATAATGAGTATCTACTTAGTAATTTGCTCAGTAACTACTTACTAGTAATGAGAGAATTTCTCTATGCAGGGGTCAGGCGCCTTCCGAAGCGGAGATGAATTATTTAAGCATGGCTAAAACCCTGGAGATGTATGGGGTGGACCTTCATCCTGTGTTTGTACGTAGGAATATTAATGTTAATACACTTGACGTGGTTACTGTAATTTATACGGATGTTTAAAATAACCTCACTGCTTTCATTTCAGGGGGAAAAGCAGTCCGAGTATTTCCTGGGACTGACACCAGTTGGAGTTGTAGTGTACAAAAATAAAAGCCAAGTTGGGAAGTATTTCTGGTAGGTGAACCGACTACAGTAGTAGTAGAACGTCCACATGTGAGATTTGTTTTGTTCAAATATTTTTCAAAGCACTATCTGTGATAGCAGCACATGTTGAAGATATTTAGACGTTTGTGGTTCGTTAGCCAGGAAGTCTCTTTGTTCCTTGAGCATTTTGTGAGATAGTAACCAACCGATGGCATTTTTACTCTCAAACTGGACTCATTTTCAGGTCTCTGCAGAGGAAATGTATAGTTTTTCTTTTCTGAACAGGAAGTCAAAGCTTGATTGTGAAATGAAAGCATTTATACGTGTTTGTTGGATGTTTCAGGCCAAGGATTACAAAAGTATTTTTCAAAGAAGCACAGTTCGAGCTGCGCGTTCTGGGGAAAGATGTAAGTCTCATTATTTTTTTATTATCTTTTTTTTTTTTTTAACGGACCAGCTAATGAGACCCGTTTAGTGTGTTAAACTGTCTGTGCTTGCACATTACCATGGAAACTAGAGGATTCCCGAAAGAATGATTCTCTAAAATATACAGACAAAAATCGACGTTATTAGAATAGATGTGTAAAGTGTTTGTTTTCCCAATATTACTTCTTCTCGAACTTCTCATCTGGATGTTTTAATGCCATTCTAATGAAAATTCTCTAGTTCCCATCGTAACACCTGTACATCGGTAAATTTATCGGCTTGCTCATATATCATAAACCAGAAAAATCTGCTTTGTCATCGCCCCTTAATTCATGATGTTTTGCTTATTTCACTTGCTCCTTCTGTGCAAATACAAATATGTCTATTTGCCACTCAGGAGGAAAAGTAGCTCGGGAAGAAAAACAAAGAAATTGGGATGTGTTCGTCTACTAGGCAGAGATACTTAGGCAGAGTTCTAATGCAGGACCGAGAAAATGATTATTGACCCGGGACCACAACTATCCCCCAGGCCTCAAATGAGATTTGGCAAAATTCCTGTACACGTATTCTCCTCCAGGCCAATTTACTCTTCGAATGAAAGAGGTGCTTCCCTAAGGAAATCATCCAATCTAGTGAAAATATGCTAATAAGGATTCACCAGGTCTTTTCAATTACTTTTATTGAGCAAAGACCCACAACCATGCACGATCGGCTCTAGAAATATTGGCACCCACGGAGAGGATGAGTTTTTTTTTTTTTTAATATATCACTGTGGTTTAAACTCAAAGAGAAAATATGAGCGAGAGTTCAACTTTACTAAAATTATGTCACAATAATTGGCACTTAGTATTTGATGCGTGAGGTCCAGATGTACCAGACAAGAGAGACTCTTGTGGAGCTCATCCCACAGATCAGGGAATTGTGATGGCCATGTCCAAAACCTGATTCTTTTGTCCTTGAACCATTTTCGTGTGTGGATTTTTGGATGATCAATCCACAACCCAGTTGTAACTTCTTGGCAGAGGCAACTGGGTAGTCCATGATGCCATGTAGCCTAGCAAGGTTTCAAGGGTCTTTGAAGGAAAATGCATAGCCAAACCCACCTTGAATATTTGCTGTCCAAATGTAGTATTCTGACCATCGAGTTCCAATCAAAGTTCTACTAGCATCTAGCATTTGTGGTTAGATGCTCTCCAAATAGTTTGTTGGTATTTTAATTGTAGATTGTAGACTCTGTGACCCCAAAATGCCGCAAAACTCGAACTGTGATCCGTAGAGAATATCTTCGTGTCAGCTTCCAGCTGCAGATGTTTTAAACTTCTTAATTGTTGCCCTAACAGTATATATGGGCATTTTAAGACACGTGGCATGTTTTTTGTTGCCAGTGTCTGATTTTTGGCATGTTTTTGCCTGATTTCATTCATGTATTGTCTAACTTTCTGAATGTTGTATTTGGCTCGTATTTATACTCCAGTGAAACAGGAAGATTTCTCTGCTTTTCACTGCCAAAATAAGCTAATCAGCAACAAAGGCATTTTTATACTTAGGGAGCCAATACATCTGGATGGCAATATTTTCTCACGGACGTTTATAAATGTTTTTATTTTGCAGTGCAACGAGACATCATTCTTCTTCGAAGCTCCCAGCAAGGCGTCATGTAAAAACCTTTGGAAGTGTTGTGTGGAACACCACACCTTCTTCAGGTACGAAAGCAGTTTGCACTTTGACCTCTTTAAGCACAAATCAGGGGCCGCGACAAGTTTTATTTGATGGCTTCAACCACGAAAGCTTTGAAATAACAGCAATAAAAGAAGACCTCGCCCTCCATGTGGGTTTCACCAGTACACTTTTAGTGAACCGGTCTAGTCTCGGGTCGGTCGCGGGGCAGCCTCGGATTCCAGGTGTTACATCGCCGAGATGAATGGAACCACCTCTGGGGAAACAGACGGCCTTAATAATTCATTTCACATCATTTTCACTGAGCGGAATTCAGGAGATAGAAAGGCCTGTTTTAATAATATCCAAACTGATCTGAATGCACTCTCCTTTGAATGCTTTCCATATCAGAGGTGTAATACATGTGGCGTATATCTATCTATGGAATCATTTCTCATCATTGAACCATCATTTCAATACGTTTCTCATTCTCAAGTTTTAGTAAATGGTTTTGTCTTCAGTTATTAGAATGGGAATGTAAAGAGTTCAGTGATTAAAGCTCTGGGCCGCTGATCAGAAGCTCATGAGTTAAAGCCTCGGTATCGCCCTTAGGCAAGGCTCTTAACTTTCTCTGCTCTAGCGCCGTATCATGACTAACCCTGTGCTCTGATCCCGGCGTCCTAACAAACCAGGGTATGCTAAGAATTTCACTGTCCCGAGAAAGGTGCTATGTAAATGGACCATTCTTATTGTTATTATTACTTATTTATTGCTACTAATTCTTACACGCAGTCTTCATTCCCCAAGTAACTCAAATTACAGGTATGTAAACCCACAAAAAAGATGCAATCCTTATTAAATCCGCTTGGTTTATTTTTGCACGTTTCTATGAGCTTTTACATACGCAAGCCTTTAGTGAGTCTTAGCAGCCTTTTTAAAATGCTTTTTTTTTGAGGTTTCTTTAATCAGTCATCAAAAAAAAAGAAGCATTGCACAAGAATGTAAGACCTACCGAGCAGTCCATACAGGATTTCGCAGAGGTGTTTTTTGTGTGAATGTTGCAGCCAAAAATGCTTGATTTCGCTGCGCCTTTTTTCAAAATTTGCTATGCAGCTTGCTGAGTATTCTGTGCTTTTTTTTATTTTGCGGAAAACTACTTGAATTAGAGAAATTGCGATTCCACGAAACTGTCTTTCACAGTGATGTTTGTTGGCAAATAAGTACAACCTTTCATTTGTACTCGTGTTCGACACACGTGATTCAAAGAGGGCTTTGGTTGGATGCGCGTTGTGATGACGTCACATGGCACGTCTCGGCCGAAATAATTTAGTAAAATGGCAAGCTCGTCAAAATATTGAGGCGTTTCCTTGATTGTGCGATCTTGAAATCCTGTACTATGTGGATGAAAGGCACTACATTCCCATAATGCACCTGGAGCTCCTAGGTGTGGTCCTCTTGGTGTGTTAATTCATCTTATAACCATTATTTAACCAATTAGCTGGTAAGGAACCTTCTCTATTTTAGTGCTTCTTCTTTGTAGTACAGTATTTGTATTTGTACCGTCACATCGGTTAGAGTTTCTAGACTGATGCTACTTGTTAATTGCTTTTAATGAAGAAAAAAAAAGGCTTTTCTCAAACACTAGCTAAACCAAACAAATGAAAGCATGTGCATTTTCACACTAGTATTTTATCAGCTGTGACTGGACTAATTATGTGATCCTTGCCCATCATGCATCACAGCGAGCACTTCCAGCAGTTTCACTTTTCTCTGTTTGCCTTTTATCACACTCGTTTCAAGTCAGAGATCGTAAAAAGCCTAACACGAGCTGCAGTAATCTTCAAATATATTTCGTCTACTTTCTCTGTCAAGTCCAATTCTTCAGAGAAATCACTTCTATTCTGCTGGGTTTGTTTTGAATAAGTCCCTGTCTTTGAAAAGTGTGCGAAAGATCCCAGTTCTTTTAATAAGGCTCTGTCTTTGAGAAATCTACCCTCGAGCCGGTTTCTTTTTCTTAAGTCTGTTTCTTTGAGTGAAAGCTGGCTGTTCGAGAATATCCACCACAATCCCAATCCCCAAAATGGCTGCTACTGATTAGTAGTCCCAAATATCTGTGCTTAACCATTTTATACAAATTTAAACACTTTCTTAACTCAGCGTTTATGCGTAAAACATTCAAGTAAAAATCAAGAGATATCAAACATTTGTAAAGGTTTCTTATTATGTAAGTAAAGCCTGGAACATGAAAAAAAGAGAGAGATATCGGGAATAAAGGAATAGTTACCGTAAATATGCTAATATAACTAACAATTAGTTCAGTCTCCTTTGCATAAATATGATCTGTATCTAACTGATTAATAACTGATGGAATTGTTTCAACAAATATGCTAATTTAACTACACAATAATAAACTACTTCACTAATCACTACAATCTCATTAACATTCCATTTCATTATTGAACAAACAAATAGTTACACCATGTATGGTAATATAGCTAAGAATGAATAAAGGCTACTTACCACAGTCTCATTACCGTAATGCTAATTAGGTTAAATATGTTCATTAAAGAATAATTCCACCAGTGTGATAACATTGCTAAGAATCAATGAAGGCCAGCATGTGCTAATTGCAAAAATGATTATTTTATATTCATAATTAATTACAGTAATAATTCCACCATTTTGTTAATATAGAAAAGCAAATGGATGCCACTAGCCACCATTTAACACAGTTGTATTACTTCAGTGTTTGTTTTTATCTTTTCACCTAATCAAATCATTGATTGTTCAAATTGCTAGCATTTCCATTAAGCAAGCTCAAGTACGGTTATGAAAGCTATATAAAAACGCCATTATTATTGATAAACACAGAATAGGTTTATAGACGAGTTTAAGCTGTTCTCATTATGTGGACTTTTCTCTAGTTGTTAAGCCATGCCTTTTTTTTCTGCCGCAGAGGTGCACTTCAAAGACATGAATGTTAATGCAAGCCAAAAGCTCTCTTCAGTGTTTTCCACCTTTGATTTACCTCATAAAAAAAAAAGAGACAGAACCTGGCTTTTCAAAGACACACATTTGGACAATAGGTTATATAGTGGATATAAAAAGAAGTCTACACACCCTTGTTATGATGTCTGAAATTATTCCTCATGCTGCAGTATTGATTCTCACTCGCGTGTTTTGACAGCTACAAACACAGCACTGAGTTCAACGTAGGTTAAGAAGATTGCTTTTATGTTGCTTACAAACTTCAATAAACAATCCAGCTTACGTTTGCTTAATGCTTCAGTTTAAGCATTTAAGAAAATTGTGCGCAAACTCGTGTTAATGGATTAACATTTTTAATCTGAATGGGAAAAATTTCTCTCTGCTCTTGAATATATCTTAAATATATTTTATAGAATGCCGGAAAATGAGATCAACACACTGTCAAGCAAGCTGTCCAAATTCAGCTCTCTGGGCTCCAAACATCGTTACAGGTTAGTAACTTGGGTTGTTTTCATCCAGACACTGCGTCTGAACGAGAGAGAGAGAGAGAGAGAGAGAGAGAAGGTCTGTTACGTATGTAGTTTAGTGAGATTATAGTTATTCGGGGTGTATAAATAATGCACTTTTTCTAGTTTTATAATGAACATGTATGGCATTCAGGAGACGCTTACAAAGTACATGCAGTTATATCAGTTACACCAGGGGTTGTTAAATTTGTAGCTCTCAGTTACCCCTTTGACGTGGAAATAAATCTCCTAGTATAGATGAATTTACTGTTCAAATATTAACCCGTTATTTAAATGTGTAGAATGAGATTTTGGCTATTTATTAGCACTACAGAGGTTTTATTCCCGAACTTTGCACTGACTGAATGTCATGTAAAGGCAGATGCAAGTGCAGATGTGAAGTTAATGAAACCAAACAAAAGTACAAACACGTTAGTCTGAACACAGAGAGAGAAATAACAGGAACGAAGGAACTAGGCAACATAAGACAAGCTCAAGACAACACAAGCATGCAGTGCAAAACGTGACTTAACCCCAACTGTCAATCAGACAGGTGAAGACAGTCATGTGACCTGATCAGGTGAGGTGCAGTGGCTGATGGGTACAGTAGTACGGTGCCTATTCCGGCATATCCCTGACACAGAATGCATTTTTATTAAAATCGTCCTTTGATTCAAGTTAACATGATTAATAGACCTAATTGTTTCAATTTATTGGGGATCGGATTAAACCCGTTCTATTCAACTTTGTGCCATTTTTTGTCTCTTTGTGAAATTTGATGGCAAAATAATTTTTAGCACATAATATATCTATAATAAATTTTTTTTTTAAATAGAGAGAAAACCAAAACAGTACACGGTAAACCCTTCCGGTGTATCCTGGCTCCAGCGGAGTGAATCACATCTCTGTGAACTTTGTACATTTTAGTTTTTTTACTTTACCGATATCCCCAGCAGACAGGTTAAAACATGTAGAGCAATTACAGTGAACAGGCTGAAACACAGACTAGCACTATAGTAAAGGCTAACACATGACCTAGCACGAACCTGGCTAAAACATGTACTGGCATTACAGTAAACAGACTGAAACGTGAACTGGCGTTCTGTTAAACAGACTGACACGTGAACTAGCGTTCTGTTAAACAGACTGACACGTGAACTAGCGTTCTGTTAAACAGACTGACACGTGAACTAGCGTTCTGTTAAACAGACTGACACGT
>JAOUWY010000011.1:19940334-19953544 GCA_025728095.1 Prietella phreatophila | reverse complement strand
TCTGATCTTTTTGCTAATTGCTAAAAGTAGCCTGCATTTAACATATAATCAGGGATTTTGGTAACAGCCGGCTGAATATTATGCACCCTATATCACAATAGTGGAAGAAAAAATCCTGTGCCAATCCTAACTGTATGAAAACATGCAGCCTTCTGACTCCTTGGTGCCATCCTCAGGATCCAGCTGGTATTACAGTCCGACATGTACTGCATGATTTCTTTTCGCTCAAATTGTTTTGCACTCCATTTACCAAATGCCTTTTGCCTGTGAATTTTATTCCACAATCCTTGAGTCTGATCCTGATCCAACTGACTGCTCATTAGTTACAAATTCAAACCCACACACCAATAACGTTTTCCAAGTTATTTCTGATGTGGTGACTTTACCTTCATTGGATGGCGTTCAGTGTATCGGTCACTTGATTAGATTTTGTTGAAAGATGTTTTGTTTTTCTTCCTCAGAGACATTCTCACCTTCAGCTGACTGTATGCTACTGTCTGTGAAATGCAGGAAACCTGTTATGTTTGCCCATGGATCATGTTCACTTATATCTGAACTTGAAAACATTCACAAACCATGGGATCGGTGGTGGCTTAAGTGGTTAAGATTATGTCTCAATGATCATAAGATTATCTGGTCAAATCATCAGGGCTTCCAGAGAGCCACTGTTGGGCTTCTGAGAGAACGCCTTAAGCCACCACTGCTTGTATAACATGCTCAATTGTCAGCGATGACGATTATGTAATCTAAGACGAACCACTTAAAGCACTGAAGTTAAATAAATAAATAAAAGAAGTAGAATAGTCCAGATTCTCTAGGAATTACTGATGGGTCATTCTCCTCATGGTCCACTGCAATGTCATTTGTGCTGTCATCAGATGATTCAGTTCCTGAAATAGGTACAACAAGTAAAACATAATTGATGTGCTACTTTGAGGAACTGACTCCTCTGGAGATAGCACAGAACGTACTCTACTGCAATAACATTATGATCACTGACATAATCACTATGGGGAAACTTAAATGGAAATCATTTCCAGTGTTAAAACAACATACCCGAGTGTATACAGTACATTTACTTATAAGTTTCCTCTCTCAGCACTCACATGCATCCTAATATGTGATGTGCCCTTTAAATCTGGATCTGCTCTCCCACTATTACTGACCTCAATGTCTATAGTCATTTCTTTAACTGCTCTAGCAGATCAGTTTCCTGTCGTAGACTGGCACAGATCCTGTGAATATAGGTTACTAATGAAACGAAGCCAAAACCATAAGTATACTACATGTCTATGAATCACAAAAAGGACTATAATTGTGTAACACTGTCCCAGGGCATCCATCCATCCATCTTCTACCACTTATTCATTCTTCAGGGTTGCAGGGAACCTGGAGCCTATCCCAGGGATCATCGGGCACAAGGCAGGGTACTCCCTGGACAGGGTGCCAGTCCATTACAGGGCACAATCACATAGCCATTCATACACGACAATCAGCCTACCAGCCTACCATGCATGTCTTTGGACTGGGGGAGGAAACCGGAGTACCTGGAGGAAACCCCCGCAGAACATGCAAACGGGGAGAACATGCAAACGCCACACGGCGGGAATCGAACCCCAGACCCTGGAGGTGTGAGGCGAAGGTGCTAACCACTAAGCCACCATGCGCCACCGTGCACCCTGTGCACCCTGTCCCAGGGCAGCACTAAGAAAAAAACTGAAGGCTTTCACAATGACAGTGCTCTTCCTGAAAGTAGGGCTCTCCTCAAAATTCTATATCATACCACATGCTACACCTTATCAGAGAGTTCATGAACATATGATCAACCAAACACAAGTATTAAGGTCCAAAACATTACATATTGCCTAATAGGCCTCTTTTCTTCTTATCTCTGTTTGTTCTGATCGTGTGTTGATGCAATTATCCGGTGTGGCTTACAGAAGTAAGGGTCTGAGGAAACAGAAAGAAGGAAAAAGAAAGCCTTTACTGTCACACGTACGTATGGTCTGGTCAAATTCTTCATGTATTCCAGCTTGTCAGGAAGCTAGGATCAGGGCGCACCCTGCCATGATAGAGCAGCAGCCTAGGACCCTGAACCACAACTGCCCCCGAGGAGTTAGCACAAGCATATGCAGCAACAAAAACAGTATAATCGAGATTTCTTTTATTTAGTGCTAACTCTTCTAAGGAGTTAGCATAACAAGTTGGTAGGAAAAAAACAAACAGTACAAGTCAATTTTTTTTTAAATAAGTGCTAATTTCTATGCTTAACAAGGAGGTAGGTCTTCCGTCTTTATGTGAATGCAGATGGTGACTCAGCTGTGGAAGAGATGGAGAGTAGGGTTCTAAGCAAGCACCTGAGTGATGTCTGTGGAAATCCTCCTGATGTTGAAATTCGAATGACAGAGTCAGGTTAGCAGCCTGAAGACAGAAGGATAGTTGGTTGAACAGAGGTTGTCTTTGTTGTCAGATGGTTTGATCTGAGCAGGGCTGCATCTGAATCATTAGGTAAGCTAAAGAACATACTACTTTGAAGAGGAGAGAAAGAGTTGGGCATCATCAGTATAGCAGAGGTATGAAAACTATGTGAGGATTTGACCTCCCAATAGAACAGGTATAGTGGGAGAACTGAAGAGGACCGAGAACTGAGCGTTGTGGACCACCAGTGGAGAGTCTGCATGCAGCAGATCCTCTCCACAACACTTGGTATGACCATCTCACTGCCATCCTATGCAATTGATTCCAAGGCTTCTTTCCCTTGGGTGGACAGGAGAGACTTGACCATGTTGAAGGCTGCTGAGAGTTCAAGAAGGATGATTACTGATGATAGTTTGGCTGATCTAGTGGCATGAAGCTTCTCAGTGGAGTATAAAAGCTTTAAAGTCAGACTCGTTAGGATCTTCTGGGTAACAAGTTTAGATCACTGAGAGTATACAGCGCATTCCATCTGTCCATTTTCCATACTGCTTATTCTACGCAGGGTCATGGGGGAGCCTGGAGCCTATCCCTAGGAATAGGGTGAGGGACACCCTGGATGCGATGTGGTATGTGGTAGGATTGCTGGAGAAGAGAAACTTCTGTAGAAAGATGAGAAAACTGTGCTAAGGAGAAAGTGCGGGAAACAGTGTAGGAATAGGGACAGGAGAGGGGGGGGGACTGACAGACTTTGGCAAATGAGATCTCATCAGAGAAGGTGGCAAAGTCAGCAGCAGTCAAAGAGGAGGGGAAAGAAAAGGCTTGTGGACCTTTCGTGGATCATACGCTTTTCACCTTGTCTTGATTATCTCTAAAACAATATTGACAATAGGAAATTTCATATTAGGTTCTATCAAAATATGTTACCTTTTAAAACACACACACACACACACACACACGCACACGATAATTATGAAACGTGTTAATTTACTGCAAGGCTGGCATTTCGTGTCCCAGTTACAATGCCCTATGTAAATATGAGCAAAGAAGGCCGTGGAAATTTGTTTTATTATATAACCTTTTGATCTTTTGTGCAAAATAAAAATAAAATACTCTACTCTCATGGATATCAAATAATAACAAACAAAGCACAGGTTTATCAAAACAGTGTGTAACAATTAATGGCACCCTTTTAGTCAATACTTCGTGCTACCTCCCTTTGCCAAGATAACAGCTCTGAGTCTTCTCCTATAACGCCTGATGAGGTTGGAGAATACGTGGTGAGGGATCTGAGAGCGTTCATCCATACAGAACCTCTCCAGATCCTTCAGATTTCGAGGTCCACGCTGGTGACTCTCCTCTTTGGTTCACCCCACAGGTTTTCTATGGGGTTCTTGGACTTACCCATTTTTATGAGGGAATCTGACCTATGCGTTACCTCATATTACTACCCCTGGGAAAACAGGAAGTCACGGTTGATCAATTTCCTGTTCCTAGTCACCCAGGTGTACAAAATAAAATGTAAAACATCAATGGGAATATACTTCAAATATTTTTTTTTCTCTCATATGAATTCATGGGGCGCCAATAATTTTCGTGAATATTTTGAAGAAAAGTTAAACATCAAAAAGTTAAAGAACAAAGACAATTTTAACTTCTTTGCTCATATTTACCAAGAGTGCCAACATTAATGGAGGGCGCTGTAAGTCATGAAATGTTTCAACCATATTTTATCATTTTATATAAAATAAAACCCATTATGAGGTCAGATATAGTCTTGCACTATTTCCTTCAATTATAATGTTAAAAAAGCTTTGAACCAGCCCCATAATCTGGTTATCCACAGATTTACTCCCAGGTCTGTTAAGTACTGAATTTCAGGCGTTAGCATCTTTCGGCAGAGCTCCCTGTATTGCTGCTCGATGTTGCTCTTCATGTTGTATCCCAAAATAGAGCTCTCGCCAACTGGCTGCCAAGGCCTCATGCTTTGGTCCCTTATGTCCTGATCCTCCACAGCCATCCCCCCGCTAATGCAGATGGCTGCCATCTCACTGTTTCTTTGGCGCAACTTCTTCACCTCCTTTTGCATGCGCTCCCTCCCGTAGGCATCCACTTTGGCCCAGAGCGTGGCGTTGAAGTAACGGTAGAGCTTCCAGTCAACGCCGCTCCACTCACGTGCCTTGACCCTCAGTTCAGGCGTGAGCTGGGACACACTACTAGGCCTGCGCGTGTTCATATTAAAGAACAGCAAGTCGTCCATCTGCCAGCAGAGTGCCTCCTTGAGCAGAATGAGTGACTCCTCGAAATGTTCAGCAATCAGGACGAGCTGGAAGCGCTCCGCAGTTGCACGAATGGCACTGTCCACTATCGGATCCTCTGGCTCCAATGTGTTGTCAAAGCCAAGGTCAAAAAAATGAGGGTTCTTCAGATAAAAGGAGTTGAAGCCTTCTGAGTCAAAGTAGAGCCGTGGATCATTCAGAAACTCTGTCAGTTTATCCTCACCGTGGATCCTCCATATCAAGGGCACAACCCTTTTGAAGTAATGGAACGAGGACTCGAAGACCAGAGCCGGGTCTCTGAGGATGGTGAAGAAGAATGCATCGGCCGGTAGAAGCACTTCGACTTCAGGAGCATTGAAACGCATGTGGTTGCAGATGATGTTGAAGCATGCGCCTGGCCTGTAATCCTTCACGTGCATGCGCGTGAATTTAGTTGGATATGCGAAATCATTGCGACCACTGGGGAGAGCAAACTTCAGCCTTTGTTTCTCCCCATAACGCAGGAGAATATTTAGAATAGTGCTGCTTGCTGCTTTGTGGGTCTTTAAGAACATCAGGTTCACTTTTGGCACGCAGTGATTCACCTCACTTGAAGAGAACGAGCCCTTGTTCTTCTGAGATGGCGGGGTTTTATTTGCACATGGAGCTGGCACTGGAAATCTGTGTATAAGATAGATGTAGTACAGGGTTACTAGGCCTACTTGCTATTTGAGGAACAGCTATTATGAGGATATTAACCCAGACTAGGAGTGAGTTTGCATATCATAATTATTTAAAAAAAATTCAACTGCAATGAGATACAGTGATTTTAAAATGGGATAGTTATGATGCATTGATTTAATAAACAATCGTCCCAACGAGCAAAAACCTATTGCTTTTCCAATCCAGTTCATTTAATAATTGCAAGTTTCTGTTTTGTCTTACTTCTTACTACAGTTTGGCCAGATAAAACCAGTAAACAATGCAGTTATTACATCACACTCTTGTAATTTAACGATTATCCATAACTGCCGGCACCCGTCTCTTGTTTCGTCAAGAACATGAATGACACACCTTGGAGCGTTGACTTGGAATGTTGGCGTCGAAAAACAGTACAACATCATCGTGATGCAGGTGAACAGGAAACCCAACATAAGCTTGTGTGCACCTGACCTGGGAAGATGATGGTACATTTTCTACACGTACTCCAGATTTGATTCGCAAACGTTAGGCAACCTGGAACAAAAAGATGGTGGGTTTTACTTGGTGTTCCATGACAAGTTAGCCTTCTGAAAAGTCTGGCTAATATAATTTATCATCATGATACATTATACATTCATGTATATGACAGATTTAGTACAAGGATTAATGCACTTGTACTAGAGAATCGTTTATGTATGAATATGACTAAAGTCAATCTAATATGAAAGGTATGTAGTGGTGAATGTACATCTGGTTCCAGGGATTTCCTCGAGTAGAGCATGTGGGATCAGACCGCTGTGACGATAGAGCTATGTTTTGTATCATCCAACGATGCCTATTAAACAACTGCTGTTCGAATTCACGCCAGAACCCATGCTGCTGAAAAGGATGGCTTAAAGTAGTTGGGTGAAATGTTTACACAGCAAACACGCTCAGTAATGAACCATGTTATTGATATAGTAACCATTGTTATACCCTACCAAACATGTCTCAATATAAGCAGCAGAATACAAGCTTGAATCATACGCTGACTGTTTTGATATATACATTGTCGTTCGTTCATGTCATCTCCTTCCAACAGAGAAGGTCAGCGAAGCGTTCTCCATCTCAGGCCACAGAGATATATCTCTGGTCGGATTGCTGGATGTCAATAAGTAGGTCCTCTTAGGCTCATCATAACATTTTCGAAAATGTTACAGTAGTCCTGTATTGTAAACCTGGAAGTTAAAAATAAATATCAGGTGGTCAAGGCTTGGGGTTGTAGAAAATTCAGAAGGTCCATTTGGAGTCATTTGCGGCAAAAGTTTGAGAACCTCTGCGCTTGCAGGAAAAACAAATACGAAGCTAGTCACACCCAGAAACAGTAATCGCATGAATTGACCAACCCCAGTTTCAGGGTGTGTTTTTTATTTTTTGTTTTTGTTTTTTGATCATGTGCAAAATTGCTCAGAGAACCTGTTCTGCTGGATGTAAATACCCCCCCCGGACTTCCTGGTTATTCTGTCAATGACGAAGCAAAATTCTGAGCTAATGGCTAAACGTCTATATTAATCTCTCTCTCTCTCTTCCCTCTCCCTTTCTCTATGTACATAAAAAATATTTGCTATTTGCCCTTTTAAACTAATATAATTATGCTGATTATTATTATTATGTGTCTCATATTAGTCAGGATTTATACAGCACACATGAAAACATTTAAAACTGGTTAAAAGGCTTACTTTCATATTCCAGTCCCCGATTGCAAAGTCAGATTCATTCATCAAATTCATCATTCTGCAAATGTTTACAGAGGACGCTCTCTTGGCACTTGTGAACTGGTTCACTCGATGAAAACTGCAGCCATTCAAATGTCTATCAGTCGATTGGCAATAAAACGTGACATTACAGTGAATATCGTTAAATATGATGATTAATGTAAGGTGTTACACTTTGAGATCTACATAAGGTCATTTCAAGGTCATCCTGTTCCACGTGATGCACTCTGCACCCAATAACATCTCGACTTTATCGTTCTGAACACGTCTTTTTTTTTTTTTTGACTGGATCGAAAATAGACTCATCTTGAAATATCCAAGTTAAAAGCTCTTGAGATTCTTTTCAAGCTTCTGTCAGTGTCACTCACTGACGTGTCGAATGTTTTCCTGATTTTTAAACAACACCATTTTTAGTGCCCTTAAAAGTCAATTCCAAGTCCTTGTTACATGCGCAACACGGTAAATGCCATGCCTCATAACTCGTGTTTGAGTGGAAATGTTATCGTTTGACCCATACGCCATTATGTCATTATGTCAGTGTAAGTGTGGGAAATATTCTGCAAAATTCCTTTCTCTGGAATTTTACCCTACGCCTTATTTAACGGTGTAAAATACACAACTTTCACCAACAGACCAGGCCCAATTTGAGATTATTTACAGCCCTGCGCATTTTTTTTTTTTTAAATTTAGATATTTCGGTTCGGATTAAACCTGTTCGATTCAGTTGACCATTCAGAAAATCGAATGACTTAATAATAAATAGAGTAGCTTTGATAGCGGTGTGTTGTGATTTCTACCACTGAACGCCCGGAAGCTGTTATTCATGCACCTACTTACGTAAAGTAAATAATATGCGCATACCGTGGCTTTTTGCTTAGACAGGACTTAGTACCCATTATGCTGGTTGTGAAATAATGGAGCTATACACATCCTCTGATGAGACGGAATGAGATAAGAGAAAGACAAACACGTCAGTCTGCCGTATTATACACCGTAGCTGTGTGAAAACAAACACGTCTCAGCGTTCATTCATTCATCTTTAGGTGCCACTTTGCTCACCATAATCTTACCAAACGCATCATCTCAAGCCATTTTGCCCACATGCACCTCATCGGGACTCTCATAGCAAAGCATTGCATAAACTTAATGTTTTGAATTTGTTTTATTTACATTCACATTAGTCACTTAGCAGACGCTTTTATCCAAATGAGAAAAATACAAGCAAAGTATTTATTAATTAATTAATTAATTAATTATATTGATAACCCGCAGTCTGTTTAAACCTGCTGCCGGAGGCTAGATGTTGAATAGCTCCGATTTAAACTATCCATAACATGTTTAGAGAATACAGACAGGACTTACATGTTTAACACACACTTAAGTCTCACCCTGAATCCACTGGATAATCACACCACTGTTGATTTGTACCCAAGAGCTGTTGCTGTAATCATGAAGACTGTCCTGTAACCACCCTTGTTCACAGTCTGCTCATACTGAACATCCTTTCAACAAGTATACGGTTGAAGAAGAGTAAAGATTTTTTTAAATCGCATGATCCAGTGTCACCCAGAACAAGTCTTTATTGGTCACATGTACGTTACAGCACAGTGAAATTGTTTTCTTCGCATACCCCAGCATGTCAGGAAGCTGGGGTCAGAGCGTAGGGTCAGCTACAATACAGCGCCTCCTGGAGCAGAGAGGGTTAAGGGCCTTGCTCAAGGGCCCAACAGTGGCAGCTCGGCAGTGCCGGGGCCTGAACCTTAACCGCTAAGCCACCGCTGCTCTAGAAAACGATGGGTTCCCTTCGGAGTCTCAAGGTTTCTTCTTCAGGTTCCCTCAGTCCCACTCTTAGAGCTGGCTTACTCATTAGGGATCTAAATCTACATTATATCCAGATTTCTGTAAAGCTCCTTTGTGACAATTGAATTCATGTTCATTTTTTACTTCAGGGTGTCTTCTTCTAAAATGGTAGTCTAGTTCTAGCTAGCAGGCTAGTTAGTACCTGTATTTCTACGGAGAAATTGAACCTATCTTGAAAAGCTTCCTGTTTCATGATTGTCAGCCTAAACGCTACAAAATCCGATCATCTTTTAAAGTCTAACTGTATTTATTTTCACTTTAGCAAAAAACATAAAGAAAAGATTGAAGAAAAATGAATTACTCTGCATACAAATTTCCATGATCATCTAAAGTACGAATTCTTGTGCGAACTTTATACATCTCTACGGTTTAAGGACGACATTGAGAACAGCTCAAACATCAGATGGATTGATATGAACATTTGTTTAGGAAACCAGGGTAGGGTAATCATTTTAAAGAAAGGGAAATAGTGAAAAATTCAATATGCATCATGTTTTAATCACCGGCATGAAATAAATGTAGCTTTGGGGTGTGTAATGGATATTGATTATACCGTGTGTATATATTATAGACTGTTTTAACAGAAAAAAAGAAAGAAAAAAGTAAAAGTAAATCTTGAACCTCATTCTTCATAACAGCGAACACTGTATGTTGCTTTAAACTTGCCAGTGAAAGGAATTCTAAAACAAAGTTTAAAAACAACGATAGCAAAGAATGAAAATATATATTTGCCTGACAACTACCTATTCAAAACAGGAAAGGCACATTTTTGACACGGTCATTGTACTGTTGATGTTCCACCTAAGGTATGCAAAATAAAGTCTGGCCTTATTAACAGAATGAGCTTTGTTTTTTGTTGACCAACATATCAAAAAGAAAACCAAGATATCCCTCATCACATATCGAGTGTGTTTTGAGAGTGCCTTATATCTGAACTGAGATCTGAACCTGAGATCTGAACTGAGATCTGAACCTGAGATCTGAGATCTGAACTGATAAAAAGAAATAAATACTAGGAATACTTTCGAATCGAAAGTTTATAAGATCATCTACAAAATGACACATGGCCCCGAAATAGTTTTCGAGCAAACAATTTAGCCATACAACATCTGAGAAAAATGGAAAAATGTCTCGGAATATACATCTCTCACTGCGATAGACTAGTATAATTATCAGTATTCCACAGCTCCGCCGTCTCTCTAAACTCCACCCTAATGCTCTGCATGGTAGACATAATAAAGCACAAACACAGCCCACTTTGTCTGAATGGAAACGTGTGTACAGTATGTGTGTTGTGTGCTCAGCTCAGCTAGAACATAGGAGATGAGCACGTCTAACGCTCATGAGCAGAAATAATGACAGTAACCTGCGGTACTGTTAAGCACTGAATGAGCAGGAATCAGAGAGCATGGTCCTTTTAAAGGCTGACATGTAATGCATACGATTATTGTTTGGTGTATGATGTTTCTATCTCCCTAACAGACTTGAAATGGAGGTTATTAGAACCGAACGATAACACAGTAGCTAATGGTGTTTAACAGCCTACTAAATTTCTTACAATCAAAGATTATGGATTTGAATTTGTCCTACCTTATTTAAGCAATTCCTGACTTAGACCCAGGAGAATTAGGAGAGTCAGGGACAACTCTGTCCTGAAGAAATGTTTGAGAACGTGAGACATTCTAACACCTTTATGTCGTGCTTACAGTTTCTTACCAAGCTCAAAGAATCTGTTCTGCTTTGCCTGTGACTTTCCACCTGTCTGTCTCTGGAAAAAAGGGCGTGTGAGTGTAGGACACTGTTTTGGTTTTGAATTTTTTTTTACACAAACGTGGGCTGAGCTTCCACGAGAAGAACCAACCAGATTCTCATCTCGGGTAGTAATTATGGCTCGTCTCAGACACACACACACACAAATGGTGGTGGTGGTGGTGGGGGTAAATAAATAAATTTAAAAATAAGGTCTATTGTCATGGGTATGGAATAGAAGCATTTTTATATATGAAATGTTGATGTCCAGACGTCCAGAAACACCTACTGCCAAAAAATGAAATAAATCATCAAATAAACCTTATTCATTTCTGAGCAATGTACTCATCCACTTACCTCACCTGGGTTCATTCAGGTTTTGGAAAACCTACAGAAGGCAGGGTTTCACTGGTTAGGCGGCTGTTTACGATCAGGGTCATGAGAGTTCAGTAGAAATATCCGGGTTACTCAGAAAGAGCAGAAACTCGTGAACGGGGTCAAATTACAACACTGACTGTAGCTTGTGAATGTTCTGCTGACGTCCAAACTGACATATCATACTCGCACCAAAGAACACGACTGATCGTGACCACCATCAGCACCTAAACAAATACACTGTAAAAAAATACAGGCAATTGTATACAGTACAATACTGTTCGATCAATAAACAGTTCAATTCTGTAAAAATTTACAGCGAATGATCCATAAATTAATCACATACTGTACAGCAAAGGAGGGGAAGCGAAATGAATCCTCATTTCTCTCCAGAAAGTGGAAACGTAAATTCCTCCTCCTAGGGTCTGCATATATTCTGAGTGATTAAGAAGGACACTGTTCTTGCGAGATAAGATTAATTTATTTCTTTGTTGTTTTTATGATGTTTCACTCAACTTGTAAGACCACTTTTCTGTGGAGAGACTTTTGTATGTAAAAGTGTTCTCCAAACTCCGACTATTAGGATGAAGTATTGCTTGGTACAAATGGTAATATTTCAAAACGAGTTCGTTTTTCTTTTATATGAACCCTTAAATTGATTGACATGTATTTCTGATTCAGTACATGTCATGAAACCCGTGGTAGAGTAACGTCAGGTATACTTACGAACCTCGCGCACACACATGCAGTACCACGTGTACCATCTGTGCATTTCTGAGGCACATGCAAATTCACATACATGTTTCCAGTGTAACTTTTAATTGCGCTCTGCCTGGTTGCAACAAAACCTTGGGAAAGTTTGAAGCCTTTAAATCTCACAGCTATGGACATGGGAACGACTAAACTGAGTTTATTTCTAGATCCTTCACCTCATCATTTGAGCTCACGTGTGATGCTGAGTTCTGTTGGGTGAGGTGTGAGACGTTGAAGAGCTTGTACCGACATCTGAAGACGCATATTATGGAGGGTCTTGTTGGGTCTGTGTTTATGTACCAAACATACACCTTCATTTACTCTCTAAGCTTCTAATAACATTGATCAACTTGTTCATGTAAAAGTGTTTGCACTTTGGTGGCAAGGAAGAAACCTAGAGAGGAACCAGACTGAGAAGGGAACCCGTCCACATCTGGGTAACAACGGAGAATGTGAAAGTAAAAGAAAGTTCATTACGGTTTTAACATGAAGTCTTAGTTGAACCAGCTGGACAGGGTTTAAGAAAACTGTTCTCACTGAAACCTTGGCTTTCTTTGCAAAAGGCCTACACTTTTAAAGGGTTGTAATGGTCTGTCTGTCTTCCTTTGTTAACTGACTTTTTCTCACCATTAAGAGAGCAATATAATACTTCCTGCAGTGCAATACTATCCAAATAATGCTTAGGAGGCTTATACAGACAGAGCGTTTGTAAGTAATCAGCAAAAGTTGGGACACCTGTAGGAATCATTAATAACATTCAAGGTTTAATTTACTTCCATTGTTGCAGAACAGCTGTAAGTTAACCCATTACTTGTTCATTGAAAAAGGCGTTGTTTTTTTGGTATAACTCTGAAATGTGCATAATTTTCTGTTTATTTATTTATTTATTACAGTTTTAGGTAACCTAAATGTGTTTTTTTTTCTTACCTTTACTGTGAAATTGTACAGCTGTAAAATGGAAACACGTTATAGAAACTGTAAAATTCCATTAAATGGATAGAAGTTCTGATACTCGTTCATGAAGAAATGAGTTTGTGTTCGATGCTGACCACACCCCCTTATATGACCCCTTATACCTATCTATCTATCTATCTATCTATCTATCTATTTTTCTAAAGGTTACTATGAATGCAGACATTAATACACTGAAAAAGACACACTATTAACATATTTATATAAAATTGGTCTCAATCTGCCCACGTTTGACATTTTTTCCTACGTTCTTTTGAATGTCCATGGAACAAAATAGAATCCCAAGTGCCATCAAAATGGCCAGAGTAAAGACCTGAACGACATTGACAAGGGCCAAATTGTGATGGTTAGATGACTAGGTCAGAGCAAGGT
>JAOUWY010000011.1:19917689-19928108 GCA_025728095.1 Prietella phreatophila | reverse complement strand
TATATATAATTTTTTTTTATTTCTTTTCCATGGTGTAATTTGACGTTGGGTTTTATTGCTTTCGAGCAAGTTAAATTACATTAGAAAGGATTTTTGGCCAGCCCCTGCCCTATGGAACAGCTAGATCTAAATGTATCACTTGAAGAGAAAATAAAAACAAACACGAATGGTCTTGTGATGAGACAATGGAGAACAAATGCTGAAAGGTTGTCACTTGTTCTCTATGAGGATCTGGACCTTGTGAACCAAATCCCGGGCCATCACCAGAAGCTGTGGAACATCATGCCGCTCGGCCATTTCTGAAATAAAACACAATCGGGTGTAGAATAATGTTATTCCTTCATCATTCATCTTCTGTAGATGCTTTCTTCTGGTTGGGGTTTCACTGGATCTGCTGAGTGTGGGGTGCCAGGACATGGCAGGTGAACATGCACACACACTCATTTACACCTAGGAGCAATCTAGCATCGCCAATCCACCTACCACCATGTCAGAACCTAGAAGGAACCTATGCGGATATGGAGAGAACATGCACAGAAACTCCATGCCTACTGTAACAGGATCTAACTGGAGATCCTGGAGCTGTAACACATCAACACCGACCTCGGTAGTGTGCAAATATTTCCTGTATGAATGTATGAATGTCCACATTGCCCTTTATAGGCATCTTACCATTGAAGAACTTGATGATATCAGTGAAGTCCATGTTGTTCTCCAAAATGATGTCCCTGTATAACTCAACCAGTGCCAAGGCAATAAACAGCACAAAATGACCAGAGGAGATGGAATTGGCCGCCCAGATGGTCTCCCAAACAGAGAACACGTCATCATACACCATTTCTTGAGATACACAAACAAGATTTATTGATGTTGTGATTATAAAGTGGTATTGCTTTGTGTTGGTATTATTATTAAGCCAGAATGTTTTGACTTTCGCCGGTATTCTTGTGCAGCTCTACGAGCGACCTTACCTCTTTTAAAGTCTAAGAGGAACCATCGGTAACAGAAGTAGAAGTGAGTGTAGTCTCCATTCTGTTGCATCAGCTCAAAAAGCTCAGAGTCGAGAATCTAAACATTCAGAAAGTAGAATCAACTGTAGAAACTTGACGTCGCTACTGAAGAAATCTGCTTCGTGTAGTCATACCTGAATAAGGGAACGCATGTTGGCAAAGTGGGTGTCCATTGCTCCACCATGAGGAAAGTTCTGATTCATTCTTTTCATGAGCTCCGTAAAGCAGCTAAACGCCATCGCCTCTGAGGGGGGAAAAAATAGACGGATAGCAAAACTGTGAGTCAAACCGACTCAAAGCCTTGGTGAATATGGCGAGACGATGATTCACTTGTTATTTATAAGCAGTAGGGCAGCTTGGTGTGAACTCACCATCATCAAAAATAACAAGCAGAGGCGCAAGCAAGTCGCACATTCCCTGCACGTAGCCGATATCTAGATGCTGCCAAACATAGCTACGAGGGAAGAGATGTAACAGAAAGCAAAGAAACATCGACACCTTTGCAATTAAGTGTTAGATGCTTTAATTCAGTGGTTCTCAAACAGAAATATTACTAAATGAAATCAGTTCTACATCGCACACTAGGACACACAGCAAACAGAGTCATCTGTTGATATACCAGTGTACAGTACTGTGGGCCACACACTGATCACTCCTAAGACTATTTCTAATGGATAAAAATGAAATGAGAAGAAAAAAAAAATGAAACTCTGAAAATTTGACGACTCTAGGGGGCCACAAAACGATGCACCCTACACAAGGGAGGCCTCACGCTCATGCAAATATTTGAGAACCACTGCTTTAAATAGCCATGTAACACTTTTTCATAGAAGTAAATAAAAAAACCAAGGTGTGTCAAATTTACCTGCACATGATGTTGCGTAGCTTCTCCAGGTTGGCGGTGGTAAAATACCAGTAGTTTCTATCGCATCTTTTGACATCTTTGTCGATACGGTGTAGATTGAGGGTGTACAAGTCTAGCAGCTCTTGCTATAGAGCAAAACGGTAACGATTAATGAACTTAAGATCCATCTGGCATTTGCATAAGAGCATTCCTGCAGAAAGACACCAAGGGACATGAAAATGCTTTCAAAGTCGATGGATGATGTCAACTAACTTACAGTGTAAGTAGTTCCGATAGAGGACACTGGAGATGCAACATCATTCTTGTGGTCACCTACAGCTAGGGAGTCTGGTTTGGGGAACAGACTCTCCATCTCTGGCTCTTCCTCAGAGAGAGCTGATTCAGTGGCCTCAGGGCTGGTGTTCTGACCTGCCTCCATGCACAGCTCCAGAGCAGGCATACTTACTGCAACCTTATCTGGTGGCATCGTCAGAGCCAAAGGAGGACCCAGTGTGACAGGACCATTGGCCAAGATATCCTCTGAAGGCATATAGACCAAAGCAGCTGGGATTTCCTCCATCTCCAGGGCAGATGGCGAGTCATCAGATGTATCTGGAGATTGTTTTGATAAAGACATAATGGAAATACAGCTTTCAAGCAAAGGTTCGTTCATTTGTTTAATTAATGCCTTGGTTCTGTTGGAATCATAGGCCCAGTTCATTATTGTTTTCATATCTGGCTTGTCAGCGTCAGATGGATTGTTCATTATTAACTCAAGGTCTTGTGATTCAGAGACGGGTTGAGGAGGCTTTATTTCTTTTCTTTCCGAAGGCTCCGTGTCAAAGATACGGGTCATCTCTAATTCAAAGAGAGGTTGAGGAGGCTTCATTTCCTTTTCCATAGGCTCCATGTCAGGGGCACTGGTCATCTCTGCTTCAGAAAGAGGTTGAGGAAGCTTTGTTTCTTTTTCAGAAGGCTCCATGTCAAGGGCATTGGCCATCTCTGTTTCAGAAAGAAGTTGATGAGGCTTCATTTCCTTTTCCATGGGCTCCATGTCAGGGGCATTGGCCATCTCTGTTTCAGAAAGAGGTTGAGGAAGCTTCGTTTCTTTTTCCGAAAGATCAGTGTGAGGTGTACTGGTCATCTCCGACTTTGTAGGTTCTTCATCACTTGCAGGTGGGCTTGTATCTGTGGTTTTTGCTTCTTCCACAGAACTCTCTTTAGTCAGTGTTCTGGGAAGATCACACATGGTAGGTGCTTTTTTGTTTGTTTGCATTACTAAAGCAATATCTCTCTCTGTTTTGTCTCTATGATCATTAACCTCCATGTTTATCTGAGTTTTAACCACCATTTCTGAGTCCCTAATTCCCTCTAACGATTTAGTGATCTCTTCAGCAGTAGCTTCTGATGATTGAAGTATTTGCTTGCTTTTCTCATTGCTATCTGAAAGTTTTGCATTCTCGTCAGAATGCTCAGAAATTGTGCTTTGTGCTGTTTCAGAAACATTCAACTCAGATTTTTCATTTGAATCCCACTGAGAGTCCATGGACATCACTGTGTCAGTCCTGCTAACTTCTTTGGCATCTGAATTTTCAAGCTTCTCATTTTCCTGAGGTTTGTTTGTCTCACCTTCTGGAGGGAGAGCTCCTGTAGATGATTTGTTGAGATCCCCCTTTCCTGTGCCCAGAACCGTTGAGCGCTGTTCTGCTGGTTCTTTTTTGAGCTTGCCTTCAAGGCTAGAGTTGGTTGGAAGGTCCAAAGTAACCTCAGAAGACACTGCTGATGGCTCTGGTAGTTTGATTTTGGTTCCATTCTCTTGTGTTGAAGCATCCTCTGTGCTTGGGGAGCAATCCGAGAGTCCAGATGTGACAGAGAAGTTGCGAGAGGATGGATGTCCAGAGTCTGGAGAACTAGTGCAGTTGGGAAGAGTACCATTTGGAATTTTGGGCTGAGGTTTCTCATCTTTCGGTTTAGGTTCAGATTCAATTGGGTCAACCTCATCGACAGACCCAAACACCTGCAGAAAGTCAAGACAACTAGCAATGAGACAAATGCCAATGGAACTTTGGTGTAAAAAATTTCTTGAAGCTCTAAGGGTGTCTGTTGGGGCACACCTGAGTGCTACTGTTGGAGTCACACTGGGAACAGGCGTTGTTCTGTTTCTCTGAGCTGCAGCTCTGGGATGACTAGACAGAAAAAAAAATTACAGTGCACCACTATTTCATTCATTCATTTATTCACTGAACTATTCATTATTCCCTCTAGCCATATATTTAACCAGATCCGCCGTGTAGCACAGGTTTTTGGTTAGTATTTATGTTATACGAATTACTGGTGTATTGGGTGGGCCCTGAACTCTTGACACTGACACTGCAGCTCTGAGGGAACTGACCACAATTAGCAGCTGTAATATTCTGGACTGTAACCTCATGTGACCCTTAGTTAAAATCGTAATCAACATTAGCCAGAGGTTTCTTGTCTTACATCAGTGCTGATGGTGGAGTCCTGTCGTAGATCCACACTTGCTCCAGAGGCACACTTGGCCAGGGCAGCAGCATGTTGCTCCTTCTCACGCTGCCTCACTATAGCCTCACAGCCCAGCCACTCGCTCATGGTTTGCTCATAGCAGGCCCGGACCTGCTCATCCACCTGCGGAACACGCCAGACTCCCGGATGTTTGATACTCCAAAACATTTATTCATTTCTATCAGTTAGGACTGTCTTGCACCATACCTCCTTTCTCTCATCTGAAGTCATAGTGAAGTGGTAGTGGCCTAGCAAGAAAGGCCACACCTCCTTACGTAGTGTGGGGTCTACACCACCATAGTACACAAGCCGGAGAAGTTCTGCCTCTTCATAAGCCTGCAATGGAGAAAGCATAATGTGAGGTTAATTGGAGCTTTAGGTAACTGATGCAACACCTGCATGCGTGCTGCAAGCACTGCATTATTATGTATTTCCTGTGGGGGGAAAAAGTAGGAGAAAAAGTCAAAGGTTTGTATAAGTCGCCTTACAGAACTATCCTGAAGAAATGTCTTCCACACCTCTGCAGACAGCCCTCCTCTGGCATCATAGGGAATGTCAGGCTCAATGATAGTGGGATTGACCAGAGCAGACAGATGTGTGCGGACTGTGGAGAGGTGACGGCAGTAGGCCAGCCCTAAATGGCAGAATGTTATGATAAATTCATGCACCTTCTTAAAGAATTAAGGCTTTTATTCAAGACTTTTTTTTGGATAGTCTGAAGATGTTACATACAGCCATAGAAGGCACGAGAAATTATCTGGTACTTCATGGTCTCACACAGTAACTTCAGCGGCGCCCTGCACAAAGATGAAAAAGTAAAATGTAAAAAGTTTGCATTTGTGTGTCTCTGTGCTGTTTTTTTTTCTTTCTTGCTTTCTTTCTTTCTTGTGCTGCTTGTTTCATACTTGCCTGTCATGATTGCACCCATTGGGAAGTCCACCCTCAGTAGAACCATTCTGAGAGCAAGAGGAACAAGAAGACTTCCTTGGAGCAGGCTGCCACATGGTCATGTTCTGGTCTATCAGCTCTGGGCCAACTGCATCATTATAAGAGCATCCAAACTGTAGTTACTGATTGCATTTTCACCACCACCATCCTCAGTTTGCCACTGTTCATTTAAATTATTTATCTGAGAAATATGCAAGGGCCATTATACACAAAGGGCCGGAGTGACTGCAGGTTTTTATTCTAGGCAGACAGGAGCCACGTATTATCCCACTTGTCTAATGGGTTGATCTTGATCTTTAATTACTATGTATTTAGTTAATTAAATACAGGTATTTTTCTGGAATGAAAACCTGTAGCCACGCCTGCCCTTTTGGGATAACACAGAAGCCTCCTGCTCTAAAGTATGAGAGAGGGTGACTAAGGAAATAAACAATGACAGACCGAGCATGTTCTCTCTCTTAGTCTGTAAACATAGCGAACCATGAGGTCGATGGTGCACAATGGACATGTAGAGGTATGAGAGGATGCTTGGGAAGATGTGATGCTGGGGCAGTATCATAACCTACAGGAACAGGAAGCACAAGACTGGGTGGAAGGTGCGCACAAGATGCAGGAAAAGCAAATACTTCACAATGACAGTCCACACAACAGTGACAGCACAACATAGGAACACAGTACAACCACAGACCGTTTGATTGAGCCACGTACCAAACTCCTGACTGCCTGGATAGATTATCCGAAACACATAATCCGTCGCTTCATCCTCATCCTTGTCGGAAAATGACTCGCAGGAGCTGTGTGGACTTCTTTTCCGTAATTTTGGGAAAACCTTTCCCTGTCAAATAAGAACAGTTGCATACGTTTTCACAAAAACAACCGTGGTCCTTTCCAAGCTACTAACTGATTGAAGATTTGTCCACCTTTCCCCGCTGGGACCAGAGAGGAGGATCGAGCTGGCTGTGTGGAAGGAGTCCGGTCTCCAGACACGTGAGGAACTGCAGCAGATGGCCTCCTTTTGGAAAACGGAATGGAGGCCTCTGGATCCCATCCTGGCTCACCAACACCACAGTGCCGCCACTGTCCACTGAAGACAGGGAAAATATTTAGTCTGCAATGCTGGATTGTTCAGACATATACACAATGAACACTGAAAGATGCTGTTAATTACCATTTATGGCTTTACCTTGTTGATGGCAATGCAAATAGACAATTTCCTCTAGACGAATGGTCATGGCGTAATCCCAGTACACACTGTTAAACGATGAATAAGTGCTTGTCAAAGCAACATACAAACCAACCCAAACAACAATAATGCAACCACACATGTTCCTGTCTGTGTTACAGTAGGTATAAAAAGGTATACGCCTACCTTTTTTCATAATCAAACTCAGCCATGTTGCCATTCATCAGCTGGTTTGGTGTCCACTTCAACGTCATTAGGTCTGCTGCTTGATGGAGAGATAGGTATCCTGGGATCGCTTCCATGTCATCTCTCTACAGGAACAGGCAAGAACTATAGTAGCATAGTTCATTCAGGCCACTCAGTACAGTTGTAATAATTCTAGAGTCATTTCAGAAGGTTACATACTGGCTGGACTAGAACATTGTTCTTGCCAAACAGTAGCGTGGCTCTGGAGTTCTGATGGAGAGATTCCACATAGTCCCGAGCCGACAGGGAGGGCCTGTCATCCATACTACCACTTGACTGCCTTTTCTGGATCTACTCAAACAAGTACACATGGCTTGTAGCAATGCATTTATCTGTAAAGAACATATTCGACATTTACAATCCACATGCTGAAGCGGAAAAGCTGCGGTACTAACAAGAGCAGGGCGCTTGGTGGGCAAGTCCTGGCGGAAATGGCCACTATGAATACGGTGTCTCTGCACCAGCTCATCAGCTGAAGGATCTGTCCAAAAGTGGTTAGCTGTCTTTGCTTTAGTGTACTCCAGAGCACAGGGACCAACTAGAAGAGACAGAGAAATTGTTAAAAAAAATGATTTGCCCAGATAAATGAATTAAAGCTTATTCCTAGCATGACCTCATGTTTAGAATACTAACTGGCATCTGCCAGACTTTCACTGGGTTTCAAATCACATATTTTTGTGCCCAGTCATCTTAACATGGCATGTCTGATATGTAGAGTACTGCTAAAGGCCCAATGGGAATGCTGTTTTTTGCAGTAAAACCAACGTACAGTGTGGCTATGTATTGTTTTCTGTCGCTTTTACCCCAAAGGACTGTTATCTCCAGAAAACCCTTCCACATCCAGTCCAGTCCAGAAAACCCTTCCACATTCAGTACACTCGGTAAGAGTTAAAGTGATTAAATCTAGAACCCTTAAAGTTTCTTAGGTGTTTCTCTTTGGAATAGATCTTCAAACACTGGGAAACAGAGGGTTTCCTGATCAGTGAGGGTTCCTAGCAGAACCTGATTAGAATACTAACAACCTCTAATGATCTCCTTGAGAAACCTTTTTTAAGAGTTCTGATGGAAATTGCAAATTTGCCAACGATCCAACGCTACTGTTTCACTGCTCTACCTTACCATCCGCTAAACGCACCTTGTTGACCATAATAAGCTTGGGAAAGAAATAATCGGCTTGATACCCAGTAGCGACGCAAGGATTGGTCCATCCACAGGATCCCTCAGCAAAGCTTCTCTCTCATAGAATTTACTGCAACAAAACAAAATCAAACATCTAAACCATGCAGCACAATAATCCTTATATGTCATGGACTGTGAGTGGAACACATTCTCAACCTGCTGTTCTCCACCAAGTACAGAACAATCTTGTCGAGCACTTTCTCTGTCAGCGCCGTGCGGATCCACAGATATTTGATGGCTTGGGGGGAAAGGTTGGGATTCCGTGACTGCTTACGGATACCATCTTGACTTGTCTGAGACTGGTTCTGTCTAGAACTGTAGAATTGGAAACCATAGTTTAGTAACAAGAGCATAGAGTGACTAGGCAGACTCCGTGGCAAGGTACCATGCAGGCTATCTTTCCTCAAACCTACAAACATATGGGATCGTTTGCAGGTCTCACTTGTTTTCGATGAGCTGCTCCAGCTCCTGCACCTTCTTGCACAGATCCTCAGCTGGTGTAAAGATTTTGCCCACCTTCAGGAAGAGCGCTGCCAACTTGTTACTGCGCAGTAATCCGGCAGCACGCCTCTTCAGCCCGTGCAACACACAAGCTTCCACAACAGCTGGGAAAATATATAATGGTACAAATGCTGCTATGTGTGCCAGTGTGCAATAAGTACACAAACAGCTTTTATTTCATTATTATTATTTGGCGCCTTATATCCCTATAGTAGTTTCTCAAGTCCAATAACAACAGCATGGCTCGCTGTTGGTATTACTGTATTAATTACTGTACTGAAAAACACAGTATGGATTGCTTCTTCTCTAGATCTCTCTCTCTATCACTCTCTGACCGTGTCATAAGCAGATTGCTAGGTGGAGGTGGTACAGCTTGACATTTCAGATTGTTGACACTCACGGATATGATCTCTGCCTTCGGTCAGAGCAGTGAATGTCAACAGTCGTTAACCACCGTTGGTTAAGACCGGAGCAGGCATCTCTATAACACCCACTAACCATACCAACAAAGAATAAGTTATGTTATTATTATTATGTCACGTTATAACTTTACCACAGTTAGATAGAGGGGTGTTACAATGATCGTTCTTTATAAGCAGCGAAAAACAACTCAAAGCCCTTTGTGATTATTACGGTACAAAAATATACATCAGTAATGACTAGCATCATGTCCTGAATTGGGTGCCTACGTATTTTCAAGGCTCTATCAAACACAGCGTGATGAAAAGTCAAGAGGTGACAAGCTTACCGCAGAAAGAAATGATGTGGCTGCTCTCCTCGTGTACAAATTTCCGAGTTACAGCCTCCTCCATAATTTGCTTTACCTAAAAGGCCATAGGGGGAGGAAAATCATTTCACAGTAGACATTTCACAAAGGAAACATTCCTTGTTTTTGTTCCTTCCTGAGTTAAGAAGCTGAGAATGGTTTCTTGGGAGGCATAATTACGTGTTGCCACTTGCAAGCGTGAAAAAGCAGCAAGAAGCTGAAATATAGACTGTGAGGTGGACAGGTAGGCGTGCCCGTGCATCATCATTTCCACTAGAAGTTTAGCAAGTCTCTGCCGGCTGTGAATCATACGTGATGAAGACCTGGAAGAGGCCCGGGGTTGAAATCTCAAGCCTCTATGGTAGTGCGTAAAACATTTTTAGCCTCCCAAACTTGCACGTTAAGGCAACGAGACGTGATCGGGAGATGGACGGATATGACGATGACTAGATCTGAAGTGTGATTCTAACTGCCATATTTTTACGCGCCACCGAAAAAAGATATCAGATGCTCTTTAAATGTCTTTAATAAACGACACACATGCAAAGAGAAATGTGGATATGAACTCTATACGTCAATGTAGGGCTATAACACACATCCTGCACATGGAATAAAACACGGCAGTCTGATGCAAAGCCACCCCAGAATGTACAGTGCATGAAGCAATTTGCCAACAATAACAACAACACTTTACTTATTTATTCAAGAATGAAATGTACATTTTATCCATGTGTAGTTACATTTAGTGTTATGGGATGTCCTCGAGTTCCTTTTATCACTTACTTCATAACGGCTATAAACAGCCTCTGCAACCTCTGGTGTTTTTTCTCTGTCTATAGAAATGAATGCAGTTGGTCATGTTACTGACAAACTCTTAAAGGTCTTTTAAGGCCACTCTTAGAGGTACAGCTTTACCTCTGACAGTTCCAAAGCACTGACACTGGAGACTCCTTCCAAAAATGCTAAATAAATGTCTCCTCACAGAATACTTCAACATATTACCTATTACACATGTTTATTTTCCTCTCCGGGAACCGTCACCTTATCGTGGTTGAGAGGTTTGTGTGTCCCTATGAACTTGAGGGCTGTGTTGTCTGGAGCCTTGTGCTCCTGGTAGGGTCTCTCAAGGCAAAGTGGTTTCAGGGGAGGGGCCAGACTAAGAATGGTTCCAAAACCCCTCATGGAAAAAATAAAGAGAGGAGGAGTTACCCTGCCC
>JAOUWY010000011.1:19865215-19877037 GCA_025728095.1 Prietella phreatophila | reverse complement strand
ACACGCGGCCCCGGCGGGAATCGAACCCCGGACCCTGGAGGTGTGAGGCGAACGTGCTAAACACTAAGCCACCGTGCGCCCTTATTGCAAATATAACGACACCAAAAAAGATATATAATATTAATGTAATATTTTATGTTGCATTTTATTTTTTCCTGCTTACATTTGGTCATTTGGAACATTCGTATTAGGCATTCGACCCAAAACTTAACGCAAACGGCACTGTCTTAATATTGGAATTCTCCATGTTTTTATATTTTGTAAGTTTCATATTCGGGCAAATTAAGACTGTGACTTGTCTTGGCTTCAAATTAAATAAGCCACAAAACTGTGTTAATCTGGTGGTACTGTATTCTGTAATATCTTTGAGTTGATTGTCAGTTTATCAGTAATTTACATTTCATCTTATAAACTCCAAACAAATAAGGTCCATAGGCGTATAGAACTGTCCCAGGATATTTCATTTTTATCTTATTTTAATCAATTTATCACTTCTAACTAATGTCATACCTAGGCTTGTTTACATCTCAGAACATTAGGATTTTATTTCTGATCGATTTAACGCCTCAGGTAAAACAAAACCGGTCCAACTTCGTTATTCACCTTACCTTGCTTTTGGATTGAGGAACTTCCTGTTTGCATCTTGCTCCGCCTCCTTTCTGATGTCACACGCATTATGCAGGCTTGATCACATGGTGTGTACTAAGGCTTAGCAATAGCAGTGTGGACTTTCTCGGTCTCTGTCTCTCTCCATGAGCCTTTAACCTTGTTAGTCTTTAAGATGTTAAATAAATGCAATCCCTCGAAGAAAGTGATCGTTTCGAAAAGCCAGAAACACAGAAACACACACACGAAAACAACCCAAGGCTCGGGTCGGGTTTCCGAATACATTCATATCAGACTCCTGCAGAAAAGCAGCTCTAAGGGATAAGCACTGAAAGTTCAGGACAGTGCCAGTAATTATACCTGGTAATAAGATCTGCATGGTGTGTGTGCGACTCGAATGCCATGCAGCCCTGCCATTGTTCAGTCTACCACTCTGTTTCTGGAACTAATGGCAGCCTCCTGGCCTGGTTTCCATCAGCACCTCTCTCTCTCTCCCTCGCTCATGCTCTCTGTTCTCGATGCCCTTGAATAGCTGATAAAAGAGGTGGAGGAGATGTGTACGAGCTCAGGTCACACTGAAAGCTGATTAGCCCCTGTCCCCGGGGTGGATAAAGCCAGAGCAACGTCAATGCCCTGCCCTCAGAGGGTATCGCTGCTCTGCTGCTTCTCTGCCAAAAGGCCCCAACTGGCACTCGGATGACAGACCTGCAAGCCAGAATGCACAACCACAACCCCTTCCTCCGTCACCACTCTTTATGACAAATATTTGAAAGCGATGTTGTAATTTTGTTTACACGTTATAAATGACTCGTCTCATGTACTTATTATGCTCCGTTTATGCCAAGAAGCGCGTTATGCTAGCCTTGACTTTACAGCTAGTTCAGAATTTATGATTTATGTCTACAGAGGCAGTGACATTAGTACCATCATTCATCTTTAAAAAAAAAACCAAACAAACCAAACAAGCAGCAGATTTTAAAAACATCCCTAAATTAGATTTTATTTGACAATCGTAATTGTGGAGGGGGTTCCAGACAGTCATACATACAGTAGTAAATAGTCAATAAAGCATAACATGGGGAAAGGGCTAATCTGCCAACATTATAATTGCACTTTTTAAAACATCTAGCCCGTTGTGTGCCATTTTATCCCGACGTTGCTTCAAGCTAGTCCATTCTGACGGATGAAAGAAAACAGTGGTAAATGTTTTCCTTTCCCCTCAACCCCCCCCCACCCCATTTCTTTTTATTCCAAAATTCAGACACCCTGGTAGTATCTTCTAACATGGTACAGAAAATCAAATGTCAATAAATAATGAATAAAATATGCAGAACACTGATGCCGAGATCCAGTCGAAACGCTTAAGACTTAGTCACAGTAACTCGTGAGGCTTCACATCTGGTTGCTGATGGAGCCAGCTCAGTAGTGTACGCTTCCAAGTCTGTTTCTCAGATTCACAAATGCCATTTGAAAAAAGAAGAAGGAAAACAAAAGAAAAGAAAACACTGGACTGGCTACAGTAGACAACGATCAACTTGCCAGAAACAGATGAAAATTTCGATGAAACCATTAAACCAAAAAATAACATAATCGGTCGCAAACGGAGATGAAACAACTAGAATAAAGAATCTTATAAATATGCCTGTCTACTGAAAGACAAAAATAATACAGGAAAAAAATTCAAGTTTTCTTTTTCGATGAAATGTCTTCAGAACCAACCCCATGCCAGAGTCATTTTAAATAGGTTTTTATAACAGTGCAATTGGAGAAAATCATAACTATTATGATTTAGTACTAGCAGGGCTATACAAATTTCTGCCAACAAGAGTTCACTAAACATAGATCATCAGTTTAGTTATGGTTTTGGAGTAAACAGACCTGAAGTGTCAATGTCCTGCAACAAGGGGCAGTTTGCTTCCCGTTGAAAATTTGGCAGCTAATCTGAAATGGTTCCATTCAGATCATTTGGATCAGAAGTAGTTGTATGATGCCACAAAAATCCCTGTTGCTGCAACCACTGTGGAATTCGAGTACTTATTGAAGTACATGAAGTCAGTCCAGCGAACGCGAGCTAAGCTGCAACTCTGACCTTTTGCGGGGAGTGAGAATCACTGGTACCCTTTTAAGCTTTGCAAAAACCCACTGAGCCCTTTACCGAAGACATATCCACGAAAGACATGTCTGATATCAAATCTATGCCTCATCTCCTAATCCCAACAGTCCACTTTTGACCTTCTCGAATCAGTTGTCTGATGGCCCCTATCTGAACACAGGCAGCTGGATGTGCGTGGGCTGAACGGCCTCATACCCACGGCCCAGCATGCGCTCCTTGATGCAGGGTGGGTGGATCTCGCTGATCAGGCACTCCAGAGACTGTAGGCTGCTGCTGAGCAGGGAGGCCTGACACAGGCTCCGGCCGGGCAGCCCGCAACACAGACCGAGACCTGGGTACTGCTGAGGCACACAGTGTGCTTGGCGCTGAGGCTGGCCATGGCTGTGGCCAAGCCCCACCGAGCCCAGGGGCAGCTCCTGTGGGTTGTAACAGTCGCTGTCAGGTGTAGCAAGCGTGCTGTTCCAATGAGGTGCGAAGAACTGGCCAGCAGAGAAGTCACCATGTGTGGCAGTGCAGTTCAAAGGTGATGAGCCTACCCGGTCCAGCGTGACACCCGTTACGCAGGTGCCTGTGCTGAGGGCATGAGCCCTGTATGGGATCTGAGTGGTACCTTGGGGCAAGCATACATCTGGAGATCTGCTAATGGTAGCTCTGCTAATACTGTTGGCACTGTACCGGTGTAATGGACCCTGCTGATAGTGCTGCTTCTGCTGCTGCTGTTGATGTCTCTGCTGCTTGGACTGCCATATCGCATATTCCATAGTGTCCATGTAGCCCGTAGTCTTGGCCATGTCCATGCTGAAACTGGAATCCAAACAGGCTGTAGCTGCTTGATGAGATGGGCTGGAATGATCTTCCACAGATGCCTGAAGCCCTTGGGTGTGGGACGTCCTAGCCATTTGTCTCACTATGCAAAGGGATGCGTGGTCTGAGTGGGAAGCCAGAGCCAAGCTTTGCCCACTAGAGAGGGATGTAGCAGAAGCTGGTACCACGACATTGGGTGGCACTGAGACGTTGTGCACCTCAGGAGGTTTGCAAAGCTCCAAGCTGTATGGTCTCTGCCTGTGCCTGTGTGCCAAGTTGTTGCTGCTGGGTGGTGCATAAGGTGCCACCGCCATCTGGATTGGCGACAGTTTAGTCCTCTTGCCATCACAGCTCTTTACTATGCCTTTGGTCACAGTGGGGGCTTTGACAATGGCCAGCAAGCCCTGGTAGCCACTGGAGTAGGGCTGGGAGTAAGGGCTAAAGCGTTGGCCTGTCGTGTCCAAGCCATTGACAGTTCGGCTAATTTGTTTGTGCTGTGGGACCCTGATATTGGATGGGAAGATCTTGATGGACAGCGGACTATCTGCCGTCTTCTGTGCGTAGGCGTCTAGCTCAGCAGCAGAGGGGTACCGTGGAGACTGCATTGAGCTCAGATCACCTGCAAGCAGACATGGTATTAGTTACATAATGGGAGAGCGTATGTAAAATACAAATAAACAAACGACACTTAACCAGATCACTTTCAAAGCAAAAATCTCCACAAACTTCGATGCAAATTTGTACAAGTATGGTTCTAGGGGTCATTTGATAAATATACAGTGGAAATTAGGCTGAATATATGCTCCTGTTACAGCCTAGTTGATGATCCTCAAACTTGCACAAGGAACAGGAACAAAAACAAATATCCCCAATTGAGGGTTTCGCTGTCTGACAAAGCAGATTGTTCTGCGCTCTTCAGCATAAACACAAGAAAGTGATAAATACTGGATGAGTAAAAATGATCAAGGAGCAGACATGAGACAAGAAAAATCGTCCAATAAAAATGGAGATACTGGAGTGTCTGCTCTATCCCATTTTTTACCCCCACACTCACTTCCTCTGCCTCATTTCCTCTTGTGGATGTTCATCCTTAGACATCTGCATCTTTCTAAAAACTCATTTTGTGGAGGGAGACACCCCGGGCAATGTTTGATCAGTGCATTATGAAATTAATTTGGTCTTTCTTCAGGACAAAATTGGATTACCCTGGGAAATCAAGAAAGAGATGACGAGAAGCAGGGGGGGAGCTAATTTTGTTTCAGTGGCTTGAGTGGAATTCATTTCATGGCATTTGGCTATGCAACCCACTTAAATGTAAGCACAAGTCAGCGCTGGAGATCAGAAGGAGAAAGAAAGTGCTAGAGCCAATCACCTTCGGATGAAAGGAATCTGACAAGTTCCCAAAACAACTATGGCATGTTTGATACCTTCAGAATGAAAGAGGCAGCAGACGATTAAGGTCATCCAAGAAAGAAGACAAGTTTGTTTCTGTTACATGCCTTGGCGATCGCCTGTAAATAGCAGAAGGCCCACAGTATAGATTCCATTTGGAGATTATGGAACTTCCACAGATGAACAAGAATACATTACATGGTTACAGGGCCATTTTTACAGCAGTGAGCCTAACCTGAAGTCTAATAATGGAAATACTCCGGGGGGGTGTCGGAGACATCCGTTCAATGGCGTACGGGAAAGCTGAAGGGACAAACCAAGATTGGATTTAAAGACCATTATTCGGGCAATTTCATGGCTGTTTAAACTGCCGCAACTAAGGGAAGAAAAAGTGCTCCACTCCCAAACTATGGATCTGCTGCCAAAAATTATGGCCACTCTCGAGAATGACACTTTCATGAAAAGAAAAGTGCTCGAATTAAAGTAGATTACTCAATAGACAGCAAACGCCACTGCAGTCCCCTTAGAGGAGAAGGGTTTTTGGGGGGAGGGGGGGAGGTGGAGTCCAACTAAATAAGACAATTCAGCTCTGGTTTGGATAAGAGAAGCCATTACAAGCGATTGCTGAAGAATGTGATGGTGTCTCGCTTGTTGTTCCTGTTCAGGATTGATTTGGGACTTCATTTCATTTTCAAGCCCACAACGAGCCTCTGACTGTGAAAATGATTCAATCTACAAGATCCATCTCATGAAGGAAATAAATTGGGTGTTTAAAATGGAGGAAGGAGGAGAAGGGGAGAGTGCTACCAATGCATCTTGCTGCAAAACACACTGCCTGCAGTCACACAGTGCTCACAGGGGGTCATTCATCACGATAAAGCCCCAGAAATAGACGTACAGGTGGGCAGGAATTTATGTCATTGTTAAGCACCTGTGAAAAACCACAGATCATGACAACAAAGCCTTAAGAGTGTGCTGCTTTGATCTGGCCCGGTGTCAGGGGGAGTTCGGGGAAACACCTGAAACTTAAGTGTTGGTGTGGGACAACCTTGTAAAAGAAAGGATCGGACATTTCTGAGAACTGACGGAAGAAATTCACATATGCAGCACCACTCGCCTCCTAAAAAGATGTGTGTAGAGAAAGATCACTCTGCACTCCCCGGAAGCCTGGGAACAGAACGTAATGGAAATATTGGTGGATTCAGTATGCATAATGAATTGCAGTGTAGTTTGGGAAGTGGCGAAGTTGTTGCCAAAGCTGTGGGTTGTTAGCCACAGAGCGTGACAGAGGGAAACGATTAGCATTCTGACCCTAAGCACTTAATCACATAGAGCAGACCAACTGCTAACCTCTTTGACTGCAACGCTGTCAAGGTCCACTCCAAGACTACGGACGAATTTAGTAGCCCATCTGCTCGAAACCACTCAAGTAGACACACTGCTAAATCCAAACCGTTATTTGCCGAGCCTGCCTTACCCAGGGGCTTCTCAGAGTGCTTACCAATTTACACTCAGTCTTTTAAGTGTCTTTCCTCTCTCTCTAGCGTCAGAATTGCCTGAGGTGGGACACATGGGATTCAAACGCGAGTGCTCTTACGCATGCAAGGCCATTACCTGGAGCTCCCAGCGCTACAGCTAAAAGAACAGTAATCAAACATGTGCTACTTCACCGCGCAGCTCAGAGAGGCAAGGTCAACCCTTCGATCAAACAAAGCTCTCAAAAGTGACTTCTATTACATTAGGTCGGCCCTGAAGGGAAGAGGGGAGGAGATAGCGACTCTGAAATCTCAATTAACACTTGGCTAATTAACTTCACACGCCATTTGATACAGAACAAACTAAACTAGGACAACGACAAGACCAGGACCCAGGAATGAGAACGAGGTTTTGTTGCGAGGTTTGGCGAACGGAAATGATACGTATGAAGGTAGGGAACGTAGCCTTCGTTAGTGCATCCAAAAACGTCCGAGGCAAACACACGGGCAAAAATCCGGACGTACATGCTGGAAAAAATGTTAAGAGTATGAACGCACGCAAAGCTTTCAGCCCCAGTAAGCTGCCCAATCCTTTTCCCCATGGTTGCACTTAAAGTAGTAATCTCAGACCACTGAGGAGACCTCGTTGTTTTGTAGCTGTTTGAGTTAATCACTGATTAACTGGGAAAACAGCCGAGGCTAAAAAAAGCAGCACTCTGTCCCTGCATTTCCACCAGGCTCTGATGCTGAGCCACACGGGCCTAACGATCAGCAGACAAGGCCACAACTGGTAGCTTTGCTTTAAGATAAGACTGATCCTAGACAGGATTTCTTACAGCTATCACTCTGAGCGACCGATATAGATATAGATATATATGCAAAGAACTATGAGGATGTGGTCGTGTAGTTCACTGTATGGAAATCTGACTGAAACCCAGCAACCCTGGTTAATGACATTATCTTTTCTGCATGTGCCTCACACACCGTGACAGCGTTGTGGGTGTATCAAACACCGTTGACCAAAGGTGTGTGTATAAAGCCAGTCAAAAGAGCTGCTGGACTGTTTGCTGGATGTTGCCGAGTCTCAACTGCCTATTATGGAGTTAGACTAAAAATTCACTACAGAGTAGCCCAGGCCAAGTCAAGTGCGAAAGCCTCTCGACTTCATTTTGTCCCACCCCGTCAAAAATCTTTGGTCACACGGCATTTAACTAATGTTTTAGCAGAGCACTCGGTCCCAAAATCCGAGATTTAACCGTATTCCTCCATGCTTTATGTTTTTTTTTTTTCAAAAACTACAATAAAAAGCAGTAAAATGCAGGAAGTCAAAGCCAGAGAAAAAGTTCCTGCTACATTTCGCTACCCTCTGTGCATTTCTGTTGAGCGATTGATTCAGCAGCACTCCATTAGTACCACAAAGGCTTGGCTGAGTGGTTAAAATGCTCCAGTTAAATCAGGTGAGTAGGAGGTAATCATCCTCTTTAACAGAATTACAACAGTTAAAACATGGCAGCCTGAAACGCACCATGTCAATTTCAAGTGCGCGGCAGATCAAAGGGTATGTTTTAACAGGAACACCTCACCGCTGCAACGCTTTCCCTGATGCCAAACGCAGTCCTGGAGCCCTGGTGAGGCTGCAAGGCCATGAACCGACTCCCTCAGCAGAGTCACGCCCTCACGAAAATGTTCTCAAGCTTGCACAGAATAAAAGCTCCTATTATTAATATTAAGAGACATTAATACTAACTGACATGAGTCCAAAAGCAGGCATCCATGTGTGGAGGTGTCCCATTATAACCGAAGGGTGCCGGGAATGTGAACGAGGAGCCTCGCGAACGTTGTTCTCAGCTAATAGAGGCATATATCTGATGAAACCAGTCCTGAAGTTCTGCAATACCAAAGAACCTGCCAGTGAAGTTCATTCGACCGGACGTGTCCGTGTCAGACAAACGCACCCCGTTCACCTCATCAGTGACTCTCTCATGGGAGGCTCTGCGAGAACAGAATAACCGGAGGGGCCGGCGCTTATTTATCTGTGCTTGAAAAGTCAGGCACGGACGAGTGTTACTTTCCATTTGGCTCAGCACTGTGGGGAGAGAAGAAAAAAAAAAAAAATTGCAGCCATGCCTAGACAGCCTGACCGGAGGCATAGCTCTTCCCACAGCGCTGTTCTCATTACTACTCATCCGCACGATGAGAAGAGCTACACAGCACTCTCGGAGTTGCAATCACCCCTGTAGTCGCTCATGACCATGAAATGTCGCGTTCAGCACCGTCACGATACCAAAAGAAAAGTCTGTGATGGGAAACGAGTGAAACATTCAATAACAGCCAACTTCAATCTGAACGTCTGCTACCTCTTCTAAGAAAACAAACAAAAACACAATGACTGACCATCTGATTCATCGTCATTGCCGAGTTTCCGGTCTGCACCGTCCTGAACTTGGCTGGAACTGATCCGTGTGTTACGTTCTTCGCATCCTACTTTCATTCCTGTGTCTACTTCTACATATAGGTTTTCAAATCGGACAGAAACAGGCGTACTTACTGTACAGTACCTTCGGCAACCCTGATTCTTCTAACTATGGTGGTGTTGTTCTTGTGCTTCGGGCTAGCAGCGTGATGATGACCGGCTTTATAAAAGCAACTTCACTCTTCAAATCAAAACCAGACAGCATGCCTTACTCTGAATGTTTCGTCCCATCTACAAGTAAAGTCACGGTATACGCACGGCGGCAGATGATGAGGCCACGAGATGTTGCTTAAACGGCAAATACATCGCGATATTCACGAGATGGCTGCGATCATATTCGAGAGACGGAACTGCAAGTCGGTTGCATTTCCATTACCTTGCCTGGGGCCATCAAAATGGCAAGCGTTCTAATGCTAGGAAAAGAGAACTTCATTATGAGGCACAGACGCCGGGGTCCGATCGCACGAGACGAGGTTTGATTAAACCTCTTTAATTCCATCACGGGCTTTTTCTTATTATTTTTATGCTAAAGTGCATTGTCATTTTTTTCGTTTTTACCATGTCTAGATCCCGTTGAGTTGTTGTGTAATGCATTTGGGATAGACGTGTATTCGGTTTGTTTAATACCTGCTACGGGGGGAAAAAAAGTACAACGGCTTAAAAAAAAAAGAAAAGAAAAGAACCCCACACAAACACCTTAAGCGAATAGAAAACCTTTTTAGCAATATTACAAGCTTTTGTTGAATATTGTTCTTTCCAGCGGCGTGAGCTTCCTCTAAGTAGATAACGTGCATAACGATGCTCGGATAGGAAACACGGCCATCTTTCTTCTTAACGTTAATTAGAGAAAATGAAATCTCTATTCATTTGCGGCTTCGAACCACTTTTTGGTTACATTATCCAAACCGGTGCAATAGTTGGCAGAAAGGGGGCGGGGGGACGGGGGGCAAATTGTTCACTCCCATTCCATGTATTTGTCTGACAATTAAACGTCAAAAAAAAAAAAGAAAGAAAAAAGTAATGATCGTGATGGGTCTAAAGGCAAAGCTCCGAGTTCTGCCTGACAGATGTGGTGCTAACAGTCACAACATGTTGCCAGGAATGTGGCTGACTGATAAATCCTCAGGGCTAAACACGGTCCACGAGTTGCTGAGGCAGACATATGCACTGTATATTCCCTACAGCCCCACCGTGGGCTCCTTTCCAGAATAACAGATATGACACATGCCTCCAGGCAATTGCAACTCCAATGATTCATCAGCTGCATTTCACTCCAACCATTAAACCTCCAGAGATCCAATGAGGGGGAAGAGAATAATAATACAGCAACGTGCAGCAGTCATCGTGTCTCGGTGAAGGAAGAACCCAAAAGTCAGCGTTGGATGGAATAACACCTAATATGCTCAGCCTTGTGTTGAGTGGCATGGGCTGGGACTGTCAGAGCACATCATGCTCTGGACACGGAGAAACAGAACTGTGTGAGTGTGTGTGTGTGTGTGAGAGAGAGAGAGAGAGACAGATGCCTGAGGCTCTGCCTGTGGCAAACCAGGGCCCTTCTGTTCCAGCATTTAGCAGACAAGCGCTCCACTGATTCCAAATTAATATTTAATAACATGGCAGACAATGAGGTTTTTACCCCAGCTGGATGAGGAAGTGGGGGCAGGGGGAGGGGGGAATGGACGGGCATGGAGATTTGCTCCAGTTGTTAAAAAAAAATAAAACAAATAAAAATTTCTGAAAAGCCTGAGCACTGTGCGTGTGGAAAAGACAATACAGATAGCTTATGGATAAAAGCCTCATTGTTAGCTGACAGGCACAATTATCTTCACCGCTCATAGTCTCTCTATCTCAGGATCTCGAAACCGTTTCTCTCCAACCTTTTGATTAAGGTGTATTTGGGAACACGAGTTAGTTAAATGACTCGGTTTATCTCTTCCCTGATCAAACGGAATAAAATGAAATCCTAATGGGAGATGACGCACACCACGCATGTAGATCAATTAGGCGGATGCCAGGCACGCAAATAATCAGCGGATAATAATCAATGTCTTTCGGTCGCGATGGCCCAGGACTTAAGAGGACGACAAAATGCACTCTCGTTAATTGTGAGCGTAATGCATGCTGACAGTAATGATAATTAACCGACTCTGAAAGCCATGTTTATGAAAATCGCTTTTGAGCCGCTTTTATAAACCGAGACAGTACGGATTTAATATCGCGGAGGAGTCTATAGGGGTTGGCTCGGGTGGTGTAGGGTTACTCTGCCTCTGCGTAGTGGAGAAATTAGATCAATAGTGTATGATGTGTGGACTTGTGAAAGTCCGGGTTGCCCTTAGCGACCGTGTGAAACTCTCAATTAGAGAAAGGTCAGTGGATTCTATAACATTTGGAAACTCGACGCTGGAGCACTCGTTCTCTTTACAAGCAACCTCCACTTCGTAGACATCCCACTACAGGGCGAATCCACAGAGTCTCCGTGGATCTCGGAAGCCGATGTCTGAATAGGACTTTTTAATTACGCTCGAGTTATACACGTCACATGAGATAGGACAGCTTTGAGATTTCTGAATAAATAAAATAAATAAATAAATTCAGAAGCCCGATTACAGTCGAGCTACTCAAATAGCTAACTTTCTACAATGATGTGAACACACCCAGTGCTGTTCACTGAAGTTAGGTGGTGCTTGCCAGCAGTCATTATCAGCGAAGATCAAAAGGTAGCTGCTTCGTAAGAATGTAACTATTTCAGCACAACATAACTTTAGGTGCAGTTATGGTTCCATATCTCAAGGTCTTGACTCCAATTAACTCTCATCTCGCAACATCATAATACTCCACATCTCATACTCCACATCTCGTACTCCACATCTCGCAACATCTCATACTCCACATCTCGCAACATCTCATACTCCACATCTCGCAACATCTCATACTCCACATCTCGCAACATCTCATACTC
>JAOUWY010000011.1:19737349-19752338 GCA_025728095.1 Prietella phreatophila | reverse complement strand
CCACCCCCCACTCATAAATGTGTCCCTTTCCAAATTGACATGTTCTCAGTGAATACATCTTATGAATGTGTTAATTAGACTGAAACTGGAAAACGAGCATGTTTTCTATGTGCTCATGAAGCCATATGAAAAGAGAGAATAACGCGAGTGTTACTTAAAGCCTGTGTATGTACGTCTCGGCTCTTTCGCTTTAAGTACAAACCGACCGAGTTTAGACAATCGTTTCGGCATGGCCCACCTTAGTCTTACCTAGTATGTTTCTTTTTGCTACGTTTACGATTATGCAGCCTGATGTATGCTATAGCAATTTGTATTGAAAACAGAAAGAGGATTGCAGTTTCCATAGGAACACTTGTTCTTTCAGGTAGATGATCGATTTTATCAGTTAACCGAAATATATTTCAAACTAGGATGTTGAACAATTTCTGCCGTCTTGTGTGTTTTTGTCTCACACACACACACACACACACACACACGAGTTCACGTTTGAGTTGCGGTCTGGGCGATGTGACCGTATTATATCAAAGCTATTTAACATCATATCTCGAGCGGTTGTTTGGGGGTAGAAATCCCTCATCCCGCAGTTTACGCCGAGTGGTGCGAAAAACAAAAAAACAAGCAGCACGCGGCAGTGATGTGAAAAGTCAGACTGGTTCAAGCTGTCAAGGCGGCTACGGTAACTCGAGCACTCTTTACATCCACGGTGAGCAGAAAAGCATCTCAGAATACAGATGTTTCCTATTAATGCGGCGCACAGAATTCCATAATGTTAATCGACGATCTGTGTTTATATTCTGATTGTGTAGCTTTGTCACGAGGCCAGGATGATGAGCACGAAAAGGCGCATCTCGAGCATGGGTAAAGCTAGCAACAGCAGCAGTGAGACAGAGCTGTCAACAAGGAAAAGTTTATTAATTGAAAGACAAGCCACAAGTAAGTAAACAACACTAAGAAGCTAGCCTGAGCTCAAGTCTGAAATATTCAGAAAAACCAAACTACATGTGTCTTGGATATTTCTTCTATTTTCCCTCGTAAACGACACACTAAAATGTTAATATATGCCTTTATAAATATAAAAGTTCCCCAGTTTTGTCATCCTTCATGTAAAATACACAATACAAATCACTCTACACATATTGGTTAGCTCGTACCAATTGTTCAGAGAATATAATTTACTAAGAGAAATTGGAACAACACGCAAAAAAAAAAGGAAGGAAAAAAAGTTACAAATTGTATGTATATGTAAAGTACATTACTTTGTCCAAAAAAGAGAAAGAGGGCAGAAAAGAATCACGATGTAGACTTTAGTGGTTAAAGAAAGGGCGAGTAAATAAATAACCATCGGTTTTAGCTCGATATTTACAACTAAGACTGCTTTTCCGAGCAGAGTCGCTGCTCGGGAGTACCACAACGCTTGTGCTTGCATTAGAACGCGCTACAGCAGGCCACGGCGCACTACGTAAACTGTCGAATGGCACTTAAAAGATTCCCGAAGCATAACGAAATGAAAAACGATCACGACCACGCTACACATAATAGAAAGGGAAAGAAAAAGAAATGACTGGGATAGTGCAGCGGTCATGATGGTAGACTCCCGAGTGTTCTACGGTTCGAGATTAATACAGTTATTAGTCACCACGATGGCAAGATGAAGTCGTGAATGTTCCTCTAGTCTAGATGTGCATATCTGTGGTAGGCGTGTGAGAGTCGATGATGCTGAGTGATGTTTTACAGTAGGGACACCTGAACCACGTGTAAGAGTAGACCTTGTTTCGAGCATGCAGCTTAAACTCGACTGTTTTCCGCTCTTATCGTTAGAATAATTGCAGAAGTGGGCAAACGTTTTGTCTGCTCCAGGAGGTCTTGGTGAAATTGAAGGCACTGAAGTCTCTTTACCAGCGAAGCTGGCTTGCTAGAACTAGAAGAGCCTTTTCCTGTTCACTCCAGCTCAGGGGGTTTGATATGTTTAAGTCACGTGTTCTTCACAGCCTTTAAGTGATGCATACCTCACATCAGGTTCGGGTCAGCGCTGTCCAGAACCTGCACGCTATAGCACTAAACGGTGTGGCGTACGTCATGCGACGTCCGAGGGGTGAAAACGCGCGGTTTAGTATAGTAGGGCGCGGAGTCGGAGTTCAGCTACTTCCCAAACAGCATACCGTCTGGTTTAGCACGTCGAAACGGTACTCACTGTGCGTTATTTTAAAATAAACAAATGTTATCAGGAACACGGGGGATCTCAATTGTATTCTGGTAGAATTTAAGTAAGATATCGGTCATGACAACCCAACCCTATCTCATGGTATGCCGTTTGGGACGTGGCCTTTTTTTTTTTAGAAAAGTTCTTTTAAAAGGCGACTCTTAAATGGCTCAGTTACATCCTAATCTGCATAGTTCACTATACAGGACACGTTGGCTAGCTGTTTCGTTTGTCGAGAGTTCAGTTCAAGTACAGTCACCGCTTAGAAATTAGCCGCGTCTCCATTTCTTCTCCCCCCGCAAACAGAGAGAGATGACCGTTTACCTCAATGACGCACTAGTGCAAGCAAAAAAAGTTTTTCTTTAAAATAAAAAGAACGACAACATCCAGTGAGTTTGCTCTCGTTAATGTTTGACCTCTGAAATGCTTTTAACACAGTAGTATGTGATTCGGGACACAGCCGTCAAATCTAGCAAGGCCAACTTCAGTGTGACAAACAACATTTGGGCTCTTAGTCAAATAAATAAATTGTCTGCGAATTGAATTAAAACGGTAGGCTTGTGGTTAATATGGCAAAAACTCAACAGGCAAGATAGAACACATTATTGTGCGCTGGCACTATATAATATATTTATAGATTTTAAAAAAACAAAACAAAAAAAAACTGCGAAAAATCTTGACATTCTAGCAGCACAAAAAGCATGCAAGACCAAAAGCACTTGTGTTTACAACTAACTGATGGTTAAGAGCTCTTCTCACTCCAGGCACAAGAGGATACGACAAAAATGTCTCACATTCATACCAAGGAACTAAATTCAAAACACGATCGATGGAAAAAGTGGCAGATAATCACACAGCTCGGTTTCACAATCTCCGTAGTTCCCGTCAGCTGCCTCAGGTTCGGGCGGACTTGGTGGTGAACGGCTCGTTTCTGAAAAGAAAGTCAAGCTCTCGCTTCAGTAACTGTGACAGGAAAGTCAGTTATTACTCTACGTGAGGCCGCAATCGGCACTTCACCTCGCTATCGAAGAGTCAGAAACGAGCGTGTGACGATTCGTGCAGACAAAATCATCATAAAAAAAATCAAATAAAACGAAAACATTCTCAGTAGTAAAGAAAATCTTGTTTTCCAGTTACATAATCAGTAAAAGTCCAAATACCATAATAATTAATAAAAGCAGTCCATTCTATAGGCTGTGGCTTTTACAGGAGTGCAGCTCCACAGACTAGTTTTATATATAATATATAAATAATCTCCGATGTACTGGATGCTTCCCCGGACCCACAAATCTCTGAATGAAATGCATCAAAATCTCCTGTTGAGTAAAACAGCATACAGTCTGAACTCCCTTCACAGTCAGTGCACGGATCGACCAATCAAAATAAAGAGCTACAACAGTGACACCACCTGCTCAGAAGCAGCTATACGACACAAAATTAGGAAATGATTTATCATATATACGTATATATATAGTTTGTATATCGTAGCAAGTTTTGGTCCCCGGTAGATATCCGGCGTGTAACAAAGGGAATGAACGATGAATCGACGAGATTAAACAGTACGACGCAACGCACATCAAAACTTGTGGGGCGTTCGTCCAACAGCTGGCACCACTGGTGTGAGGTAGGGCGACGGTTACACAGACGACAGAACAGACACGCACACGGAAACGCACGCAAATCCCTTACGAAAAACAATCGGTCGACAATTCGAATCGACTCGCGCTGATGACGGATTACAAATCCAGCCACTCGTCCGGGTGTTCAATATCTAGCGGTGAATATTTCTTTGCAGCAGGTGTTCGAGTAGAAAAGGAACGGCCTCCCTCAGTGCGATACAGTAGCTTCAACAAAACGGAGAAAAGCTGTTGCTGGGTTAAGGCACTAGCATGAACCCGAGGTACATTAAATCCCTGACATTAGCTCGGTTTTATGACACAGCACAGGTGCGAGATAGGACGTGAAGCTGAACAGCCAATATCAACACTTCCTATTTAAAAAAATCATTTTTTTGGTCCAATCAAAACAAAAAAGGTCTGCACTGGATACAGACTGTAGAGGATGTGAAATTAATCCTCTCCTAAAGTTCAGACCAAGAGGCTGATTCGACAAACAGAAGGCTGGACAGTTCGCTTGAGATTATAGCAGCACGATACACAGCAAGGGGGGGGGGGACAAACGTAAACAATGACCAACAGTACAAATACATTGAGCTTCAGTGATGCGTTTTTTCCTGTGGAGCTAGTGGCGTGGATTTGAGATCTTGGTCATCTGGACACAAAAATACAAATAAATAATGACCCATTCTTTTCAGAGTAGGGACGTTAACATCGAGCACCTTCTCTCCTTCAAGGGCTGCTCGGAATCAAATCGACTTGACCACATAAATGAAGTTCATATAATGGCAGTGCTGGACTGAAGCATCTGCTGATGTAGTGATGTGGTCAGACCCTGCTGAACAGAAGAGAGCGTGTTACATGGCGACAGATGAGATGTAAATGAATAGAACGAGGAGGTGTCATGTGGAGGGAGAAGAAAAAGAGAAGGAGAAAAAGATTTGAGAGAGCGCTGGTGAAAGTCACACAGAGGCATAGGCGTTGCCAGCCCCACTGCAGTGACGGATGGTGGACTGCTGCTGCAGCCCCATTGTACCCAGCATGTCCGGCTGCACCACACCCACTACAGCGCTGCTTCCGTCCTCCATAGTCCCCACCTGCAACACCTGAATCACCTCCGCCTCCGCTTTCTCTTGCTTGGCCAGCGGCTCCCCTGCCTCCTGCATCTCCTCGTCCAGCTCGCTGTCCATCTCGCTTACTTCATCTGGTATATGGAGCAAATGCTTCAAGTCAGAATGATGGAGCAGTATTTTTACCAGAACTAATGATTAACTTCCACAGACACTGTGGTTAGATCTGACGCACAACAGAGCGCTGGAGAAACCAGAATCCAGCTCGCAGGCCGAGGTTTAAGCACGCTTACCTTTATCAATGTTGGTAGGTGACATAGTATTCAGGTCATCAAACTGAAAAAGGGCAGAAGGGTAAACGTTTCAAACAAAAACAAAACTACACACTATTAAATCAGGACTGTATGTTAGTGTATTAAGGACAAAAGTTTGTGCACGAGCGCGGGAACAGCCCAAGATTTACATGCTCACAATGAGTGGTCTGATTAATATGCCAAAACAACCACTCGTGCCATTCAGTTGGTATTGCTGTCAACAAATCTGTTCAAGAGACAGCTCATACAGCAAGACAGGCAAACAGAATCGGATACGTCAAGTCTTCCAACAGCTCAGTCACAGATCGATGGGGCAGTTAATCAGGAGTTACGGAGACAACGAGGAGTTATCCGGAAAATAACCAATCAATAGCAGCATGGTGTGAACCAATCCAAAGCTGATTATTTTCCACACGTGTGTAACGTCCCAATGACTGCAACTGTAAATGTATTACGAACAACATGACAAACCATTTAATGTTGTTAAAACATCTTTCTATGGCTGAAATAGCCATATCTGATCCCATATCAGAAAGAGCGTAGAGATAAACTTTTCATTTGTATTACAATCAGAGCCACTGTTCATTTATTTTCTGACCAATTAGATCAGGGGTGGCCCGCTAGGGGGTTCAGTCCGGCAAAAAAAGTGCAAAAAAAACAAGAAAAAAAAAAAGCATAAGACACGAACTAGAAATTTTTAATAAAATGCTATTCCTACATTATCCGCTAGGGGCGCACTGTTAGTCAGAGAAGACGACGCTGGACCGAAAAACTCAGACCGAACAGCAGATGGCAGCAATGCGCCTTCTGCGGTTTGTTATTACACTGTGAGCAGCTGTGACGCACACATCAGAAGCACATTGCACATGTTCGTCTTAAGAAAGCTGAGGTTGTTCATGATCTGTTTTGTAAAAGGATATTTCATTAAATATGAAGATTTTGCACGAAAACAAAGGGGGGAAAAACAGACTTATGATCATTTCTAGGTAAATATGCTGTAATTTGGCTGTATGTGGCCCATGAATACAGGAGTGCTGTGGTATTACTGGAGCTAATGACTAATCAATTCACAAACCCATCAGACCAAAATGGAATTTAATCTGACAATTTAAAAAAAAAACGTTTCACTAAATAGTAAATCAAACTTGGAAGGATATTTTAGATGTGGAAACATACCTCTCCCATAACCCCTATAGGTGTCTCTCCGGTTGCCTGGGCGACACGGTGCTCCACCAGGTAGAACATGTACTCGTCGTAGAGCAGACGGATCAGGTGGAAGGAGCCGAAGCTGGCAGCACTGCGCAGGGTCAAGTCTCTGATCACCATCGAGCTACACGGTAACACAATAAGAGTTTAAAAGTTCAAACTTAAACAGGTTATGGATTCGCTACGCGTTTAAACTTTATTCTTCTTGGATAATGCTGTAAAACATGCTTAAAATTTGAAGTGCTTTATTTTTTAATCAAATGTGACCCCTTGTAACTTGTGCAACCCCAATTCCAAAAAAGTTGGGACAGTATGGAAACTGCAAAAAAAACAAAAACCCCATGCAACCATGCGCTTGTAATCCGGGCAGAATGTGAACTATTTGAAATGTCGACCCGTCGGACCACAAAACACTGATTCCACTCGGCTACTGTCCATCTCAGACGAGACCGAGCCCAGAGAAGTGGGCGGAGCTTCTGGACAGTGTTGATGTACGGCTTTTGCTTTGCATAGTAAAGCCTTTAATGGCAACTGTGGATGCAGCGGCGAATGGTGTCGATCAGCCCATGTCAGGATACCCATTACAGACTCCTGACGGTTTTTAAGACATTCAGAAGTGGTTTTCAGCCTCGCCCTTTAGACACAGAGATTAAAAAGATTCAAGGAATCCGGTCAAGTTATCCTGTGCACGTGTAGAAGAGGAAATGCCCACAATCCTATCGATGTGTCTTTGGGGAATGTTCTTCTTGAAGTGTTGGATTATTTGCTGACGCATCTGCTGACAGATCAGCGAGCCTCGACCCGTAATTGCTCCTGAAGGACCTTATATACTATGATTAGACCATCACCTCACCCGTTTCACATCACCTTCTTATTTCAACTTCTCACATCGCTATTAGTCCTAAACTGCCCCGGTCGCAACTTTTTTCACATGCGTTGCATGCATCAATTTCAGTATAATTATTTGTCTTCAAAAAACCCCCAAATTTTAGACGTCTTTTGTTTAAATACAAATCGCACATTTACAAAAATCACTCCTTTGTTTTTATTAGCGTTTTCCATACTGTCCCAACTTTTGCAGAATTGAGGTTGTAAAAGGCAGAGTTGCAAAAACATTTATTTATTTTCATTTCTGTAGCCACTGTTAGAGGAAATTGCTTCGTTCCAATTGTGACAATCTTGCCAATTCTCACTTATGTCAAAATTATATAATTCCCGTTAGCTCTTCTTTAGATCAGTCCTAAAATCCTATATAAACTTCCAAAACTACATCTTGTGCAAGGAATGAGAAAAGACATCATTGTGGGCCATTTCCCTGCATTTTAAATTGTTTGAGATAAATCAGTCCTTTAGAGTCTGGAGTATATAATAAAAGTCCTCTAACGTAGGCTTGTGGCACCCACATAAGAGGCCCAGTGAAACTCGATAGTAAAAGAAATGGTGGCAATAACACCACAATAGAAGAACAGTAGAGAGGAGGCTGTGTGGCATGAGGAACCAGAGCTTGCCTATAAAAGGACCACTTGAGCAGGAACTGGCGCGCCGCTTTAGGGAAACTTGGCCTGTCCTCGTAGGGCTTGAGGACCTGACTGACGACGTTGTCGAGCCAGGTGGCCCACTGCTCCAAGGAGCTCTGCTGCTGCAGTGTAGCCTTGAAGTCCTGCTCGAGTCGCTGCACCATGCCCTCCTCGCACTGGCAGACCCATGATGCCTGCTCCTGCACACCACACACACACACACGTTAGTACCGCTAACACTACATGCCTCCTGCTGACATGGTTTTCATAAAAATGGACCCAGAATCCAGACACTACTCAGTAATTTGATCCGATATTTACGAGACGTACTCTGCGCTGAAAACCTTTTAAATGCTCCTCTGGGTACACAAACGTTTTTAAACCGAGAATAACCTGCACGTTGGCGAAGTCCACGCGGTTCAGGTCACTAAGCATCTGGTTGATCTGTGAGGTGTTCTGCAGGACAGCACGCGCCGCCTGGGCCAGGTGGTTCAGAGACGTGTATCTGCGCAGGGTCTGCGCAAAGGCACTAACAGCGGATACCTGAGGCACGGAGAACAGGGTTACGTTAACGACAGGGTGTTACAAATGAAGGTCACGTGACCTGTCGTACCGGCTGCTGGCTGATGGAAGCAAAGTGCTGAAAGGAATCTACATCTTCACAAATGCTTTTTTCTTCTACGGTGTAATGTGCTAATATACATTATACCATGACTTTAAATGTACCTATGAACCGTACGTGTCGTCTTTTTATTACATCATTCCTATACTTGGCACATTTCAGCGGTACGAGAGGAACAAAAGACTTCAGGATATGCTCGTGTCGAAAAATAACCACTTCCAATTCAGGTGGTAACCTGAACACCACCTTATTGTTCATCGCTTTCCCTTCCATGCTTCTCTAATTAACTCGTCACGATTACCTTTCGTTCGAACGTGCCATACAGACACTTAATGCAAATTCTATGAATAACTGTACAAGAATAATTCTTCAAACCCGGCAGCATTTCTACTGATGACTGCAAGGACCTGAGAGGAGGATTTCAGTTTATAGAATACACGCAGTTAGCAAGCAGTGTTGGCCAACCTTGGTCTGGATCATCTTCTGGGGAATGGTGCTCATGGCGTTGGTGAGCCAGCCCTCAAGGCTTTTGGCGAAGTTACGGATGGCTTGAGTCAAGGCACCTGGAAAGGAATGATGTAGGTACACGGCATGCACAGTGTTTACTGTCGATCATTTGTTTAGAAGAACATGCAGTAATCCGATCCGTCTCGATTATCAGCTCATCGCTATTCGGATTAAACCCATTCAACCCGTCAATAATGTCACTGCTTACTAGGAATGGGTCTGAGGACATCAGGGATGAGGATCTCCACTAGAGCCTGGTACATCAGGTGATCACAGGTGTTCATCCACTTTAGCACGGCCTCGCTCTGGCACAGCAGCAACAGCCTGGCACGTGGCAGACGCCCCTCAATCTCACTCATCCCGCTGAAGAAAAAACCCCACACAGACCTTAGAAGAAGAAGAAGAATATTGAGCCACCGGTGCATGGGCGGTAGTAATGGAAAGCAACGCACCTGTTTTCAGTCATGGTGATGCCTTGTATCGAGTTGGAAGGGCAATAGCGCCAGAAGGTCTGCCACAACTTCTCGATCAAGCTAAACTGGAGGTTTACCACCACATCCAAGATGGCCTTGTGAGCCAACGGGACAAAAGCAAAACACATTTCCATTCAGATGTTTTCACAAATGTTCTTTGCGAAACGCCACAGCACATGAATACGACGCCTCAAAAGGACAAAAAAAACGTCAAGAAGACGACGTGTTTAACTCTGTAAAAACCCTCTCACCTCACAGTGTTCTCTGTACAGTATCTGAAGAGCTTTGATGTCCTCCATGCTGACACCGTCCACTCCGTTCTCTCCGAGATCGAGCTCTACAAACTCGGGGATGGCCCGAGACGCGTCTGCAAGTTGGAATCTCGTTGGTTAAAATCATTCCGTGGTTTAAAACGTCACGCACGCATTCATACCACTTCTTCATCCTTACCCAGGAACTGCTGATGGTGCTGGCTCTGCGCGAGGACTGTCTGCTCGGCGGCGTTGGGATGGTGATGCCCGCTGCTCGTGTAGTTGTCTCCTAAAAAGCTGTCCGACTTCTGCACGGTCTTGAACCTGGAGAAATCGCATGACGTTAGTTAGAGCTAGGAGTTTTACGGAGGAAAGCGGAATCCGTCATACCACAGTCCAGACACAGAGCCAGCAGAGTATTTCAGCAGAACAAACCGAGCATGTGTGGAAAATCTAATATCCGTATTTCAGCGCTTTCTAAACAGGAACCAGTGCAGTTCCTGGAACAGCTTAATTACATGCATTTATGTCAATTATTCAAGCTGATGGCAGCTCACTGGACCAGAGACTAGCTACAGCGCTAGTCATTGATTCAAACTTTTGTTGTTGTTTGTTTAAAAAATGAAATATCGGTGCATCTCATCTGTCCGTGGTGCACCACTATAAAACAAAACAACCTGTTGTATTAGTCTTGCCATGCAGTACCTGTTTTATTAGACCGAAACAATCCCAATTTAAACTACTATTCACGCTCAACATGAACGCCGTAGCGTACCTCTGTTTCTGATGCACAGGCTGCTGCCGCAGTGCCATGTATTGCATGTCCTCCTGCAGCCGGTTCAGTGGTGAGTCTGGCTTCAGCCGGATCCCGTAATAATGATACTTAGAGTTCCCCCTGCAATCCAAACACGGCGTTAGCTGACTGACGTGTGGCGCTCATGAACGCGTAAAGGCTCCTACAGGTTAAAGTACCTGGTTCCGAGGCGACGTGTACGCAGACCCATGAAGATGGAGCGGATGAGTTTCCCAAATGATGCGGCGTTGACCGGGTCGAGCTTCTGCTCCTGGCAATGGCGCAGGTAGTGGCTGTAGAGCGTGGAGCGAGGCAGACTCACCCCTTCGGCAGTCTCATAGTTATCCAGAAGCCACTGGAGCTATAGGAGAGCATGGGTGTGATGTTTAGCTATTTTTAACCGCTTCACAAGTTGTAAAGCATTCTAACTGACGAACATCAGAATCCACAAAAGGTGAGAAACTTTTTTCCCCCTTCTTTCCCTAAACCCTAGCGTGATCGTTTACATTTTAATTTTGCAAGCAGCGCTGTGCGGTTTTAATTTGCCACATTAGAACATCTTTACAATTTTGGAAATCATGCTATACACGTTATGATCAAAGCAATCTGCTGAAATTTAAATCAAACTCAGGTCTTTTACAAACGAGCAAAATCTAGCAGCGTCTTTATGTAATCATACACGTCGCCCACCACTACTTGCAAGACTTCGATCTTTAAATACGATACACTAGACATCCAGAGAGAACGCTGCCTAAGCCCCACCACCTAAAGAGGGAGAAACAGACAGAGCGCAAAAATGGGGAGGACAGTGAAGAAAAGAACAAGGAACCATCGTCATGTTTTTGTGACTTACATGGCTGTTGAGCAGTGAACTTCTCTGACTGGACAAACCCTCAGACTTTTGGAGCGTCTCAATCGCCATTTCAATCTGATAGACCAAAGAGCATAAGGGAAAAGAAAAAAAAAACCGAGGCAAAAAAAAAAAAAAAAATTAAAAAAAAGGAGGGGGGGGGATAAAAAAAACAAAGGCTGTAGCGACAGAGACCCATACTGAAAACCACCAAGATATGCAGTAATCAGTACAGATTAGCAGAAAATAAAACCGCGTCAAGCTTCCCGAACAACAAATGAGACACGGAGCGAGACGGCACAGCAGATTCACATTAAAAAAAAAAAAAACAACAAAACAACCTTCGCATTCAAAGGAATAATTCACCCAAAAATGTGAACAGCACAAGCAGGTGTTGTTTTGATTCAAATCAACATGTTTGGGAGAAGTGTTTCTTTGAAACAGAGGTTTGAAACATGCAACATTTCTGCAAAGCAACACACACACACACACACACACACACACACACAGGTCTTTCACAGAACACTACCACACCTGACCAGCAGAGGGCAAAACTCCTCTACTAATCAATCCTCTTATGGCTCACCGCTTGTGGGGAAAATCTGCTAGAATTGTACGTTTAAAATGTAGCTTCACCCTTATGTTCTGCTCAGTACTTATATGAATGACTTCACCGCAGACGTACAGCTGAGCTGAAATTTTTATTTTATGGTTATACACTTTACACTGAAATGCTCATTTCTCATCTAAGTATTTCAGGAAAAATTCCCAAATCTCTTCTCTATTTAAGCGCATCCGTGAAGGAACAAGAAAAAGAGGCCTTTTCAGCCAATTTTGGAAATACAACATGATATTAAAATTGAATATCAATTTCCATCATTTCGTTATGGTCACTAGTTTTGTTCTCAACTTGAACAGAACATAAGAGTTAAATGTTCATCCTCCCTTAACAGTGAGAGAAAGCAGGTCAGAAGGATCTGATCACTGGCTTTTGTTGTACCGTAGCTGGAGAGGCCCTGGTGGTCTGCGCTGCGGTGTGAGGGGCGGAGCCGTCCATGGCGTTGGACCCGATCAGGTATGCCCCTGAGCTGCTGATGATCTGACCCCCCGTGAGGCCCATAGCCAGCCCGCCGTTAGTGCTGCCGCTGTTGGCCAAGCTGTGACTCGTCACCACCGTGCTCACCTGGGGTGCCGCACCTTGTGTGTCAAAGTAGCTCCCGCTGCTGTTCTGACTGTACAGCTGCGGCTCTGAGTACGAGTATGTGCGTCTAAGGAAACACACGCGCACAAGTAGACGTACGGTACAATTTAATACGCCGGCATGAGCATCTTCCTGTGTGGATCTGCATCAACTATAAATATGGTACATATGAACACTCGAGTCCAGCTACGGATGCGCCATGACGACGTCATGATATCTCCTACATGTTTATGGAAATGTGATCCAGCTTTTTTTTTCCCTCCCCCCTTGACCAATATTTTATCTTGGTGGGTGTTTGCTTTGCTTGTTACAGCCTGGATTTTCAGGACCCGACCCCCCCTTCTTTTCATTTTTGGGAATAAACTGAATTTAAAAAGTACTATGGATGCAGTACAATAACGTGGGTATAAACATAGCAGATGTCGACATTTCCACACATTTTCCTGATTCTTAATGTGAAAAATCACGAGCCAGAGCAGTCACGACGCCTGCTCTCTGCAACAGCAGCTTTGTGCCAAGTAACGTTTCAGAGCACACACACGAGGTTCCCTTTACTACTACAGCAGACCATTTCTACCAGCTGACAGATTTTAATTGGCAGCTCTTTTCTACCAGTTTACCACCCACCTATTTTAACCAGATATGATAGGATTTTAAAATGCCCCCCCGAAAAAAAAAACCCACCCCAAACCCTCTCTTCAGAGAAATAATGCTTCTAAAAGCATCTACAAGCTTGTGCCGTTTTTTCATCCAATCGTTGTTTCTAAAAACAGGTTCTCATGGATACTGAAAGAACGCAAGGTGCATGTTTTAATTAAATCACTGCTCTCGCTCTGCTTTAATACGATGATTGTCAAAGACCAACTTTAAATACATTTAGAAACCCCACTCCTCAGCAGAACATTTTCATTTCGTTTCAAAACGGATTCTTATTACAGTGTAGAGCTCTGATCATGAACCATGCCGGGTGTTAATACTTTACGTTCATATGCCTTCACTTTCTTTCTGAAGGCATATCCTTGACGTGTTCCCTGGGATTTGTATAAATGAAATGAAATCGAAGTACACTCTATGAGATGTGGACTATATCCTATAGCGCACACACACACACACACACACACACACACACACACACACACATACACACACACTATTTAAAAAAAGAAAGGAAAAGAGGTCCGAGGTGCCGTTTGGTGAAGGAGTTTCATTATACGAGGTGTAAATGTGCTTCATGTCCTTCACTTCGTGCGCATGAGCTTAGTGAAGAGCTCTCTAGCTCTCAGGCCTGGCACAGCAAGAAGATGGCTTCTTTAAGACCTCTTGTCAATACATGCAGTCATTGTCAGGTGACTGCACACGATTTACACCCCCGCTGGGGCTCAAGTGCCGTCAGCACCAACATGTTTTTGTGACAAGACGCTTTCTCGCCTTCCTCATTGCTCCAGCCCAGAACACAAGGCAAGACACTCGAGACAAATGCAGGGGGCGAATTTGTCTCTCGTTGTTGGGCAACAGAACGGACCCTTAAGCCGGGCTCTGACTGGTGGCGCGGTGGTTTTTGCCCCCCCCCCCAACGGCCCGATTTGCCGTTGTGTTTGTTGACAAAAACAGATGTTCGGCTTACGGGTTTCTTTCCCCATGTGCTTTCATTTCGGTTTAGGGTGGAATACCACGTGATTGCAGATGTGGAGTTTTTACTAGGCAGATTAAACTAGCACGAAAGGGTGAAAAGTGCAGCCCAAAGCCAACATACACACGCAGTTATGCATATTTCACACCAATAAAGATGCTAGGTAGGTTAATCTTTGTTGTCAAGGTAGCAAACATGATGTGCTACATGCTCATTCTCATTCGGTTGCCTGAGTCTGGATCAAATTACCTTATTTAACTCGTACCTCATAATTTTTTTTTTTTATTTTTTATTTTTTTACACATTGTTAGCTACTACGTTTTTCGCCTTGTCGGATTCTGGGCAACCAAATCATAGGACTGGGGTTTTTCCTCTTGCTTGATGGACTAAATAATACATTCATAACTTGTTCACCCCTGAACCATATTTAATCATACATGCGAGCAGTTTTGCCTCCTTTTCCTATTTTTTAAATGCATTTGATCTTGAAGATGAATCGAGATGTTTTTGCCGTGTCGGCGCACTCACATGGTTCCGTTGGTGTAGACGCTGCTGTTCTCCTCCACATACTGCACCTGGGACGGGTATACATGCTGCACCTGTTGAACAGTCTGTGCCTGCGAGAATCGGAGAGCATACGTGTAAACATATAAAAGCTATAAACCAGTGGTGATGTTGGCACCGGAGACCAGCTGACCTGTTGCTGGACGGGCACCTGAGTGGGTACCTGCTGGGTGGT
>JAOUWY010000011.1:19665676-19676436 GCA_025728095.1 Prietella phreatophila | reverse complement strand
TGTGTGTGTGTGTGTGTGTGTGTGTGTGTGTGTGCGCGCAGGCTACTGAAATGAAAGTGACATTTGTGCTAGGCCCTTAAGGGACTTTCACAGGCAAGGACAGACTGATGGTTATAGATGAGGTTTCTCGGAAGTGCTAGCTAGCGGGCTAGTGTGAAAATGGTCTTCCTTTCGCTGATCTGTGCGGTCTCCCTCATTAAGCCATTGTTCAACAGAGTTGTGTAAGTTTCAAAGAACAAAGTAATCCACTACAGATGACTAATAACTTCTCTAAAATTGTACTCTGGTTACATTACTGATTACCGCGTGTAAAAAGTCACCAGAATCGCTGAACAATATGTCTATCACCAATATGTCAATGTAAACATGTTTAACGTGTTCCAGGATGGAGTTCTCCTTGGGAGATTCTCCGCTCACTTTTCACTTTTCCTGTTATGTCATGTTTGTGATATAAAGACTTTTTTCTGAGAAAGTGTCCTATCGAAGCTAACTAGGCTTTTTGTTTACTGAATAATTTATTCCCAAGTGGTACGTAACAACGCACAAAGAAGCTTTTGTGAAGTATCTGCACTTCCTTTCATCTGAATTCCATGTACTACATCTGCACTTTAGGGTCAGTGGTGGCTTGGTGGTTAAGGCTCTGGGTTCATGATCAGAAGGTTGAGGGTTCAAGCCCCAGCACTGCCAAGCTGCCACTGTTGGGTGCTGTATCATGGCTGACCCTGTGCTTCCTGACGTGCTCAGGAATGTGAAGGGAATTGTGTCTTATCGTACACCTTCTACACTAATTTACACAATCATCCAGCAGTGCATAAAATCGTGTCAGACGCTTCAGGAAATGTTCATGCTCGAGGTTTGACTTCTTGTGCATTTTGACATGCTTTTCTGCTCAACACAAAGAGTGGTAAAGAGTGACGATCCTGTTCCCATCCACGGACCTGGTGCTCGTTGGAGGTCTTTTGCTTTGATGAGCAGCAGTGCAGGTGCTCCGACTATATTCAAGTGACTGTTCAAAATACATTACAAAGTCCTCTGAACCATTCTTCTACAATTTCACCACTAATTACCGAATATCCCACAGTAAAGGCGATATTATATTAGGGTCATGTTACTTAGAGTTACCTATAATTATAAGGAAACACATTTTAATCATGTGAACAGATCACCTTGTCCTTGCTGAAAATCTGTAGTGGCAGGTGTTGTTTTCTAGCGTGCTAGCTCAGGGCTGACGTGCTGCTAACTACAGAGTCCAGATGTTCAATGCCACAATCTGTCACCCTTTTCCGGTGCCAATCTTTTAGGGTGCTATGAATCATCTCCTCCTCCGGGTCACAACAGAAGCTCTACTCTCCTAGCTGGCATGGAGGCATGGGCTTGGCATACACAAATGACTGACAAGTATCCGACTTTTTATTTCATTTTCCTTTCCCTCCTCACACACACACACACACACACACACACACACACCTACCCACACAGATCGCAGATGACAGTTAAGTCATAAAAACAGGTTATGAAGAGTTCCGGCTGTTCTCAGGTGGCGAAATAATTGCAGCAAATTTATACAATTTGTGCTACAAGTGCATTTTAATGTTCCATGATGAAACTTAATTAGCCTGCTAAACAACAGCCCACGGATTTAGCACCTCTTAGCTTGTTTTTGTTTTCCCCAAGTGCAAGGTGCATTGTGCCTTAGCAACCACCTAGAAACATCAGAAATCTACTGACATGTTTGCGGTGTTTATTGAGCGGAGGGGGGAGTCATTATTTTTAGCTTTCAGGATAATTGGCAGATGCGGCCCTCTGACAGAGCTGCCTGTCTTATCAGCAAAGTACAGAACATATTTAAAATATAAAATCAAATAAAAACTTCTGAGGCGATCTTTTTACAAGGATTTCCAAGGTTGTAGTTAGCCTCTGTCATGTTTATTTATTTATTTATTTTCCCTGCTGCGTAAAACGAATATTTCGTTCCCCTTTATTGTTGTATAAGAGATCTTTCAGTGGCACCTTGCATATTTTTTAGGGATCTCTCTGTTTGCTGATTCAGGTTGCTCTATTTACATTCAGTGAATTCTCGTTATATTTCTATAGATATACAGTAACACAATTCAGCTTTGGTAAGCGCTTTATCCTGAGTCAGGATCGTGGTGGACCTGGCCATTCCTGGGCGTGAGGTGGGAAGGAGATACACACGGAATGGTACGCCAGTGTCAACAAACTTAGCACATCTTGATTTGGCACTTTTATTCCACTCTTCCTTGCAAAAATTCTCCAGCTCTATCAGATTGCGAGGGAATCTCCTGCGCACAGCGCTCTTCAAGCCAGTCCACACATTTTAAATAGGCTCTGACTGGGCCATTCCAAAACATTGATCATCTTCTTCCGAAGCCGTTCATTTGCCGAGTTGGATTTGTGCTTTGGGTCATTATTGTGATGGAAGGTGAACATTGTCTTCCTCTGCAGGTTTTGTCTCAAAATAGATTGTTATTTGGTGTTATCCTCGATTCGCTCTATCTTGACTTGAGCCCTAGTCTCAGCTGAAGAGAAGCAGCTCCATAACACGATGCTGCCACCACCACGCTTTGCCGTGGGTATGGTGTTCTTTGAATAGTAAGATGTCTTGGGGTTGTTGTTTTTTTTTCGTTGTTGAGGCAAATGAATATTTACTAAATGGAGCTAAATGGAAAAAGAGCACTTATAAATCCCATAATTCATTAAGGCAAATCCAGTCAACACACCTATAACTAGCTTTAGCTTTAGCTAGCTTTATGGGTTTGGAACCATATACATGAGAAGAAAAGAACTAAACATTGGAGACTTTGTCTCCACAACTGTGCTTTGAACAGTTTAATTTAAGCCATGTTCAGCATAAAATCTCCTAATAGTCCTTGAGGAAAAGCCTTTTGCTTCACCACAATCATGTGACATAAACTCCGCTTCACAGCAGGTCTATATTCATTTCAGAACAATGCTCCAAAGTCAGACCTAAATCTAGCTAAAAGCATAATGTTGCAAAATGCATAATGTTGCATTCTTAGACGCCTTTTAAACAACGTTCACACTGAATAGTCATTAACATTTTGGCAAAACATATGCTGCATTGTGCCTTGTTCAAAAAGCAGCCTGGGCTCAAATGTGCTGAACATGCTGCTAAGCCTGGCCTGAAATCCACAGGGGGATAATAGACTTCAGCAACACATCTCTGATGTCTGGATCCCTTTGGAGAGCTATTCGCAGACATGTTAGCTTTCAGACAGCTAGGAACGGCACAGTTTGCTTCAAAAGATATAAATGTGTTCATAGTAATGATGCTGTCAGGATCGGACAGGGTTTGGACGCAGTGTGGGGTTTTAGTCAACAAAACAGATAAATCCAAAAGGGGAAAGACAGGCGGGGTATCAGGTGATCAGAAGACGGATTTAACTAGGGTAGCCAGAAGTCGACAAAACAGACAGGAACGAAACTGGAAACGTGCGCACGCAAACAGAACGCTCGGTAACGTCAAACAAGTCTTCGCAGAAAGATCTTTGTAAAGATATACTGAAATTCTGGGTTATTTATGGAGTGGGGTACATCATCCATTTCAGTAGAATATCTGTTAGTCATTTAAATTGGTGGAAACATTTGTCGAAAGGGCGAATGCATGTTTTCATAGATCCACTGTTGGAAAAAGTCTTTCATTTTAAGAGTCGAATGTTTAAGTTTAAGCATTTAATTCTTACAACTGAGGTTATAAAGAAAATTCTCGGTAGTGGACACAGTTTGACATAAAACAAATCAACCATCCAAGTGAACAACATCACGGAAAAAATGGCAACTCATGACCAATGTGACTGATCCTTAATGAAAGTGTCTTGTTTATCATCCTTCCTGGTATTAGACAGTGGTGCACAGGGAGCGCGAACAGGATGAGGAAGTCCACTCTAGTCAGTGAAGGGTTACTGAAGAGTCCTAGATGAGTAATTTGGCTGCTGAACAGAATCGGCCAAAAGCACTCAAAGTGAAACCTCTTCACATTGCCTGGAATTACAGACTGTTTGTGAGAGGTTTGAGTTCTTTTTGGTGTAATAACTTTAGAGCAGTGATAATCCACCCTGTTCTTGGAGCTCTGTCTTCCTGCAGAATTCAGTCCAAACATAATATGTCCAACACACCTGCGCTATATGAACGTAATCAGTCTTGGTTATCCGGATCAGTTCTGTCACAGATAATAAATACGATAAATAAGGTACACCTTCAGGAATCGGGTTGGTGATCGATGCTTTAGGGCGCTTTCACACATGACCTGAATGCTTGACTCGAAGGTTCATTTGGATGAGGGCTCATAAGTGTAGATTCGCTTTCACATAAAGGAATTTCTTCCCTACCTTTGATCGCAGTTCCATACGTTACTTTTGTGTATGCAGGTTTGCAAAATGGTAGGCACTAGGTTCTTCCACTCGCTGTTTTGAGTCATTTCCTTTGCCAATGAACTGGTTAATTTGGTACCAACACTCAAGCAGCTTAAGGGATGTCATTGCACAGGAATAAAATAAGGAGCTGTTCTGTTTAGAAGCTGGTCTTCTAAAAGAATATTTTCGCCATAAAGGCCAGCATGAGGTGTGTGTGTGTGTGTGTGTGTGTGTGTGTGTATTTTGCTAATTAAAATGTTCCAGTCCTATGAAAGTCTAGTTTTATACATCAGTAAGGGGTTCCATCTCTTCTGCTGACAAGCCTTTCACTGCAAACAGTAATTTAGGAACTGGAACTAACCTGACAAGTTGAACCAATCATGTTACTGGGTATGGAGCACATTGAGAGGATAGCTTCCACACCTGATGTGGATTCCAGCAAGGTTTGTCTGAAGTGAACCTCAGACCACCATTTTAAAGCTGACCAGGGAGCAGTTCTCTGGAATGCTCCAGGGCTCAAACAGCTTTCACACGTCACCAAATATAACGAACCATTGGGGCAAACAACCCAGTGTCCAGAAAAATATGAAAATGACCGTAGAGAAGGCACAATGACTTTACAGTCCAGTGGAAGTTCAAAGAAGGCGAAACACAAGAAGTTTGCTTTGAGAATAAATGGGAATCTGGAAAACAGCCATGACACAACCGAAGATATCATTTACGTGTATCATAGACATAAAGGCATGACCAAAGAGTCGAAGAATCATCTTCATCTTTTCTTCTCTTGCTTGGTCCCAGTCTAGCTTCTGGATAAGGACGACCTTGGAGCAAGCACATTGCCATCGATATCGCTTGATTTCGGTCCACATTTCTTCATGCTTGGTGATTAAAGGTACAAAAATTCCTGGCTTCTTTGAGGTCGAGTCTCTGAGCCAACAGACCATTTTCAACATGCGTAGCCCATGCCTTCTTTGGTGCCGATTGCTGCACATTCCGGTGCTTCCAGAGAAGTCAGCATGGAATCTGACTGGCATTCATCTTGCACATGTGATCCATCTATTGCAACCTTCATCTCTGGATTTCCTTTCTCAATTGTGCGTTGCTTTTCAAGTCTTATTCCGAGGGTCTGTTCAAAGCATATTGATGTCTCCAGTTTACAGAGTGTACAAATCGAACATCAATAAGCGCAATGGTATGCAAAATTTACACTTCGTGTCCTTTAGCAAGAACTGTTAGCTAGCATGCTAGCTAATCATTTAGCAGCACCAACAATGCATTCCTAGTTCACAATTGAGCAATACCTGCTAACAATGTTAAGTAGTATGTCAAAACGCTCTGACGTTTGATAACTATGATGAACCGCTTGATCATTTTCTGCCTTCCAGCCAGACCTTTTACAGAAAAATGAATCAACACCTTCTGACCAATCCGAATGGAGAATTCAACAACTCTATGGTATAAACAATATTATGTGGGTTTTTTTTTTACGGAGCTATTTACTTCGCGAGCTCATTTGTGTAGAACGTGAAATATCCACCACAATTGCTGAGAAACAGCATTTCTTCTTACTTCATAATGCCTACTGTGCTTTTCTGTGGCTGGCACACAATATGTTCCAGCACAATATATCCAGCCTCTAACAAACGCAAATGTCTATGTAGACCCGTGCTACAATGCTAGAGGTTATGTTTGAGATGGTGGAGGGCCTCGGGGACTGTCTAGCCAGCATCCTTCACCGTATCTCGTTAAAGAGAAGTGACATATTCTCTGTCAACCTCGAATTGCTGTGTGGAGTCTGGGCAAAGCAGATAGACCCTCTACATATACACACACATACGTACAGCGGCATACACTGACATACACACTAATCATCTTCATAGCTTAGAAGAATCCCACTTTTGTAATGACTGTTATAAGAACGCAATAGGCAGTGCCTGTTCATTATTCAAAGCAGATAAATAAAGAAAGAGTCCAAAGATAATTGTCTTGCTTGGGTTGTTTTTTATTTTACACATTTAATTGCGTAGAGATGATGATCTCAGCGATTGGTGGTCAAGTGGAAAGTGAATGTGATTCATCAAATTTCTTCTGAAACCATGCTTCAGTGATACCCAGATGAGACTCCAGAAGAGAACGCAAAGCGTGTTGATTGTAGTCTGCAATGCATGACCGCGTGCTAGACGAGTCCTTAATTGCTACTCTGGCATTGCTGACAAAGATCTAAAATCGTTTGCCAGTCGAGTCTGAAATCTTGCTGCTGTTTCCACATAATTAGGATACAAATTGCCCCAAATGAATCCCCAAATGCCAGGCTGTTGAACGGAAATGAATCTGGATCTTTACAAATCGCCTCACCGGAGGTCTCGGTTTGGAGCCAAATACACAAAGCGGCATTACATTGATGTACAATTAACCTTTGGATGGATGTAAAACAGCTGGTGAAGCAGCGGCGCTGGCTGGAGATCAGTTGCTTGACATTGTTGCCAGTGTCTATCGAGAAAATTTCCATAAAACACTTGATGTCTGACATTTCCAGATTGATGAGAAACCTGACGTAGGTAAACATGCGTGAATTAACATGCATCGTTACCTTCAGAAATGAGAAGAATTGATTGAAATCGCAGGCGAATGTGAAATGTTTTTTTTTTTTCATGCAATCACAGTATGCTAATAATCTGTATGCTTTCCGATGCCAACCAAAGACTTGGACAGCTTGGTGGCTAACACACTACAGCAATGTCTGACTATTATGATAATGTGAGATATCCCCTGATTTAAAAGCAGTACTTTGATGCCAAGCAAGTCACTTCTGAAGTCCTGGCACTCATGAGGAACTGTCTCTGCACCAAGTGAAACCTCCGTGCGACGACAGTTGCAGCGAAAATGGCTGCCAGAGGTCTCAGGCCTGGCCCGGGGCTCCTCGCCGTAAATCAGCAGGATCCATTAAGAGCGCAGTGAGCACTTTCCACCCCAGTAATACATCTCCTGGCAGTATTTCAATCACCCTTTTTTTTGCCAACACCTACAGCATTTTTTCCCTTAATCTTTAAAATAACGTCGAACTGGCGGTTAGAGACCTTGTCCCATTTGTTACCTTTTTACTGTGCGCTTGAGACACGCTGACCCACATATTGTGACACCAATTAAAGCAGACTATTTATTTTAGCTTAGTCGTGAATAAGGAAGATTCAGAGTCAGCTCTGGGCTTTCCGGTCAGCTCCGTGAACAAAGCGGATCTGTTACGATGTCCTCGTGTTTATTATGTGAATAGACCTGGCTATTTATTTATTTATTTATTTATTTATTTATTTATTTATTTCAAAATCACGATTTCAATGATTCATTGAGTTACTGCATATTATTTATAGGGAATACATCGTGCACGGAAGGAGAAACTATTTACCCATTACAGCTTAGTAGGTGTCTTAGCTCTTAATCTCTGCATGATTGATATTTAATAGGGGAAATAAAGAACAATTGGTGCGATCGGAGCAGACATTATTGGGCATCTGGCAGCAGCATACGTTTTCTCTGGAACTGATAGATTCACAGCGGGGTGGTGGTAATGTTTCACTTCTCTACTGATAGGGGCACGACAGCTGGAAATCCAATATACGAGCTTGTTATGCATGACTCCGGTTTTATAACAAATGATTAGCAATGCTGCGTAGCCATGTGTTTGGATGAGCACCTGCAGCCCTTTCCTCTTTTCACGATGAACTGGAAGAAAAGAGTACTAAAAAACACATAGATGAAATCCAGAACACGTATATTTGGGTGGGTTTTCTGAGAGACCGGTTCAGTGCAGAACCCCATAACAGAGTGGTTCCTTTCCCTTAGCATGAACCCTTTATCTATTCATCGTTACATTACATCATAACAGCTATAAACTCCCTTACCAGCCTCTCTCTTTTCTCTCTCTATCGAAGTTAATGCGCACGTTAGTGAGAAACCGGAAAAATGCAAATTCTTTACCTGTGGTGTGAAAAGTACTGTTACAAAGTTCTGGCACTGGAGACTCATTCCGTGAACGTTAAACAAACACCTCCTAACAGAAACCATCACCATATCAACGGCCATATGTTTCTCTGTGTTAATAATAACGCACTTTATAAAATCAGATGAATTTATTATTAGGGCATTACTAAATTTTTACTATAGAAACGATAACGTATTATATAACTATAGATAACATAATGTAACTATAACGTAACTATAGCAAAGTAAATGACAACACTAGCCCTGTGGCTTGCATTATGGACGGAACTATTGTCCGAGCTGCTATTATAGGAATCAACACCGTTTGACCTTTTAAAATGTGTGACATTATTTATTTGAGTGATTATTATTTTTTATTTTTTTGGGGTAATATAATTATTATCATTATTATAGAATGTTAGCACCAGTGTTGATCTCGCACCTGGACAAATGGCAAGTCAAACAGCTTCTACACATTTCTGCCCTGTAGGTACTGTCTAGAACTGTATTTCTCCCGCATGATGACAGTATACCTCCAGGGTTCCAATGAACCAGGGGTTATCAATTCAAGGCTCAAAGAACCCTTACTGCTATACTTTAAAAAAAAAAATTCATCTCTTGGCACACCTGAGGCAGGTAAGTGATGGAGAATACTAATTCCCCAGCTCAGCTTTGTGGACTCCATCATCACAAGCTCAGAAAACCGCTGTTCTAGGTACTTGATCATGCTTTTAGTGCAAGGAAAAGTAAGTAAGTAAGTAAATAAATAAATAAATAAATAAAAGGCATACATGTGCCTCATGAAACTTTGGTCAATCTAGTTACTTTTATGACTGAGAGGTTGTGGATGCAATAAAATAAGTGTGCTTGTACTTTACTGTAGCGGATGTATTTATGGTGGTCATTTGTTGGTTTGAGGAAATGAAAACCAGAGTTATAAGAGCTATAGCTCTTCGTCGAATTAGATGATGTCAGAGGTTCTGGCCAGACGTTTGACCTTTGCTCGGTTCGGCAATATATCTGAGCTGAATGTGTTCTAACGCGAGCAGTTATAATAAAGTATTGCTGCGACGAGCGTGGGAATACCGGGCCCTCGGCACACTCGTATTTGGACACACATACTGTACGCATGCTTTCATTCGTTTCTGCTAGCTGTTGTTGTAAAGTCTATAAACACACAATAGCTTACCTATGTGAATAATGAAACGAAACCAAGCCCAGAATGCACATAAAGCACAACCGTTCCCCCATGGGATCAGGTTAAGCAACCAGTATAACCTTTTAGTTGAAGAAGTGCTGACAAGTAAACATTTCGAGGTAGATCTTGCTCATCGCAGCAACATACTGTACCTACCATTGCGTACAAGCTCAGTGAAAAATCTGAACATGCGACATGGACTATCGATGTTCTGTTGCATTACAGAAACAAGCCTCGAACTGCAATCCTTATTAATTTTCCTGTGACAGCATTAATGGAGTGCAATGGCCCGTTCTGTTCTTTCTGCGCACTTGTCTCGGTGGGCCCTCCCTCCAGTGGACTCAGACACGTTTTCCTGTCACTCGGGGTTTGGAGGAGTCGTGTTTCATTAATACGAGTCAATTTTCACATGATTTGCTCCAATATCAATTGAGCTCATATGCATTCAAACAACAACGAACAAAGGATTTGCAGGAATCGGGGGAAGTTGGTGTGTTGTTGAGGAAAGACGATGGAGGAAGATCTTAAGCCTTTTTCCTTGGATATGTTTTGTGTACTACATATGTAGCATACAATATGTCTGCTACATAATTTGCTAATGACCTGATCGGAAGTAAAATATACTATATAGAACCAATGTTTAGCATTTGCTGGAATTTGCTTTGCTGTTGAGCTAGTTATGCTAGTTGCTGGAGTCAATGCTAGGCTAACCTGGCATTAGCAAAGACAGCATGCTAACTTAGTTAAATATAGCCGGTTAATGGTGGCAAATAAGCTAAAACGTGCGTGTTGAAATTAGATGCTTCATTTTATTTGCTTACTCCAGCATACTGAAGCACTTTACTGAGGTAGGTCCAGACGCACTTATCCTCAAGTTCTACACTGAAGTCCAGTGGCTGGCTTATCTACATTCAGACACACACATGCATTGTGTAGTATGTGGAGCCAATTCGAGTAATATATTAATATATTATCCATTGGCTGGAATGACAAAAGAAGAGAATACTTTGAAGGTCTAAATATAATAATAATAATAATTATTATTATTATTATTATTATTTTTTAAATGGATATGTATCCAGTTCCAACAACACCAAAGTAAACATGGCAACGTAATATGTAATTATTGCGACAAAGCCATTTGTGCTTCCTCCATGTTGACACGTCGTATACGCTTCGAACTACCAGAC
>JAOUWY010000011.1:19573822-19587526 GCA_025728095.1 Prietella phreatophila | reverse complement strand
GTGTGTGTGATTGTGCCCTGTGATGGACTGGCACCCTGTCCAGGGTGTACCCCACCTTGTGCCCCATGCTCCCTGGGATAGAATCCAGGTTCCCCGTGACCCTGCAGAAGGAATAAGCGATAGAAGATGGATGGATGGATGGATGGAAATTCTTAAAGGTTATAGTTCACTTTTTTTTCCCTCTCCATTTCTTATCATGAAGTTCAAAACCTCATTTTCTTTGGAAAACCAGGACAGTGACGGCACTCTTGGTCATACTAGATGAATTTAACGAGTTTCCAGCGTTCGAACTTGGTTTTCAAGCAGCTGCGTGGCTTAAAATATTATGGCTTAAAATACTCATGATGCTAACGTGCTAATACTAGAGCTTAATGCTCGTAAGACCTCATTACTACGAAAGACAGGACAGCAAAGACACTTGTGAACATGCTCATAAAGCAATACCAGCTGAATGTTCTAAGCTTTGCTCTCGAGCAGCTGAATGGCTTACTGTGTAGCTTAAAATGCTAACATGCTAATACCAGACCCTAAAGCTGAACAGAATTATAAAGAACAAAAACAGGACAGCAAAGGACTATTCTCAGGAATAAATAAATAAAGAACTAAACGGAATCTGGTGTGTTTAGAGTGTTGTATTTCATGCGGCCGAACGGCCGATCGTGTAGCTTGAAATGCTAGCATGCTAATACCAGACCCTTAAGCGCATGAGACAAAGAAAAACAGGATGGAGAGCACTCATGACCATTCAAGCAGTTGAAAATGGGAGGAATATGAGCTGAATTCAGCATGTTTTATAGTTTGTTATAACTAATATAGCGGAATCATGTGGCTTAAAATGCAACAAATATACACCGCTGTGTATATTCCAGGCAGGTAGGGTGATACTCAAACGATCGCCTCCCAGCTGGAAACCCGAGAACTTTCCTATCTCCAGTTTATCAGTGTGTGTCCCCTCAACCCCGCCCCACCCCGACTGCATCCCCCCGTCTCTGTTATTCTTCAGCCCTGCTGACGGAAGATGAAAGCATAGCACAGATGAATGTTTGCGCTTTCCTGTTTTTATGGGGCTTAAATAAAGAACATACATTTGTTCCACTACTTTGAGGTTTGGGGTTTTTTTTTTTTTTTTTTTACAACCCTCCCTCATCAAAGTTCTGCTTTCCATTAAGGGCACAGTTACAGGTCTGTGATGATAAGAGGGCAATGTTGTTGCCCCTACGGGCCGGACCGTAAAGTCAGCGCTGTAGAACGCCGATTGGGAGTCGGGCGTTAGGTTACGTGCTATAGGCCAGTCTCTGTTGGATAATGTTGTGTAATTAGATCAACCCTGCCTTAAGGGGTGGGCCTGTTTGGGCTGATTGTACTCCTTGTACTGCATAGAACCTCAGGCCTCTTATTACTACCAGCAGGTGCTTTATGGGGAATGTCAAAGCCGTTTGGGGGGAAATGCTCGGTTAACTTTTGGGGCGAGGTAAATGAGGAGAGAGGCTCTAATGTTTAACAGGCCTCCCGTGAGATGTGTGTTTGAGCGCGTGTGTGTGTGTGTGTGTGTGTGTGTGTGTGTGTTTGTGTTGTAGAGGTTACGCTGAGGGTCTGCTTGGGCTCCTTCCTCTAATCTAAAGACTCTGCATCTGGACTGTATCACTTCTCAGCCGGAGATAAAGCGGCGCTGTCGTGTCCTCGTGCCCATTTCCTTCAGAATGAGAATGACAAGCCCAGCCGGATCAAGACGCACAAATCTTCAGGGATCGATTTTTATAATTCCTTTTATAAATCTCACTCTTGGTTTATGTGCAGAAACAGATCCTTAAACTGCTGTGCAGGCCATTAGTAGAAGACTTCACTAAATGTGTGTCAGAATGTAAACGTTTCAGACCACCCCCCCCCCCTGTTAAATGAGGTGCTAAATTAGAGGCGCATTGTGTGATCAATGTTGTGCATGTAAAATTGCAGAGAAGATGAGGAAAAAGCTCGTGAAGAGCTTTCACGCTGCAGTTCTTTTATTCTTAATTCATGTTTTCTCGCATCGTCCCTGCGTCTCATTTCTGCCGTCACTAGATTTTCAAATTGAACGTCTAAATGGGAGTCTGGAGAGCCATGTGTTTACGTTTCTGCTTTTACACTGCAACTCCCTAATTTGCTTTTTATGTTCTGCTGAAATTCCCTCGTTTTTCTCCCACATATGTTCATCGCGGGTCTGAAACGACGCCCTGTCTTTTCTTTTTTCTTCTTCCCCAAACCAGGCATTATCTTTGCTGCGGTGGCATTATTGTGTGTTTGCGTTTCCTGCATGTGATGTTACTAGCATGTTTGCTAAGCCTGTACTCAGCACATTCGCGTGCAGCCACATCTCAACGTTTCGGTCTCCAGGGCCTGAGGAGCTGGGAAGTGCTTAACTGGGCCATGCTCGCTGGGGCTAATTTCACAGGCGCCTGGCCGACATTCGTGCACTAGCTACTACGTCTCCCTAATGAAGGCGGCTTTCTGCATGACCGGCCACAAGCCGTACCCGGAGAGATGTGCTCATCACTTCGATCCTGCAAGCGTGCTCAACCCATAAAGGGACTGGGGGAGCCAGTGCAAATGACAAGCCGGCCAACACAAAGGCTTCGTTGAGAGAGTTAACCACTGTTAATCATGGCCTGAGCGTAACAAGGACAGTTTACGGTGACTGGTACGCTGTTAATTCTGACCTTCACTGCTTCTGGAGGTAACATTAAATCCTGGATGGGAAAAAAAATGCCGTCCCCATCCTGTGATTACAGCTCGAAGGAAATTAGTAGCAGGAGAAGAATCCAGAAGGATATGAAGAGCAGATCTCTCTCTAAACAGCACTAGTTTACTCGCCCTTTGAAGGACCTCCAAATATAAGGAGGAAGTGGATAAATAATAAATCCTGTACTAAAGTACTAATCTAATGGATACGTTGAGCCCTGTGTAAAGTTGAGAGTCAGCATTCTGCAGCGGCTGGAGGGGACAGATAGCGAACTCCTTTTTCTTTTTTCTTTTCTTTTCCTCAGAATAGCAAGCAAACATCTGCAATCATGTGTGCAATAGCTTATACCTCCCTGAAGTGAAGTGCTTTCTATTTGCCATACATGCTCATCTTTCCATTTAATATTAACACCCCCCCCCCCCCCCCTTTTGGAAATGCAGTCTTTTTCAGTCAGGGATCATAAAGTTGACCGCGTGAGGCACGACACATGAGGTCTGCTAGCTGATGTAAACTGATACGCCATTACGCCGAGCGTTAAACATTCCCCGTGCCATTCTTTCGCCGCGAACAAATGAGTCACTTCCAGTCTATGAAACTTATAGATCCCAAGCAAGGGGACTGCCACGTCTCGGCTGCCATCCGACTCGAGAGAGATGCGGTGGGGACGTTGGAGAGGGGGAATGCTCGATCTGTGGTAGGGCCCTTCCTTCCAGGGAGTTTTCAGATTTGAATTACAAGTCATGAACGCTCGCCTTCAGTAGCTGCACACATAAATTTAGGCGCTACACATCTCTCTTACGCCTCTCATTTGCGAGAAAGGGCATTGGTAAATCTCGGCGCGTTTGTTGTTTCAATAAAACGCTGAAAGTTCTGCTCTTTCGGTTGCATTTCGTGTTTTATCAGGGTTATTGCCGTGGTTTATTGTGCAGACTCGTGCCAGCACTGACGAGTCTTGGCGTCAGAAACGCCACTATGGCTGTCTTCATTGTAGGAAGAGAGTGGGGGGGAGGGGGGAGGGTGTGTGTGTGTGTGAAGTGGTACAGAGGATAGCGATAGCACAGACTCTTGTGTGTTAGCCATAATCCCTGCAAGAAAGCACCGATTCAGACACACAGCTTTAACCACAGCTATTGTGGACCACTTTATTTCTGGTGCTCTGCTTTGTTTCCTGCAAAAGAACCTTTCAGACCGATGGGGTGGGGATGGGGGGTGGGCACGCAAAACGACGTTAGCTCAGTCAGCATATGTAAGCATGTATTCACTTGTGGCATATGTAACATTTCTTTTCTCTCCCCTTGTCATGTGCAAATGATTTTGTATGGAAATCTGATCTCTTTTGTGCTGCTTTTGGGGAGATTGTAATACAAGGGGCCGACTGTTGCGGTCTTTGCCACGATTTGTCATTCTGGCAGTTGTTTCCACTATGATTGGATTTCAGGGACATGGACTCGTGAAATATGGGCATAACTATTTACATTTTAAGGCCCAGACCTTTTCCTCGGTTTCTTCTGTTTGCTTTAAGAAGAATTCCACGTGACAGAACGCAGGGTTAATTGTATGGACCTTGAGAGTGTTCAATGCTGTTGAAAGCTGATAAAAAAAAAAAGACCTTTTTTTTGATGACCCGTGCTGTACTCGTCCAACCTGCGTCCAATCAAACGCTCTCTGGAATGCCTATATACCGATAACTACATCTACAGGTATTGCTCAACAGTTGCTAGTGGTATTCAAACACGGGTCATTTGTTGTTTGTTTACCTCCTGCATGTTAATTTCTCTCCCAAACCATCTCACGGTTGCTCGGATGTTATGCTTTGCTAAGCCATTTCGAGTTAAGAGTAGGAGCAGAGATCTTGGACTGTTGAACATCCTTAACATACAGAATCAAATCCTGGCTCCCAAGCCAAGCGTTTTAAAGAAAAGAAGAAGGAAAGAAAGAAAGTCTACGCACTGATGAATCACTATGCACACGATATACGATCTTTGCGTATTCCACAGGCGATGTCGCATCCCGTCTCATCTCTCAGTCCCTTTCTGCTGGCTTTTTATCTTCCTGGAAATCTCCCCCAGACATTAGACAAAGCGGATTTTTCCACGGTTAGTCTGTAATAATATCCTCAAAAAGCCCTAGCAGCTTGGCACAACTTTACGCCCTTTGTTCCAGAGTGGTCTCTGGTTTTTAACGAAAATCACATTCCACCCTGTAATCTGCAAATGACGATAACGATTTCAGCTCCCGAAACTGTACGCTGTTGTGCCTGCGTTTCCGTGCCATATTGTTCTGATTACGATGTGTGGGATGATGGCCTTGCTTTTATGCAAAACGGTAGCCCCATTTTCTTTCGCACTTAGCCTCTCAAGAAATAGAGACGAGCTTTTGCTTGAGCCAGTGTGGAGTAAAATTACTGCGCCTGGTTCTCTGTGAGATGTGCTAGGGATGAGGTTGATAACGATTTGCTAACTAGCGTCACGCGCTGCAGATTTCAGCGACTGCCCACGTCCCACGGGGCGAAACTTTTCCGCTTGGTAGTAAAATGTCGGTAATTGATTTGGACTCGCAGTGTGGCTAGTTATTCAAAGCGTCCCGTGCTGTAATGGCTCCAGAGTGCAGATTATGTTTTCCTCTGCAAACCAGCTTCTTTTGAAAGAGAAACAGGAATGTAGGCCATATGCATATTTCGCCATCTTCCGTTTGCACTTCTGCACAAGTGCTTTGGATTTAGCACCACTTTTACTTTTAGAATCTCTCTCTCTCTCTCTCTCTCTCTCTCTCTCTTTATTTCTCACTCACTCGCTCACATCATCCATCTAGTTTATAAGAAAAGGCGTTGCAACTGGTAATTTGCCCCAAGTATATCACACTTCATATATTTTTTCCCCGCTCCACCGATCTTACAGTAAGCAAGGCAGGGCTTGGATTTGCCTAAGGTAAATTTTGCCTGAAAGCCCCACTATTCTTCTCAGACCACGATACATTAGGTGAGAGGAGGACAAATTAAGGCGACCCGGCCTTATACATCATCCGAATGGTCCCAAGCCAGAAGCCCTGCCTACAGTCCTAGTGCGGCGTGGGCCTGAATGAGAATCACGGCACTCGATGCCATTTTCCCTTTATTAATCTCATTCAGGCCTTGCTTTGTCTCATCTTTTTTCTTCTTCCTCGCCCTTTTAAGATAAATAACCATTCAGCAAAAGGTTTTGGATGGTAATTGACAGGACACGTTAAACAAATCCACTTGCCCTCTGCGGGTGCCTCCTCTTTTCCCCTTCCCCTCCCCGTATTGCCCCATCTAATCTAACTAATGCTCTCTGTTTGTGTGCTGGTAAGTGAATTAAAAACAGCCCGACTCAATACCTGATCTATATCGCCCCAGCTAGTTGCATGCACATTAGCTGTTTCTCCACAGCTCCTGTAATTGCATTACAGTACTCCGAGGCTGTAACTATTAAGGACTTACACTGTCTTGGCTGTTGTTAATCATAACCCCTCCAGGCCCCAAGGCTCTGATTAGGGGACTGATGGAGGGAGGGAACGAGGGCCAGAAGCACGCCCCCGAAGCTACAGCGCAGCAGCTTTTCTAAGGGGGAGTTGCGGAGATCGTTCTGGGAAGCCTTGCACTAATCAGCATCTTTCCGCTCGCCACCATTTTTCATTCCTTTCGTGATTCCCCACCCAACAATGCGGCCTGCTTTCCTTAGCTTCGTTTTTCTTCTTTGCATTTTCTCTTTTTTTCCTTTCCTCCAGCTGCTCATGTTCCTGTTCTTTACTATCTGTCTTCATTCTGGCATCAGGAACATTCTCTTGACCACACCACGTTTATGAGCGGTTCCCCCTGTGTGTTCTTCACATTTTCTGTTCTTGATAAGCCCATGAAAGACTGATTTATTTGATTTGATTTTTTTCTTCACTCAGGAAATGGCTTTGAAACTGTCTATTAGGTAGAAATATACCTTGCTGCTCTCGCTGCAGTTAGATGTGCATAAGAAGCTGTTCACGTAAGTATCTCGATCACTTCCTGTGCAGTTGGATATCAGTTGGAGAGGAGGCTGTCTAACAGGGCTGTGTGTCTATCTGGCTGGGGGGAATGCGACTTCTCACTGTAATCAGTAGATTGCTGGGGCTCGTCTTTCATCATGCTCCCTGTGTGTTCTGTAGGGAGATGCGTGGCTCAGGCGAGGATCCGTTTACACATTACAGACCCTCTACTTTTTCCAGACTGCAAGGCAGTTTGGGGATATGGTTTCTGGTTGTATAACCGTTTCTCCTCCCCCACTTCTGGGTTTCTCTTCCATTAATGTCGGTAGTATATCATGCATCAAACAGCACTGATTTCGACTAGAGCCTTTGGGGTTTGAGTAGGATGGAGGATGAAGGTTGTTCTTCTCTGCCATCCATAGTCATCAGTTCTGTCTCTTTAATGGAGACATCATCATGAATCCAAAGAGCAGCTTTTTAAAAATTTAATACTATCTAACTGTCTGATTTATAATGACGGGCAATAGCGAAGTTGGAGAGCAAAAGAATATCCGTCAGTACCGTGACAGAACGACGGGAGACGCGGAACGAAGGCGTTTATTTATTTTTTAACGTGTCCTCTATAGCAGAATCACAAAGGCAACTCGATTATTTTGGTGCAGTCGGAAAGGGCGAAAGGCTGCAGCTCTGTGGCCCTGACGTAGCAAAGCAAACAAGCGCGCCCTACATGCAAACTCCCATGCGACCCCTGCGCGTGCTCCCCTGACCTCCACAAAGTCACTTAAATTATTATCTCCCAGCCTTTTCTTTCCCAGAGAGCACAGTTGGTCTACCTGCCAGCTGACGACCCATGATCAATTACAGCAGACTGGTATCTGTGTCTGGGAAGCTACCCGGGGCCGGATTTGTCAGAGATCAGGGCAAGGGGTGTGGGGTGGGGGGAAGAATTGCGGAAGTGTGAGGTCGGTCAACCATCTCACTCAGCCAGACAGCCAGACAGAAGGTGGTTTCGCCATTGGTTTCACTTTCCTCAAAAACCACTTTTGGTTACCTCTTAAAGGACTGTGATGGTGCTCTTGTCATGGCAGCTCCTCCTAGTAATTTCCTTCGGATTTGGATTATAAGCCAACACTCTAGAGATACAGAACATCTTTTTTTTCATTTATTCGAATTTGATTTTAAAGGTGGATGTGTACATAAACAATACCGTTTGACCATTTATACATTTCGTTATCCATTCCGTACTCCGATCAGAAGTCAGAAACAGGTTTGTTTGCATCATCAACCGATCCTTTGTACCTTAATATCAAAAAAGAGGGATAAAAGTAATAAACCCGGGCTTGGAGAAACACCGATAAGACAAATCGAGAAAGCGGTTTCTGATCCAGAGAGGATAAAAAAAAAAACGGACAAATCAAATCAAGTGAAAAATAAATAAATAAATAAATAAATAAGCAAACAAATTGCGTGAAGGACATGCAGTTTGGTGATTCAGCCAAGCTTTGACAGATAATCCCTCAGTGAGAGGAATGAGGGAAATCTTTGGACAGATCTACCCAGTGAGACATTAATCCTCCACGTTCCTGCTGTTAGTAGCCCTGTTGTCTCAGTCAGGTCGGGAGAGGTGGCCAGAACCTCCATTAACTAACTACCCCCCTCCTTCCTAACCACAACCTAAACACCCCCCTCTGATTCTCAGCTGTTTGAGCGCTCCACCCCGTCCACTGTCTCGGCACCCGTCGCCTTCAAAGAGCTGTATGTTTTCGCTGAAGTGGGTGACATTAGCCTTCAGTAATCCGGTTGAAAAGCCCATGCCAAGCTGCCACCATTTGGTTTCCGAAATCTCTGAGACTGATAACTCGGGTGCCTAATTAAGCTCATTAGCATTTGCTAATCTCATCCTGCTACTCCTTATGACTGATTTCACACAGGTTGGTATAAAAGGCTGACTGTGATGTCGTGTTGAATTAAAGCCTCTGCAGTACACACACTTGGCTGACGAGTTTTGGATTCGTCCACTTAATCCTTCGTTTCTTTAAAAAAAAACACACAAAAATTTGCATATTTGACATTTGGGGAAGTGGTGGTATTTCTCTTTAAGTACAAGGTTGCAGTTTTGATCCTTTTATGTATACATTTTTGGTTTTATTTTTTATTTTTTTAAAGTAGGAGACCTGCATGTTCCAAAATCAGTGTGCTTTCACCACTGTGTTCTCTTATTACAAACCCAAACGAATAAATACGAAAAGGTCCGACTTCAGAAAACACCCCCTAAGTGTTTAACATACTATCACATGCCACATCTCTCCTTTCCAAGTGGGGTCTATATAAAAGAACCAGTGGTAGACATCACAGCCCATAGTTTATTAAAGTTATTACATTTTTACTGAGTTCTTATGGCTATTATCCTTTTTGTAGGTCTAAAAATAATGATCTGTCAACAGATCAAACCATGATCTGTGGCGTCAAAAAAAAATTGCTTGTTCACGTTTAAATCATCACGTATGAATATTTTTCTGACGGAAAAGTGCGAAGCAGATTTTCGTTAGGAGAGCATTGATTTGCAGATGAAAGACTCTTGGGTAAACAGTTTCCATTTCTCCGTCCGTCGTGATTTGATGCCGGTGAATGGGAGGGGAGGAAAGCGTACAGCTCTTGTCTGACCCGTGTCCCAATTTTGTAATTAAATGCCTGAATACACTGAAGGTTTTTCTTCCGTTGGGAGAGAAGAACTAGAGACCTTCGTCATGTGTTGCGCTTTGATTAACAGCATTCAGGAAACACGTTGCTGGTCATTGAGCCTGTCTATTTAAGCCTTGTTCTTGGCTTGCTTTCACTTGTGACTAGGCATGTTTCTGCTTTTGAAATGTTCACTGTGAGAACCTGGTCTAAAAACATCACGATCATCATCACTAGTATTAATCGAACACACGCACGTAAATCGCACCAGTGGGGAATTATATAAAGGGAAGATTTATGGATTAATATTTTCCAAGAGAGTCTAACAAAACCCTGAGTCGTTGCTCTTTGTGTGGGACTAGTTATCTGGACGTATCCTGTGTCTGTTTCGTAATGTCGACGGAGAATGTTTGTGAAGCCACTACCGCTATAAAACCGGTTTGTTGCGTGAATAAGGTTAGATGAGTTATTGCTGATTTTTTTTCAATTTTATTTTAAATATCACCAAGTCTTCGTTTTTATTAAGAGATTTTTATTAAGAAATGAATGAGTAAGAAGCTGGTTGTCAGACAAATTTTGAGTTCTCCACAATGGCTGCTTTGTTTCACTTGTGATAACATAATTGAGCCCCAGGTTCTAGCCTCACCGGCAGGAATTGGTTTTCACTGTCTGAGGTGTAGTGAGATTTAATGTGCCATGGAGCCAGGCAAGAAAAAGCACACGGTCTATTCACACAGTTCCCGTCTTTCCATTGCTCAGCCTTTCAGATGGGGGGAAAGGCATACGCAAACAGACCTGTTTTTCTCGCTACACGCATCTCTTAAACACATTTAGCTCGGGCAAGGCGCTGTCTTTTCTGTTGTTTGTATCAGTTTGCCTGGTTTCCATTACATATGACTCTACCCACAGTCCACTCTGGGGAGGCTGACATACTATACGCCACCACAAAAGTCACTCTGCAATCAGGGTCTGTTTACCAGCTCCAGGTCAGGATGCTCTTGATGTCATTTCCCCGACTCGCAGGCTTTGTGTGTATACTGCAGGACATACACAAGCTCTCTGTTCTGCGCCGACTCGTCCCGCTTGAGAAAGAACGAGGTTAACTGGCTGCGTAAGGTCAGAGTGAGTCATCTCTTCAGCCCTCTCTCGCTTTCAGTAAATAAGAGCTAAACAAGAGGGCCCTTCATCAGCTTTTAACGCCCCGTGGGCCTAGCTTCCTTCTACCCCATTACGTCTGTCCACTGTTTGGTCTTCCATTCCAAATATTGTTCCATCACTTTGAAGAAAAGCAGCAAACGGGACTGAGGGTGTCTCGAGGGCCTGGCGTTTAGGGGCGGGACAGCTTTGGCAGTCCGGGGGGCTCCAAGGTGTATGCAGAGCAGCCATTCACTCACATATACACAGCTCTGAATCAGGCTTTTGATGCTGACTGCCCCTGACATAAACAATGTAGCCTTTCACAGTCTTTTCTTCCTTGTAATTAACTTACCGAAACACCCCCACCTCCCCGATGTTTATTTTTCGAGCCCGCCTTACACCGGGTTGGGAAAAGGCACAGAAAGACAGTGGCAGAGCCTACATAGAGGTAAAGGAGGGACGGAAGAGTACAGGGTGTGAGGGAGGAATTAAGAGAGAGAGAGAGAAAGAGCCCCCGATTGAACCTTTCTTGTCTCGTGCGCTTTCTGCGCCGCTTCAGAAAAAGAGAGATGACACAGCAGAGCAAGGAATCGGCTCTCGCAAAGTTATCTGACCCCAGTGTGCTGACTCGAAGCCCCTCAATTCTTGTCTTTCTAAAATAGAGCAAACAGCTCTTGTGGGTGTAACCATAAGCAAGACAAAGGGAAAAAAAATCCAATACTGCAGGCAAGTTGGCGCCTCTAGAGCCCGTCATCTGTAATGCTCCCAAGAAACCCACTAAGTCATAAAATAATTGTGGGAAGACTTGTGGCGAATTTATGTAGCGCTTCCTGGAAACAAACGAGAGACAAATGGCTTGAGTGTCCAGTTCATAATGCCTGGAGAGTCCAGTATTGAGGCAGCATTTTTATTTCTTTTGTGTCCGTGCCAATGAGTTGACACTGAAATAGTTATTACATATATAGTCTGATTAATTTTTGTGATCATACGATGGCAAATAAATATATATTTTAAAAAAACACTCGCATGTTCTAGTTAAACCCCTTAAGGCGGCGGACAGTGTCTCCAATGTGGCTCAGAAGAACTTTTGTCCTTACTTAGCGAAGTTGGAAGGAAGTGAAACAAGGCCCAATTGACACTAGAGAACATTTCAAGCAAGACAGTAGTTGTGGCAAAAAAGAAATAAAGGCAGGCAAAAACGTTTCTAAAACCCTGTGCTTTTATCCGAGACTTACTTTAGTTGTGTGATTCTAAGACGATCGGGCAACTTTATTTGAAAAAGATCAAATTTGTATGTGCTGTGTATGATGTTAGCCAGCTTCGCTCGCTAGCTCGATTAGAAAACGCGTCATGGATGTGGCACTGCACTTCCTGTTTGGCTCTATAGATCTTTCCAAATGCAGAAACTGTATAATACAAACGGTATAATGATGAATGAATGAATGAATAAATAAATAAATAAAGAAAGAAAGAAAGAAAGGGTTAAATGATTTTGGACCTTGTCTTGCCTGTTAATACGGGCAGTGCAGTTAGTACAACAGCTTCTGTTCTGCTCAACAGGCGCCTCTAACAGAACTCCTAACCCCAGATTGTCCGCCTCGAAGAAATGGTCTAGAACCACCACTTGATTTAATATCTTTCTCCTGCCTCCTGCTTTATCCTTTCAGGAGCATACTGTCTGCTCTGGCCTTTTCTGTTTTCACCATGATGAGGTTCATTAATTTATCATAGTGCATACACTACAGCCACAGACCACAAAATAAGCATTATCGATGCGTTTTTCAGTGTACGCCTTCAGTAATGTGTGTTTCCGCACCTCTACATGACCTCTGTAGTCCTCCGCGGCTCCACACTCCACTGGGCCGTCAGCCTTAATTATCGCCACCATTTACCTATCTGGCCACATCGGGATTGCGGATAGTGCTCTAACGTTTACTCGGTGTGACATGAGTCCATACTCCCGGCGAGTTATTGTGCTATGCTCGGTCCTTTTCACGCGGGCCCTGTCCACTGGGACGGCATGATTACTGTAGTTTGCGGTCGCAATCACTCACTCAAATAGTCTCCAACTTGACCCTCTGTCATGAATGGGGGTCTTTGTGAGGATGGCTTATTGTTTTTTTTTTTAAATTTTTTTTTTTATCTTTGACATGGAGTGAGATATGACTTCATTAGTTTGAAGTGTTGAGACGTGGAACTAAAACATCGTTTCATCGTGTGTAGCGTGGGTAAACTATTCAGAGCCGCATTAGGTTTATGAAAGCCAGACTAAATGTGCCTGGCCACAAAAACGTTGAGATGAGAAGACCATCATTAATGAAACTATTGCTTTAGAAGGTTGAGCGCGGTTCTTTCCCCAGAGATTATACTCCATTAGTTTCCACTGATTAACTTCTAAGTTCCCTTTGCCCTGCCATCACCTCCTGTCTTACCTAGACGGGATGAGATGAGATGTCTCAGCCAGCAACTCCGTACAGCCAGTGTTGATGAATTACAGTTGACAAAGCTCCAGTTCTCTTGCCCTCCCACCCCCATTCTTCTGCCATTTGCTTTAAAGAAAGTCTTTAAACGACCTGTACAACTCTGGGGGAACAAGGCATTCAGACAGGATATAACTTCCCCAGTAGTCTGCTGATGCCAAGCCAAGGTGGTAGTTATCCTGGGGAAAAGGACATTTCAGGATGCTGCCAAAAGCCATGTAGCTGTAAGGTAAGAGTACCCATCATTGAGGACAGTGCCCTTGGGAGAACGATAGGCCCTGAGAAACATTTCTGAAATCCTTGTCAAGGACAAGGCAACGCTGAAGTTCCTAACCCACAGCACCATAGCTAGGAGAGTGCAAAGGGATTCTTGAAATTAATTAGAGCTGATGTTTGAACTGTGTGGTGCTTTCAGTGGTACTCCAGTGGCTGCTGCCTTTAAAAACACCACTTGTGAGGTGAGAAAAGAAACACTCAACCTGCTAATCTGCTGAAAGTCAAAAAGGAAAATATGGCTTTATGCTAGCTTCAAACCTACTAATTTGTGCCTCCTGATTACACCTTTCGAGTGCTTTCACAGCCTCTACCTAGGCAAAGTTCAAGCAAAGAGAACTTCCAGCTTAAAATAACTGAGCTTTTAATAGTGCCACAAACTCCACCATTAAGATGAGCATTGTTGGATTTGTAATTTTATACAACCCCCCCACCTCGCCACTC
>JAOUWY010000011.1:19504174-19518730 GCA_025728095.1 Prietella phreatophila | reverse complement strand
AAAGGATAAGCCAACATGAAGATCAGAGAGCTGTCTATGGGAGAAGAGCAGGCCAGCAGAAGCTGGGATGAAAAGCAGGAAAATCAATCAGAGGCATTGCACAAACATTGTGCAGAGCCAATACAACAATTTGGAATGTCCTGAAAAAAGAAGGAAACCTCTGGTGTACCGAGGAACAGACACCGAATGGTTCGGCCAAGGAAAATGAGAACAGAAATATTGTGAGAGCTGAGAAGAAAAACCCAAAAACAGCAGTCAGTGACATCACCGACAACCTCCACAGGGAAGGGGTGAAGGTATCCATCATTCGAAGAAGACAAGACTATGTGCTATGGCACAAGATGCAACTCACTCATCAGCAGTAAAAATGGGAAGAAATACAGAGATGAGGCACAAAAGTTCTGGAACCGATATGAACCTCTACCAAAGTGAAGGAAAGGCCAAAGTGTGGACAAAGAAAGGCTCTGCTCATGATCCAAAACATACGAGCTCATCTGTGAAACATGGTGGAGGAAGTGTCATGGCTTCGGCTTGCTGAGATGCTTCTGGAACATTCTCACTAATCTTTACTTTCAATTCAATTTGATCTGTATACCGCTTTTTACAACGGTCCTTGTCTCAAAGCAGCTTTTCAGAAACCTATAAACACAGGATACTGATTTTAAGTGCATGGACTAATCCCAATTGAGCAAGCCCTTGGCGTTTCTGATAATGTAACTCGTGATTTTATTAGCAGGATGAATTCAGAAGTTTCTGTCTGCTTTCATTCGGTCTGCCAGTTGACCGAGAAATGCATCCAAGTTAATCAGGAGGAACTTCATCATGCAGCAAGACAGCGATCCTGCCAACTCGACAAAGGACTCCATCAGGGGGAAAACGTGGAAGGTTTTAGACTGGCCAAGTCAATCACCAGACATTAACCCAGTTAACGCAGAAGTTCACCTCCTGAAGAGGAGACTGAAAGGAGAAACCCGCTGAAGCGGGCTACGGTAAAAACCTGGAAAAGCTTCACAACAGAAGAATCCAACAAGTTGGTCGATGCAGTTAGGGCAAGCAAGCGATATGAGACCGAATATTAAGTGTTCTTTATTTTCATTCACTTCAAGAATTATTCGTACCTATACTTTTGCTCGCCTAAGAATTGGGTGGCCTGTTACATGAGCTTCTATTTTTTAATGTCGTGTAACGCAACTCGATGTAAATACCAGGAAGTAAAAGCTGAAATCCTGAACTCTTGTCTCTGTTCATCTAAAACCCAAACATCTTTGGTGTACAGCACAAATAAAGGAATGAAACAGCCTTGCTGTTCCAATAGTTTCGGAGGGGACTGTATGTATTTCTTCGTGTCGAACATTTAAACCAGTACAGTAATCTTCCAGGATTAATAAGTGAATCAAACAAGAACATTAATAGCATTTTCTCAGTCTGTTAATGGAGTTTGAGTCTAATCCTTTAAGTTGAATGAAAATGTAGCCAAAACTATTGGATGAATTTTGCTACATGTGACGAAAGAGCGTTTGTGAAACCTAACATGCTGGTTTCCTTAGTGGTGTGAATGAAATCACAATTTGCACTTCAAAGTACATGGTTAAATTACGGGGATGCAAACTTTTGCACTCGTGTTCGGGGTTTTTTTTTTTCGTTTGTTTTACTTAGTTTTTCAGTTGTGTCTTTATTAAAAGAAAAAGTTTCAGTTTAGAAGAGTTAGGAATGTAACCCGAGACATGTCGAGGACGCACTTTGTAGCGGCGGCTCTCAGGAAAACTCTGAGGGGGGAAAAAAAAAGAAAAAAGCTTGAGAGCACTCGCCCGCTGATGTCTGAAAGGCGAGTGACGTTCACTTTCTGCCCAGTAAGAGCATTTCTATTTATAGAACGTTATGATTCTGCGAGCAGAGTTTACAGATTTCTCCATTTCTTCTAAACAACACGTGATTTGAAAGTTTTCCTCCTCCTCCTCTTCCTCTAGCCTATTTAAAGCGACGCCCCCTGGCTGTCTGACACCAAACCCAACGGCAAACACACAGGGATAAACTTCCAGCTCTGGCCAGGAGCGAGGGATGAGCCGTGAGGATGGTGGGAGTGGTGGAGAACAGAGGAGTGGAGAGGAAACGCCATGTGCATGGAGGATTATTCTGACTTTAATTCTCGGGCTGCTATCTCTGGCTCTGCAAGCCAATCAGTGCTGGAAGCTACCTCCAGGGCACACACACACAAACACACACACACACACACACACACACACACACACAGCAGTGGTAGGAGTCATTCTATCCTTCGCACAGTTCTCTATTTTCGAAATAAAGAAAGATAAAAACCAAAGAGTCAGACCCGGAGAGATGATGCGATACTTAGCGTCCCTGATTTGTTTAGCGATATCAAACCCTCTTCCGCTAATCACACACCTCCACCGCTCTAATCCGCCATGATCATATATAAACGAGTCTGCAGAGAGATGAAGGGATGAGAAATGGAGAAATGAGCACATCTCTGATCTGGCCTTCATTTGATCGGAGGCCCAGCTGAACAGTAATCACCAGGGTTAGCAAACGGGATTCCAGCCCCAAATCCGGCTCCAGAGGTCCCGGACATCTCAATCATCATGGCATCCCGGCGGATCGCAGGCTTCCATCCGGCTCTGCTTTATGAATGCCACTTTATTGCGGGCAAACTCACCACGCACGATGCTAATGATGGATGGCTTCGGCGCAGTCATGTGATGTCTCTGGGTTTCCAATAACTCATCTTGATTTGCTGCTGTTCTTGGGTTTTTTTCTTTGCGGGGGGCTTCACGCTTCCATCACGTGACGTGCTTAGCCGATTAGCGTCACTTTTTAACCGATGAGAAATAAGGAAAGCTTTCATTCTGTTCTTCGAGTGGTTTCATTTAAAGCGACAGTTTAGCGAACTTTTAAAAAAAAAACTTTTACCTAAAACCGGTCGATACCGGTGATTTGGTGTTTGCTTATTTAGATTTGAATTGAATTGGAGATACAAGGCTAACATTTAGTATATTGTTCCCTGGGTAGGATTGTGCAAAACAACAACAACAACAAAAACTTATAAATACTGGAAAAATAGTATACAATCATTTCTAACCATCAGCTCAGTCATCAAACTTTGAGCTATGAAGTTCTGAAGAAGAAATTCTAGATCCAAGATGGCCGCCGTGACTGATTTTGGACTCGTGTCCATCTATTTATTTATTTATTTAATTTATTCATTCATTTAGACATCGCAGGGTACGACAGTATGTGTCAGAATCCACATAAGTGTGTTTTAACGTGTGTTCACACATAGACTGCAGTGTACATGTAGCTATAACCTTTAACTTCCGATGCTAATCGGCAGGGTTGCCAGATCCCGTCAGTATTTCAGAAATCACCTGGTACGTACATTATACACTCCATTACCCAACTTCTCTTTCAAGTGCATATTAAAACAGAATCGTAGACACTTCCCTCGCGTACACTTTCCCTTCATTTGCAGTAGCCTGAAGTATATTCTTCAGTAAATGTATCTGATTTATTCCGATTATTTGCTTTAAAACAAGATCTTGGTGGCTTTGGAATATTTTTGAACCGACCCCACACACCATTCTTTGTTTTGGTGTGAAAAAGCCAACCCTGGCAACCGTGCCCAGACTGTTTTCGAGCTGTGGATAGATATTCATAAACAGTTAGTCCTCATCGAATCAAAAAATTTTCTTTGGTGGCTTGTGTATATAAGCTAGTGTTGCTCCAAATCAGTAACAAAATTCGCATTTGGAAGGTATATGCGTTCGAAATTTACCACCAATACGGATCAACAATTTTGATGACATCACGCTGCACTTCAGCTCCTCAACAGATTTTCTGTCCAATCGAACGCTCTCTAGAATCCGTCTACAGAGCCGTAAAAGTGTCCCGTCCACGACGTTCTAAAAATCCATGGTACTAACTGTCAAGTGCGGCTTAGCCGGGGCCGGTGAGGTAAGCTAAACGCTATTGGCTATTTAAAAAGGGGGAGGCGCCACTCTATATCTCTCGCCCTGACTTCCTGTTTCAGTGGAAATGACATCAACGCCGAATAACGCTACACATTTCAAGGCACTTCACAGGGACTTCAAGTTTAAAGAAGTATTAGTTCTGTTTTTGTATTATTTGTTATACACACACACACAGAATGCATGCACATGTTCAGGTTGTGGTTGAATAGCAGGAAGTGACGCGAGCTCAGCCACTTTAAATTGTCTGCCGTATAAAACTCCAACACAGGCGGTGGTGACAAATGTTGATTTAGTGACTCGCAGTGAAGCGTTGCAGTTTTTCACTTACACACAAACATCCTATCCAGCGCTTTTAATCTGTACTCAGTGTAGGTGCTGAATTATGTACTGACTCTCTACGTCTTTCTCCTTTCCCTTCAGTTCACTTCATCTCTCTGTAGTTCTCCTCTTCCTGTTCCATCCCTCGCTCTCTATTCCTCTCGGTTTCACTGTATTTGTATTATTTTGTGTATCTCTCTCTCTCTATATATATATCACTTCTCCTCCTCTCTGTGCCCCTCATCATCTCTCTCTCTCTTTCTGTCTCTTCCGTTCCCCTCATTTTCCTGCCTTTCTGTTTGTCTGCTTCTCTTTCTCTATTCTTTGCTCATTTGATTCCAAATATATCTCTCTTTTCTTTCTCTCTATCTTGGCGCTCTTTTCTTTCCCTTCACTCTATCTTGTGTGTGTGTGTCTGTATTTCTTTTTTCCTTCGATTCTCTCTCTCTTTTCTTTCCCTTCTCTTTATTTCTCTCCTCTTTCCCTTTTCTCTGTCTTTACATCTCTTTTCCTACCCCTCTCTCTCTATATCTCTCTCATTTCCCCTTCCTCTCGGTGTCTCTCTCTCTCTCTTTTCTTTCTCCTTTCTCTCTCCGTCTCTGTAGCTCTTCCCCCATTCTCTCCATCTTCTGTATCCATCTCTTTTCTTTGTGTTTCTTCCACCCTTCCCCATTCCATCGTTTTCTTCCTCCTCGTATCTGTTTGTTGTCTTTCCGTTTTTTTTCTTCAGTCTCTCTTCATATGGATCTCTCTTTGTGCCCTCTTTTGTTTCCCCCCCATTGTTCTCTCCCTCTCTCTCTCTCTCTGTCAATCTTTCACTTTATGTTTGTTCTTCTGTCCATCTCTCTCTTGGCCTTACCTCCGTCTCAATTTGTCTGTCTCTGTTCATCTATCACTCTCTCCGTCTTTCACTACTCTCTTGCCGCCACCCTCTCTCATTCCCTCCCTCCCTCTCTCTCTCTCTCTCTGTACAATTCTAAAAAGAAGAAGAGCACCATCTATTTATTTTTATTTTTTACATCCACTAGAATATGAATTCTTTTTCTGCATTTCTGTTTTAAAGAGAGAGCTAATGCATCAATATTAAGTATATTTTTAAAAGGAAAAGTCTCTCTGTGTGTCTCAGGTCTGGTGGTGAGGGAGGCGAGTATCGAGATCACGCGGCAGCAGGTGGAGGAGATCTTCGGCCTCGAGGATTTCTGGTGCCAGTGTGTGGCCTGGAGCTCAGCCGGTACCACGAAGAGCCGCAAGGCCCACGTCCGTATTGCCTGTGAGTCTCTCTCTCTCTCTCTCTCTCTCTCTCTCTCTCTCTCTCTCTCTCTCTCTCTCTCTCTCTCTCTCTCTCTCTCACACACATAAATACAAACGGAAAACTCTTCTTAAAGCTCAGTGGAAAAAGTCTCTGAGGATTTCTCCCGTTCTGAGTAAAAACAAGCCCAGGGGCAGCGAAATGGCACACACACTTCACTCAGTCTGAACAGAATGTGACCGCGTCCTCCTGTGCTTACATTCTTTCTTTTTTTGTGTATCTGCTGTCTGTACTGCGGTCGTACAGGAAATACACAAACCCACAAACTATTGTCTGTTAAAATGCCACGTTTGAAAAGGCGGTTGCAGAAAAGCTGGACTTTTGAATGCATTTTGTTGTCGTTTATAAAAAAAATTTTTTAAAAAAAGTCTTGTAGCTGCATACGTGGCAATTTTTGGGATGCAGGATTACCGGACTGCTGTAATGCTCAGAGTAAAGGCCACGGGGTGGTGGTGGTGGTGGTGGTGGGGGTGTGACAGCCAAGGAGAACACTGTCAGAACGTCCAATAAAGTTTAAAAGTTGCTTTGAATTTTTTTCTTGGTACCTCCCACGCAGTCCGATCATAAGATGGAGGGAAGTGAGAAAGGAAAATCAAACAAACATGGAGGACACGGAGCTCCTGGGCTACGTCCATGTTCATCCGGATAGATCTGAAAACGTCATTTTTCGTTTTAATACGCTCGCCGTTGTACGCCGGCGTTTTTTGAGCAAAAAATTGCTCGTTCCATACCGAAACAAACTTTAGAAGCTTTGGCCTGCGTCATTCCATTTATTTATTTATTCATTCATTCAGAATACGCAAATCTAAAAGAGTTGTACAAAGTGACTGACACTCAACGTTAAGAAAGCTATCGAACTGGATAGAGCAGGCACAACTGTAGTACAACGCTTTTGTTTCGAGTTGAATGGGTCACGTGACTAGAATGGGACTAGGTGGGGATCGAACTTCGGCCTTCTCTCGTACCTAGGTTTAACAGTCAATAAAAACGCTCCCTTTCCAAGTAGATACGTGGTGTGATCTTTATTTTTCAGCACAGATAGATCGAAGACAAACACAGACCTGTTGCTGAACGACCAGCCGTGCGATCGCTGTAGGGACTGTGCGGAGAAATGTACGTGTGGTCAAAAGGTCTTGCCTGGAAAGCTGCAGGCCATGAAACTGGAAGCGGAACTAAAATACAAACTCTCTCATAATCCAAACAGTTTTTACTGATAGACTGTGAAGCTCCATGGGATTTTATTCGTGTGGAATACGCACCTGTTTTGGGGCTGCCCATGTTCAACATTGAACGCATTCGTGATGTCATTCTCCACAGTAGTGCTTAATGGCTCATATGAAAGTGGACCCTGCTCAGCAGCAGCTAAACACAGAGTCAAGATACTCTACACACAGAAACCCAACAGTGTCCTGGCTCTTCTTATAACAGACTCGTGGCGATAAAAGAATACCGACTGAAAATATCTGATACGTCGATTGTAATTCTTGTAAGGGTTAAAGTAAGTAACATTACGGAAACCATTCAAATGTTCCAGCAGCGTTGTTTAAAGTGTTGTTTACATGGGAAGAGCCAGAAAACAAAAGAATGGCCTAAACGTGTTCGCTAGATATAAAACCCAGATATAAGAAGCACAGCACGACTGTGTAAAGGTCTAAAGCAAGCTAAACGTAGTGTGTAAAAATAAATAAATAAATACAAAATAACAAAGCTATGACATCAAAACACTAGCGGACTATAAAATATGAAAACCATGACTCGTCCTTTCAGTGTCACACAGAATCGTGTAAAACGACAAGCTTCACTGCACACAGCAGGTAATAACAGTCAGGGCGATTGTTATGGAAAACGAAGTGGGTCAAAACAAAGAGTCCATTCTATCCGGAGATGAGTGGGAGTGTTGTGAGCATCATGTGGGCGAGACAGCTGCATTTGCGGTACATCATTCCATCTTCACCCGAGTATCAATTCCCTGCCAGGTAAAGACGTTTCTGCGTTTTTGCAAATCCGTGTGTGTGGGAATCTGTGTTTATACCTGACCGTGGATAATGTGCTGGTGTGTGAAGCGCATACGTGCTCTCTGCTCTCCGCGAGCTGAATCAGTCATGCTAGATAAACAGGACCGAGATGAACGAGCCTTCCATATACCGGCTTATCTTTATTGTTTGGCTCTTTCTTTTTGTTTTGTTTTTCCTCTCTCTTCTGTCCTCGTGCCGAGAGTAGACAGCGCTCAGTTCTGGCTTTGTGTTGTAATCAGATTTCTGCAGAACAGCTTGAGTGCCTCATCTTCTCTTGTTCCAGCACTTTCCAGCTATTTATTGAGAACGCCATTATCAGAGACAGGAGGCTTAGAAAGCAGGCCGGTGAAAATGTCAAAGATGCGGAACATCCGGCGCTGGAACATCTGACGATCTTGAAGCCCGGAGGCAGTTCGTGTTTCCTCAACATCAGCGGTCGAACTGTAATGCATTTTTAAGGAAGACGGTGGGTTCATACGCCGTCTCGGGTGTCTCGGCTGCCAACCTTTCATGAATTTTGCGTAAGCATTTTCACCGTCGGAGTAGGCTCGTAGGAGTTCACTCAAAAATACGCCAACACGTCTTCTTTCATCCGTCAATAGCCAATTGACATGTGAATCTAGAACAATTGAGAGTTTCTGAGGTGTTTTGAACTCTCTGATGTGAACGGACATCCATGGAAGCCCCACCCCCTTCCCCCATGCCCCAGTGACAGATGGTTTGAGTTCGTTTTTTTATGCTGTACATAGCATTTTTTTAGAATAGGAAGCAAGAACATTTCTAGTGTCCAAAACGTAGGGTGCATCCCAATCAGCTCTCTGGTGCAGTGATCAGGACACTGATCAGGGAGTCGGCCATTTCCAGTGCTCTAGAACGTTCGCTTCCTAAAAAAAAAAAATCCCAAAATCCAAGGAGCATCGTTGCTCACCCTTACTTTTTCCCTTACTGGAAATGACGTCATGAGATAAACTCTCGTTTACAAACGTAAGAAGTGGATTGTTATCGATGGTGCAGCTTTCAAATGATTACTTACGTTAGCGATTTTTTTTTAAAATTGACTTTATTTGACGTTCTACAGTATGTTTGAGTCTAACGACGTTGAAGTGTCGAATGATTTTAAAACATCCACTAGCTAGCCTACGAGCTACGATTGCGCTAACCAATTAATGATGCACGATGTCAGAAAAATATCGGTCCTTCCTGTTGTTGATAAATACCAGTTACAATGCGAGTACGTAGTCATCTCGCCGGAAATTAAGTTTTCGGTCCCAATGTGGAGCGAGCCAGGGTCCTTAGAAGTACCCAACCTTGTTGTACCGCATACTGATTCATGACCTAGGGTGCCAGATTGAGACACATCCTTAACTCAAATTAAGCAGACGGGTTTGTTGCAGCTTTTGTTCCCCCAAGCACCCGGTGCTTACCGTAAAACTCCAGTTTCTACATTTTAGACGATATTATAAGAAGATATTATATTGAAGACGTACGTCCTTAAACAATTTTGCTTCTGGGTCACGTCTAAATGGCGTCTCCAATGCTTCCATGTCCTGACGGTGCCAACCCGTGCCAGAGTCTCCCATCTGAAACCGACACTGTCAGCTCTTTGTCCGTTCCCCCAACCCAATCCGAGACCAGTCTTGAAGTTCACACTGGAACGTTTATGTCTAAGATGTGATTCAGAACAGCAGGAGAGGGCGCTCTCTAGTGAGGGATCGCCTGCAGCCTGACTCATCTCTCTAATTGGCTATGATCGGCCGCCTGCCATCACTAACCTTTCCTTCAGATCAGAATAAATTCCTCATCCGCTCCTATTAAAATCTCACCCTAGAGACTATGGGGGGGATAAGGGAATCAAGCTTCTCTGTCCGTGTTGGAAAGACGTTTTAATTAGCGGCTAAGCAACACTTGGCTCAATAAATAAGCGTGCATTTGTTGTTGAGGAATGGCGATCAATGTTAAAACTATAAAGCGGGGGAGCTGTAAAAGGGCAGCGGTGGTCGGATGGAGGTTATTAATTGGGGGCGTGATTTGTGAGGACGCTGGCATCCAGGCGCTTTCAGAGTGAGTTATACGATGGGGAGGTGTTCGATCCGGTGGGACGGAGACGGACACGAATGCGCTTTCTTCACAACAAAAATGCGTATTAGTATTATTATTTTTTTCAAATGAAGCTGGTCAAACTCATCCGATTCTGTGAGAGTAGAGAGAGAATGACAGAGAGAGGTAAGCAAGAGCGACAGAATGACGGAAAGGAAACAACAAAGCGAGAGAACAGTAAGTAACAGACTAGGACAGAGGAAGCGAGAGGGAGACATGAGAACAGGTTGTTCAGACGCAGCCGTTCCAGGTGGGACGCAATTAGGAAAGCGCAAAGTGCGACGATTACGGAATGACTCACGAGAGGAAACAGTAGCTTTTTTTCTCGTTCTCCGTCTTTGTCTGTGCGAGTGAGTCAGAATCGATGCAGTGCAGGATATTTGTGGGTTTTTTTATGAGCCAGAGCGAGCTGTCGCGTTTTAGGAAAGGCACGCTTCCTGATTAATGAAAAGTTTAACATTTAGTCATGTCATCGGCATGAGAGTGCGAGAGCGAGTGCTTTTTCCTCTTGCCTTTCGGAATTCACGCCGTTTCGAAGTTTACCATGGAAACCGAAGGCGAGTCGGAGATGTGGAGTTCGAGGGCACTTATTCTGAAAATAAGAGATCAGCCGTAAAAAAAACAACTCTCTATATGTATTTGTCTTTCTTTTTAAAATCTCAAGTCTCCCTCATGCTGGCACTTTTCACGGCAAAAACGTGTCCGTACCCTCGAACCTCAAGCTATTACGACTTTTACTGTCGTGCAGGTAAAATGCCAACACGCTTCCATTCGCCACAGCAATCTGAAACGGTGCCAAGCCTTGTTCTTGCAGCATCAGGATCAAACCGTTTAACAGGGGGATGGGTGGAAATAAAGGATGGAAATAGCCCATAATTCAGCAAACTTGTGTAATTTAGCATGACAAGTAGCCAAACACATCCACTTAGAGTAATTGTCCTCATATGTGGCGTCTCGGCCTAGATTTCTGCGGCGAATCGAGGTAGCTCCGCAGGAATGTATCCTCAGGCTTCTTCCATTCCTTTCTTTCCCTTTCCTCCTCCCAGCAACGTCGTCTCCCCAGGGATCATGTATACACAATTTACGAGGGGAACTTTTGCAGATTAAGGGCTTTTTTATTTTTTTATTTTATAAACTTATCTCTAAACATCCACCTTCTCTTGTTGCCGCCACACACAGATCCACAGCCACGCAAAGCCTTTCCCTCGTGTTCCGCGTGCCAAAGTAATCATTTTGTTCCTCGCAACTCGGCTGTTCATTTCATAGCGCGACGGTGGCATTCGGCGTAAACGCGTTATTTCTGCCGCGACGACGCCGAATGAGCTTTTCCCTCCCCGGATAGGTCAAGCGAAGCAGTTCTCAAAAACATTGTGTCTTTGGGTACTTTTAATTGAAGTCAGGTTTATTATTCACCCCCATCCCTGGGTTTAGATTTGATGTTTGAAAACGAGAATGCAGCTTGGCTGGAGCGCATCACAATAAGCAAAATGGCCCTCTACATCATTTGTCATTAATTTGTAATGGCAACAGAACTTTGTGTTGTGCCACTACATATCACCGATGGCATTGTAATGCATTTTGTCCATTAGAGCGAGTAATAAATCCAGAGTTTTTTTTTTTATTCTGCCGTTTGCTTATTTCCACTGCCCCCCTTCATTCCCCTGAACATTATTCACCACTCATATTTCTTCAAACTGCTGGAAGTGCACAAAAATATGGACGCCGCTTGTTGGAGAACCCCAAAGTGCTTTTACATGGCAGCGATCTGGCTTCGTTCACCGCTTAATGCGTCACCGTCTAGAACTCCAGCCAACAGGCTTATTGTCGGTGGAACGGGGACAGAAGGAGCGAACGAGAGGCTATCGAAGAAGGGAAATAATTGCGGTGATCAGACAGCCGTCCAGCCTCCAGCCAACCAACGGTCCGAGTAAACTCCGGGAAGAACCGCGGGTCCAAAACATGCAGGCCTTCTGCGGAAACGCGCGCATTTCTCACGCTGTTCAAGGACTGACTCGGACTAGGCGATTAGTGCTTAATGCGCTAAGATCCAGGAGACAACTCACTGACTGCCTACATGTGATAAAAGCGACAAACTAAACTTAAAAACAAAGCAAGACAAGACGGAACTTCAACAGGCTCGCACGTGGCACAACACAGCCAATTAATTCCACCCACACTGGTCCAGGGGAGCGCTAGAGGCCCCCCGGGGGAGGAAGGGGGCGCCGGAGGAAGGCCGTAATGGAATGAAAATGCTCGTAATTGGATCGAGTTGTTTAAAGTGCCAATCCCAATGCAGTGCAGCAGCCGGTTAGCCCAGGCGCCATCGCCGCTTTAAAGTGGGACCCACTATGCGTTATTACAGTAATGGCCCTCAAAGCATACGCCACTGACAGCAGGCAAACACATTTGGATAGATGGAGAGAGGTGTGTGTGTGTGTGCGCGCTCTGTGTTTGCCAGAAAGGGTGCCGCCTTGTGACAGAGGACGCCATTACGGTTTAACTTGACAAATTTCAGATTGCATCATGGGATGACTCAAGGTTTAGAAACCGTGTGACGGGGCAACTGGTAAACGAAAGGGAGAACAGATCCTGGCTGACATCCCACACAAACACTGTTGGGTTTTCTGTTTTCTCTCTTCTAAACGGAAAGCCGCAAGTCATTCCCTTTTTCCTTGTGTAGAAGGATGAATGAAAGTCGTGATCTGAGCTCGGAGATGGGAAGCGCGCTCAGACCTGTCGTGGTGTCACCATTTTGTCAGTGCAATTAAAGTGAATAGAAAACGTGTGAGCTGCTGGAGGAACAGTGACTTCAGTGCACCCTATCTCTCACACACACACACACACACACACACACACACACATTCTTCTGTGTGTGAGAAAGAAAGAGAGACAGGCACGCAGTGGACAGACCCCTACAGGGCCACGTCATGTCGCTGGCTCAGTCTGCTCAGACAGGCTGAGCGACCCGCTGTTTATCAGCGCCCACACACTTTCTCACTGACTTTTCTCCTATTACGCAGGAAGCCAGAGGCACTGCCGCTCGATGCCGATGCCTTGGGTACAGAAACCCTGTGTGTGTGTGTGTGTTAAGGGTGAGCTTTACGACAGACGTATCATATCACGATACTTCAAGATATTTCTACACACTGTATTTACGCTACATCACAGCATATCAGTCCATACAGGAGTTATTTAGCATTAATGTTTACGTCAAAGGAAGGTCCTCACAAGGATAGTAAGACAAGCATCTCTCTGTGTGTGTGTGTGTGTGTGTGTGTGTGTGTGTGTGTGTGTGTGTGCGCTTGTCTTTTTGTACCCTCACTGACCCAAGAACAGGTTATGTGCACTCCCGCAGTAAGTGCACTTCCAACACATAAAGAGGAAATCTATTTCCCCACTGAGACCGTGATGAGGCTACCAGTCACACTTCCAAAGCCGTGTTTTGGGAATATGGAATTATGTCTCCTGCTCGTTCCGCAGGGGGGAAAAAGAAAATGCAGTAGATCCGAAATGATAAAAACATTTTGAATAAATCAATCCTGTCGTAAGTCTTAAGATAGCACAGAATAACTACTCTAACAGCACTGCGCAGGAATTCCGCAGGCTCGAAACGCGGCCGTTTTCCCAGCCACGCTCACCGAGGAGCCTGAACTGCTCTGCGTTTCTCTCTCTAGACGACAGAACCTCGCTTCCAAGCGTGTCCTTATCTCAGCCCTTTTTCTTTGTCTAGTTGAAATAGAAGTGGAAAAATGGCGATCGTATCACGCGTAAAGCAATTACCGTTATCCGTTTATGTATGTATGTATATGAAAGGAAGTCGGCGCACGTCCGTGATAATAGTAACGGCTCAGATTGGGAAAAATTCTTCGGATATTAGCGTTCCGGTTGATCAGATGATCTTCCCAAAGGTTGAACTCGGATTGTGGCGTGAACTCTGTTGGATTTTCTGCACTGAGAAAGCTGTGCTTTAGTTGTGGACCCCATGCGCGTTGGTAGGGATTAGTCGCAGCGAGGTACTGGCTCGATTTTTCTCTCACAGCTTTACATCTAATTCTTCAAGTTCCAGCAAGCTTACCAGGCAAGGCTGAAGGACGTTACACTTACCGGGGTCATTGTTAGTAACATATGAACACCTGCTCGTCCATTCAGTTATTCAGTGAGCCGATCATGTAGCTGCAGGGCGTCGTACACAGTCATGCATCCGGTATCGTTGTTGGTGGTGCCGTTCGGACCGGTTCGAGTATTTCAGAAACTCTGGGGTTTTCACACACGCCATTCGGCAAGTGGCAGGTCGTCAGGATGAACTGGCTCGAGCTGACAGGAAGGGAACGTTACGGTGTTTTGTTCAAAATTATTTGATACCATGAAACGGTCAGAAGTTTAAACATCAGCGACAATGTTTGACAGATTTCTTCGCTCATATTTACCAAGGGTGCCAATATTAGTGCAGGGAACTGTATATCTAATGAAGCCAGGAGCTAGCCATGTGAGACTCACTCTTCTCTGCTCGCTCTATTCTCCTGCCAGCCTCTCACCTATTTCATCAAGTACAAGAAAGAGGGAGAACTATTGGATTTTTATTAGAGCAGCGCAAGAAATCCTTCACTCTCCCGCTAGGCTGGCGCGGTTGAGCGCAGGATTGCAGGAGATGGAGAGATGGAGAAACGCCGGAGGAGTCAGCACCAGGCTCGGTCATCCATCACTGTCGGCCAAACTAATTCATATGTGAGATCAGGTTTGAGGCCTGAGGTGACTCCAACCGCCAGTCATGATGTCGGACAGTTAGATCAACCACTAGCGAGCCGAGTGGTCACCCCGCCTTCAAAACAAC
>JAOUWY010000011.1:19284405-19296004 GCA_025728095.1 Prietella phreatophila | reverse complement strand
CCCCCCTCTCTCTCCCCTCTCTCTCCCCCCCCTCTAGCATCGACCCTAGTCGCTAAACTGGCTAGGCAGCAAGTCAAATTGTAGTTAATGGCAAATATTGGTTATTTACAGGACATATCGTCTATACTTTCACTTAAATATCGATTTCTTTTACATAATATAAAAATTGAAGTGCTTAAAGACTTTCAGTTGGAATAATGTGAGGACATGGTTCCCGTCTCACACCTCCAGGGTCACCGGTCCGATCCTGAGCTCCTGTAACGGTCTCTTCTCTGTGTGCACAGATCCGTGGTATCAGAGTGAGATGCAAAGGCGAGACTTTGAGCATAAATAAAGCATGAGGATGAACGATGTGGTTCTGGAGGATGAGGGGAACCACAGCTCTCGGAGCGCAACTGGAACAGCACCAGGCACTGGACGGTGCTACAGTGAATGACCACATGATGGCGTAAAGATTTCAAAATGATGAATGCTGGTTTCAAGCCTGATGAATAAGTTACTTGTATTTGCAACAGTAACATGAAATGAGTCGGAAATATTTTATCCAGAGCGAAGCATCAAGAAATAGCGATTGCATAAATTTGTATTAAAATATTTATTTCTTAGGGTCACTTTTAATGGAGAGAAATAGGATCAGTCTATTAGTTGAGCTTGACTGGTGATGGAAAAAAAATACAATAATTATCACAGTTCTATTAATCTCTCAACCAAATCAGGCTTGATTGATAAGTGACTAAAGCTATTTTGAAAGGAAAGGAAGGATTTTTTTTTTTGGTCTCTGTCTCCTCTCATCACCCCCAATCCAAGCAACCAAGAACATTTATACAAAAATCTGTGAATCCCTGAGAACACAGTTGGGCAAACTGTAGTTTAAGTAAATTCCCAAGTTCTACCACCAGGGGACACTATCACATAAATCGCTGCAACACACCTTTATTAGCCTTGTGTTACAATTCATATTTTAATAAGAAAGTGTATGGTACTATAAAATCAGCTAGAGTGTTGTGTTTAGATATTGATTATGCCTAAAGAGGATTATGGTTCACTATAGAATAAATATATAAAGGGGGGGGGATTTAAATAGCACACAAAGTCCTGCAGACATGACCACACTCGATGTACAGGTTATTTAAAGACATTTCTCAAAACCTCCTTTTTTAACTTGTCTGACATTTTAGAGGCTTAAACAGTACAATACTACTAATGACACGTTACAACATGATCTGCTGTCACCCATTCTAAACCAGGAGGTAATTAGCCTGCAGGTGGTAGGGGTCAGAGGTGAAAGGTGACGACACACATTCCTGGACTGGGTGACCACCATTGCTTGACCCACACAAAGCTTGCACCATAGGACACGACCTCATGTCAGTCATGCGGAGGTTAACATAGAGACTCTAACGCCACTCTGGAAGCCGCAGGTGGTTACACCGAGACAACCATCGAGTGTGAAAAGTGATCGTAGTGAAAGGATGGGGGGGGGGGGGGGATGGGTGAAGGAAAAATGAAAAAAGGACACTGTTTGGTTACGCATAACCCAGTGGAGGATGTAAGATTTAACAATTATAATCTTTACTTACCAAGTACAAGCTGTAAGCAGAGAAAAAAAAATTTGGAAGGAGTCTCCAGTGTCAACAGAACGAACGTTAACGCGTTTGATATTTTCCCGGACTGAGACGTTGCGTCTCGTGGTATACCTCGTCGACAACACGTCATGTTTTATCCCTCACGTATTCATACACCTACATATCGATTAAAGGCTTCCGCCGAATTTACGCGTCTCCCTTCAACCCAGAGCGGGATGAATTTACGCTGGATTACACCGTCGTGGACAGTCGTGTGACGCTAAACACATCGATCTTGCTTTACACGATCTGCTCCATCAATCCTTACCAACACTATACCACTTACTTCTTCTTCTGCGACAGTATACATGTCACGGTCATGAATAATCGTCCTCTATCAGATGATCTGTGATGCACTGCAAAGTTTTCCGCTGCCTGCGTCTGGCACACCTGCACACTGAAAGGCCATAAATCATAGCTAGGGAGCGTGCGCGCTTCTAATTTGGTTCTTTGAAAGCCTAATGTACTTCCATGAATCACTAAGCGACAGTCATGGCTCGGACCGGGACGCTGAAACGGAGCGCATGTTATTCGTGGATCAAACGCAATTACTTTTGCACACTCAGGTGCACACTGTATTTACTCAGAGTCGAAAACGGAAGCATGCCGTTAATTATAACTGTAATATTGACTACACTAGTCACTACGTTTGTTCTGTACAGACTGCAAATACTATACCGTCGAAACAGCTCACTACCCAATATGTGCTTAAATTCCTGAAAGTAATGGCACCCGACTGTAAAAATGTCCCCAAATCCCATTATTAGAAGCTTCAAGAGAGGAAACTACAGCACAGAGAACAGCAGGATGATCATTTCCGGCATGCTAAGTGGCTGGGACGAGGTTTCGGTGAACAGCAAGACGAGCGTGTGTAAACGCTCGAACCGGTTCGTTGGTGCAAGTTCGGTTATTATTGTGTCTTGTGGATTCGACGTGAACCTCGGTTATGTGAAACGGCGTCTTCAGGGCAGAACTCAATAAAAACCTGTCAAAAAAAAAAAAGACAGTTTTCATGATCTTGCAAGGGGTGTGTAAACTTCTTACCTGAAATGTAAGACTCTAGTTTAGTACCGAGATTGCGGACAGAAGTGTAAATGAATATGACGTGTCACGTTCAGCGGCGTTGCTTTATGAACCGGCCGTAACAGACAGGTCTCATGGTGAATACTATAAACAATTAGAACTAGACTACATAGAGCATATAAATATCATATTGTATCATATTATTATTATCATGGGGCGGCTGTGGCGCAGGTGGTAGAGCGGGTTGTGCACTAATCATAGGGTCGGTGGTTCGATTCCCGTGCCGGGTGACTCCACATGCTGAAGTGTCCTTGGGCAAGACACTGAATCCCAAGTTGCTCCCGACGGCAAGCTAGCGCCTTGCATGGCAGCTCTGCTACTGTTGGTGTGTGTGTGTGTATAAATGGGTGAATGAGACACAGTATAAAGCGCTTTGGATAAAAGCGCTATATAAGTGCACATTTACCATATTAAAATAAACGCCCAGTCATCTCTTCTCTCCCCAATCCGGGCTCGCGTATTCTTTTGCTTTGATCTAAAAGAGTCCTTCAGTGTTCTTGAGGTGGTGTTCATGTCTACAGAATTGGAGATGAAGCTTTCAGACTGGGACACACTGGAAGACGAGGAGACGAGTGGCACGTTTTCGATCCGGAACCTTTGTATTCGTGGCTCAGAGTGACTCCAATGCATTCCACGTCTGTTACCCAAACACGGCGCCCAAACACGACCCTCACTGAACCGTGACTTTCACCCGAACTCAGAGGTCGGCTGCATGCTATTTCTGTTTCAACCAAACCTGAAGCCCACACACACACACACGCTTGTCTTACTATCCTTGTGTGGACCTTCCACTGACATAATTATTAAAGCAGCCGATTAACGCTACACTAAATCTCAATAAGGAAAAATAAACCTCGCCGACACGTTCGCTTTATTTCACGTCACATCTGCACATGGACGCAGAGGAAAAGCACCGTGACCACAGACACAGCCTGTCGAGACAGCGTGGTGGTCCTGAGCACGCCTCCACAGCTGCGAATAATATTGTCTTAAGGCACGTTTCAGTCTCTGACTCCTCCGGGACCGGCGCAGATACACGTTTCGACCTGGAGTAGACCGGGCCTTGATCTTACACCACTTTCCTGTGGTACACTGGGGACAGCGATGGCAGGGATGGTCCACTTTACCTCGACGCCTCCGTAAAACATTCCACCCTTCAATACAACTCCTTCTCAAAGCTACAGGCAAACCACAGCAACCGCACATTCATCTGCGGATCGAGTTCCTGACATAATAACGCGTTGGGAATCTGTCTTAACGAACCCCATGACTAAAGGGACTAAAGAATAAGTATTCGCCCCCAGCAAACTGGAACCTTTCTACATTTTGTAGCGTTAAAACCTGGAACTGTAATGAGCTTTATTAGGATTGTGATCATGATCATAAATACAGACAAAACAGGACGTAATATAGTGCAATAGAAATGGCCAGGAGTCCAAGAGAGAAAGCAAAATCGGCCATGCTGTTAGAGTAGAGTGAGAGCGATGGCATCCTTTTCCTTCGTTGTCAATGAACAGCACCAGGGGAAAATCGTACACGTCCATGAGCTCGTACCTGCAGAAGAGGAAGACGTTTTCTCCAAGTCTGCTACTCCGCCCTGAGTAGCAGTTGAAAAAAAAGACGCAGTTGTCTGGCCTCACATGTCAGCCTTTGGTCATATGATAAAGGAGAGCTGGCTGGTGGGTGGAAATTGGCCAACTTGAAGACTAACTTGAAGGGGAAAAGGACAAGAGGAAAAAAAGTATTCGCCCCCATGCCCGGAAAATCACTCGATTAGTTCTGGCCCAACCAGTTGCCATCAGAAGTCACACAATTGGTTGAATGCTATCCAAACAAGTCCTAGAGAAGGTTCTGGAAAAGTATAAACCGTTGATTTGATTTGATCAGAAAATTTTGGAGCACCATTATTTCAACATGTTTATCGCAGCTCTTTAAATCGAGGCCTCTTTATAGATATAGGGAGCTGTCAGATCGCCCAGCGAACAGGCGTGCTGCCGTGTCATGAGCTTTATCTTTTTCATTCCCAAAAATATCCGTCAGTATAAACCTGCCACTGGTTCACGTGATTATCATGATCATTTTTAGCTATTATCGGTCGCCTCCTTGCCAAAATACTGTATAGTTCAACATGCTCTCTGCTGTCTCCAAGGCTCTGAAATCAGATGACACACCAAAGGCCAAGCGCGTAAAGGCGGCCTAGCCGAGACATGTGTCACCGACAGGCCCTTCATGCAGTCTCTCGCATTTTTCTTCGTGTTGCCCTCCAGCGTCAGCCCGAAAGTCCCATCTGCTTTTAAGAAGCGTTGGCTTTTCTCTAGCCTTAATGATCCCTTTCAGCCAATACTCTTTGTGGAACACAGGGATCTCATTTCTCTTTTGAAATCTATTTCTCCCCCCCCCCGTCCCCCCTCCACCCCCGTCTCTATTTTCCAGTCAAAAGGAAGCTCCATCACTTGTTACAATAATGTGTAGAAAATAGTTCAAACTCCTCAGCTCTAGACCAAGTTCTAGAGCGGTCTGCTTTTTGCCGCTTTTGTGGGCCAAAAACAAAAAAAAAACATGAAGAAAGAGGAGAAGCGCGATGTTAAAATACGTCACAAGGACAGATAATCGACGCTACCATTGAGCCGTTGCGTCCCTTTTTTTGAAGATACATTGAGATGAAAAATGACTTTCGGCCGCTTTGATGTAATAAAAACGCGAAGTGTGGACGAATAGCGTTGCGTTTAATGAACGCTTCCGTCGTTCCACGTTAACAGCTGTTGCACCTCGGTTTAAAATCGGATCGAAACGTTTAAGATCTGTGCATGAACGCGGTCACCGGCACCCCCTCGTCTCCAGTTTTCTCAGCTGTCTGAAGACGTTCGGCGCAGCTGTGTTGTAAAAGCACATCCCTGCACGTGAGATGACAACCGTTTGCAACATGAGAACGCGTTTCAAAAGAACAGCGCGGGACGACGAAGCCTCCGCACTGAACAGGTGGATATCACAGGCACTGCTGCGTTCATTACAGAGAACAGTGGCAGGCAGGTGAGGCCGAATTTCACACTGGCTGTCGAGTCGGGATGAAAAGCCGCAGTGTGGCGTTCTGCCTTTCTGCGACAGCGTGGTTTAAATGACTATGATAGTAGTAAAAAGTCAAGAACTAGACACTTCACTGACCGTATATTCATGCGCCTGGGTTTGTCATGAATTTGTTATAGAATTGAGTAGAGAAAGAAGGCAGTGAATCTGACATCTAGCAGCTAAGGCTAAGACTTAGCATGTGCGGTGTGCTAGCTCACAAATAATAGCTAATTTTGGAGAAAAAAATAACAACAAGCATAGATCAATGATAATCATATAGTTATTGAAAGCTGTTTTGGCTAAAACACTCATAAATATACAGATTTTCACTTATTTACTTTAGCTGCTAATCACGTTTTCATACACTTTTTTTTTTAAGTTAAAAAATTTCCCAATTATTTCTTGTGAAACCGTAAAAGGTACACACCACACATGAAAGGTTTGTAACGCTAACTCGTTTGTTAGCTTCGTTTTAAGAATGTCCACTAATTAATGAACAACTGAAGACTCGTTAGCGATTGTTAATTACACTTGTGACTTGACGACCGTTTATAAATGCTGTCTATACGACAACGATCCATCTGTAGAATTTACCGCGGGACAGAGAAATGATTACATGCCTAGCTAACTTGTGCGGCTTTTCCAGACTCGGTCGGGGCAGAGTCACCAATGAAGTACTTGTTCATTACGTCTCGGATAACAAAGGCATTTGGGAACACCGTCGCAAAATAGGGGTTTGTTATACACCGAGATTCATCAGGATCGGGAAACGTCCTTCTCTAACTCTGTATTTGAACATTGGTTTGACATGTACGGCGGGGGTGGTGGGGGTAAATCGTATTACCTACACTAGTAGATCATCATTGCAATCTAACACCCATAGCAAATGTAGTTTAAGACACAGCTGTCCACAGAGTCCCTGAATAAGCAGGAGGGTGAGAGACACTCAATCAGGTGTTCCTGAATCTAAATCCCTCCACAAAAGTTGCATTAGCATTAAAGTACCATATATAGCATATCGTCAATGTTCGAAGACTATACCCTATGTACCGAACAGCTGATTTCTGTAAGCTAGGGATGTCTCAAGTCAAGCACTAAACAGAAACGGCAAGCTACTGTGTGTCATTGAACTGCAACAAAACTGCCTGCATGGGAATAACCACCAAGATTAACATCATAAAATATATATCCAATGATTTTGGCTCTTCATTTTTGTCTGCTGTGTTCTTGCTTGGTACATCGACGACTTCTGAGTAGACGGTTTTATTTCTCAGAAGTTCTAGTACATCAACTGGGCTCCTACTTGCTCAGCTGAAAAGCACACACCATCAAGGAGATCAAGTCTGAATCCGGGTGATGCTACGACCGACCATGCATGGCCAGGAGCTAGGAGGATGGCGTTACTCTCTTTCCTGTTAATCAGAGCGACTCGAAATAGGGTAGTATCCTCAGAGGATGTGGAACAGGGCAGATCATGTATGTGGAAAATTCAGCTTTCCACTGAGTGTTCAGCTGCCCTGTGATATAGCATAAGCAACAGTTGGATAAGATGCCATGGCTGGCTGTATATATGATTCGGAGAAAGCCAGTTGCACTGACCTACACAGTCATGAAAGTCTTCAACCGTCTCGTCTCAGCTTATCTTAAGGTTATTACAGATCTCGTTTGCTGGACCCCCTGCGGTTTGTCTCGAGAGCCAACGGATCTGTTGATGATGCGATCAATGTCGCAGCATCTTGACAGGCCATGAAGTTATGCAGAAGTTTAGTTTGTGGACAACCCAGAGCTGCTGCAGGCCAAGCTCTAACAGCTGAGTCGCCAGATCCCGTTTGTCAGACAGGAGAAAGCCGTTTTTACTAGGAAAGCACACACATCAGGCTATCTGAGACTCAGTACAGGAGCACCTCAAGGCTGCATGCGCTCACCTCTTCTCTTTAGTCAATACACCAATTCACTACACGTCCACAGACCTGTCTGTGGATTTTTTGATGATCCCACTGTAGTCTAAATCATGATCGATGGATCCCCTGTGGAAAGCAAGTTGAGCGACTAGCGTACAACCATCTGGTGCTCAACATCACAAAGACTCTTGAGACAGTTGTAGAGAGGTTGTAGTCACCCCTGGCTTTGGGATCTGAAATTCCTGAAGTCACTCAAACTCCTGCGCACCATCCTACCGAGGGACCTGAGGCTGGAACGAAACACAGCTCCACTGCCAAGCGCAGCAGATGATCTTCTTTCTGAAGCTTAAAAAATTCAACCTTTTGCAGGTTCTTATGGTCCAGTGATCGTTGTGTCCATCCTCACCTCATCGTAGTTTGACTGCTCAACCGCGCAGGAAGGAGCCGAACGTCAATGCTCTTCGGTATCCTTGCAGCTCTTTGGGACAGCCATGACAGCACAGACAAGAAATGTGATAGCAAGATTATAACTGACTCCCGTCACCCTGGGCATCACCTTTTACACCTTTTACAACAAATCCTCCCCTCCAGTAGACCCATCAAGGCTAGAGCAACCAGGCACACAAACAGCTCCTTCCCCAAAGCCTCATCAATCACACCAGACACCGCAAGATAAAGCCATTTGAACAACTGTCTCTTCCGTACAATAACGTGCACCTTACTATAATATTCTTCTAAAAGAAAAATTCCTTCTATATCACGAAGAACATTCCTCGAATGCATAACATACTTGGCAAATAAAACATAGACCCCAGATACGTGGCTTTGAGAACTCTGAGTCCTGTTTAAGACATGAGACATGTCTCTGATCACTCACTTTGCATACTTTTAGTGCAAGAAGTGGTGAATTTTCAGTATACAATTCCGTGCTATACATGACATACATGGATGATGCCTGCATTAGCTATGGCTAACAAACCAAGTGAAGCAAGTTTAGGCTTCTGGTTATTTTCCCAAAGCCTCACAAAGTGTTAATGGGAGTCAGGTGCAGCTCTGTGATTGGACTTTATAGGATCACAGAGTTAAATACTGTAAAAAATTCGTTATATAATGTCTCCTAATGAACCTTTCGTTAGTAATTCTTGCTACTAGCGACACTGGTATAATTGGTATACGCTTGTCATGTCTAATTATAACGAAGAAGAAATGGCTAAATACGCTTATAATAATAAGATATCGAGTCAAAATAATGCGATATTAAAAGATGATATAATAACATATTACTCACAGTTCAAGACTTCTGGACTGGTAATGGGAACGTGACTTATTCAGCAAGGTAATAACCTAAAACAGGCCAGAAAGTTGAGCGAGAACTTTCGAGAGAGCCACAGGGGCATGAAAAACCCAGGAGGTTCTTCAGATGCGACGACAATTGAGCCACAAAAGACACACCGGTTGTTTTTCTCCTGAAACATGAAATATTTACTACCGCTTATTCAAATCAGCATGTTCTATTGTACATGGAAGAACTCCCATATGTTTCCAGGAACTGGCTTACATGAAGCAAAGTGTGTCATGGCGATTCTACGGAATTCTACAGACACGGAGACATATCTGTGATTCACACATGAAAAACATTTTTTTTTTTACCTTGTATTTTATTTGCGGTGGAGGGATTTTGAGATCGTTCCAAACGCAGCATGTGCAAGATACCTCGCCTCCTCACAAACATCAGCTGGCGATATTCCAGCTGTGACATTTGGCTTTAAGTTAGGCCATGCCCTCTGAAACATTCTTTATTCTTCACACTGACACGGTATTGCTACTCTCCCTGCTGATCGTGCTGGATCCGAGCCCATTCAAATATGCCGTTACTTCCCCTGACCTTGCAACGCAATTAACATTATCATGTACACAGTGAGCTTCAAGGCCAAAGATTAGCCGAGGTCTCCTCGTTTATTTATAGCTCACCAGCATTCTGGACTATACTGAGCGCGTGTCATGGGTACGATCATGACTGGAACGGTCAAGGACGTCACAATCGGTGATTGTTCAACAGGCCATTCCTTCGGGATCGAGGTGAAAGCAAATTCACACGATACACAATACAAACAGTGGCAAAAAAAAAAAAAACAACCCAAAACAAACCGGGTTTAGATCACGTCCTCAGGAGGAATCTGGTCTGATGTGGATTCCATCGAATTACAGGAACATTTGCACTCTATGGATTCTTGAGATTATAACATCTAAGCATGAGGATGATGCCAGAATATACATGAGCAAAAGAGATCCAGCTGTGGCGAGAGAAGGAAAAAAATGACTCTCCGAACACGTTTAAGGCCTCTCTGTTAAACCGTACTCTACACCTCGGATGAGCGCTTTTCCTGAACGCTGCTTTTGAACTTGCCGTTTTTGTTCCTATGTGAGTGATTGATGTCTAGAGAGTCGCTTCTAAAGTGGATTCGGTTACTTTACCTGCAGTCGCCGTCACCGATACCCTAATCTATTATCACGTAAGTATTACTTTTAGTGCCATATGGGGGAGGATCAGAGGCGTTGAGTCACGACAGAGTCACGACAGCAGAGATGGCCTGAGGGGAGAGACGGTTGCACATTTTGGGTTGCACATACGAACAGATAACGAGACAAATCCCGAATAAAGGGTTCAGCTTTACTCGTCATTTTGCCTATTCTATAGTTTTGAGGATGTCACAATTTATAGGCTGTTTTATTTGATGATCGTTTTCTGCGTCCTTTACCTTTTAAGACTTCGATGGAACCACCCACTGCTATGATTGGCTGACATCTTTGCTCATGAATTAAAAATGACCCATACTGCCATAACACATGCCGGACTGGGCGGGGCCGACGGTACGACGATGTAAAAGTAGGTGTCGACGTACTGTATTGCTGTAAGGGCAGTCACGTGCAAATGTTTTTGCCCATGTGACGTCACAAATCCCGCCACGTCCGAACGAGACGTTTTCGGAGCTTGCTTAAATGAATGCTCTTTTTATACCGAAAAACACGTGTTAAACGATGAAACTTGCGGGACGTTTTAATGCCACAATGATATGTCTTATATGTCAATTAGATCTCTCACGTTCGAATTCTGCTCAAGTGAGTCTCTGTTACGTTTCTCAGCTTATAGCCATACATGATCACAGCAAGTTCAGCAGGCCAGCTGCCACGTTAGATCCTCAGGGTATAGAGTGACACCAATCCAGCCCGGGGATTAGCTGCCTGACTTTTTTGAGCCACTGCATTACAGAGGCAGCATGGCACTGCCAATTCCCTGTGCAGCGCGGCCGGATGGACACCCTCCTCCTCCGAGAACACATGATTGCGGTCGCATTAAATCGGGACTTGGACGATTGGAAGCAAGAAACAGTATCCTGGCTCAGGCTAGGATCGCTCCCCAGGCCTGAAAAATCCACGGCACGTCCTCCGCCAATTAGTATGACCTTGTTATGAGCAGAGTCCTCACGGTGAAAGTCGAGTCTGTACTGCACCGGGGCTTTTAGAAAGAGCTACGGTGAAGAGCCAAGACTCATAACAACGCTGTGCGGATCAGGAGAAGAAAAGAAAAGAAAAGAGAAAGTATGTGACAGGTCTATCACAAATGAACATCATCAACCGAGTACAGTCCTCAAAACAAAAGAGAGTCTACAGAAAATCTGAAGTGCTGATATATACGCAACAGAAATAAAAACTGAGGAAGAATAAACACCCAAACTCTGCAAAGTAGAACCCGAGAACCATTCCGACAGGAAGGACAGAGTCACAACCACTCTATACGGCGGTGGTGAGCAGAAAAGCATCTCAGAATCTCAAACGCGTCGAACCTGAAGCTAGATGGGATACAACAGCCGAGTTCCACTCCTGTCAGCCAATAACCGGAACCTGAGGCTCTCTATATATATA
>JAOUWY010000011.1:19197664-19210947 GCA_025728095.1 Prietella phreatophila | reverse complement strand
CGTCTACTTTCAGGACTTGTGTGAAAATCTGATGGTGTTTAGGTCATATTTATGCCGAAATACAGAACATTCTAAAAGGGTTCAACTTTCAAGCACCAATGTACTCCAGTTCATAATACAGAGGAGTATAAGCACACTCTCTTGTTTGAATATAAAACTCACCCTAATCTGAGTGTAGTCTTCGTCGGTCCTCAGTTTGGTGTGTCTCTGCTCCAGCAGCCTCAGAGCGGAGAGCACTGCAGGAGCCGAAGTTTTAGCCCTAATCACCACTGGCTCGACGGCATTCCCCGTCTTCTTCCTGCTGGAATGAATGAACAGGACACTTCTGTCTGCCCAGCGCAGCATCCATTCCAGCAGCCTGGCCAGCTGGGGAAACCGGGCCTCTGATTTGGCATCCAGCTCCAGCTGTAGGTCCACATCAGGGTTGGGGATGGTCTTAAAGGGCAAGCGTTCTATTTGAGGGATCCCTGGGACTAAGCTCTGAATAGGACCGGACTCTGTGGTTATTACGTTCTGTCTGAGCGGCGTCTCGTTCCGTCGTCGAAGGCTAAACAATCCTGGTTGTTTCCCAGGAAGAGGCGGAGCACCTGTGCTGATTCGAGCTGTGCGAGTTTCACTGCTGACGGACGGAGGAGGACCGATGATAGAAGCCAGCGGCTCGGGAGTCTCAGGAAGAACGTGGAAGCAGCCGCCGGCACGGAACGCGGAAAGCCGCACACCCTTTTTCCGGCCGGTCGGCCGTCTTTTGATCGCCGTCAGCACTTCAAAAGCATCAGAGCGAAGCTCTCGGTCGCACAGACACGATGAGAAGCTACTCAACAAAGGGAGCTCGGATTCCTCCATGTCCGGGCTGTCCTTCTCCAACACGTAGCTTAGGAAAAGCTCCAAAAAGCACAGATACTCCTCGTCATCGAGTTCAAACGGCCACGTTCCCACAGAGGGTAAGGTGAAACGTGTATGTTCTCGCTCTGTTGCATCTCTTTTTCTTCCATCTTTTGATTTGAGCGCGTTCTCGGGTTTGTGTGACACGGAGCTGAAAATGCAAAGATGGAAAAAGAAGCGAGACGAAGCTCTGAAAACATTCCTAGATGAAATCGGTGAGCCAGAAACATGGCGTAATAAAAGTTCACTTCATGGTTTCCCAAGACTTACTACTAATAAACTTCGTATTTTGGCTTTTTACACAAATACAATTCAATTGAGATGTAAAACTAACGACAGCGAGTACCTGGGACGAGACCAGTCCTGCAGTTCCAGTGAACGAGGCTCTGATATCGTATCAGCGGTGTCAGCCTCACTGCCCTCTGGGGGGCGCCCAGAGTCTGTGAGTGTACTGTTACTCAAGCTAGCGCACCGTGAGAACCGGTCAGATATGGCGTTGGCTCCTCCCCTCTCGTCGTCTTCCTCCCTCTCCCAGATGTGCCGCTCGAGTGGGATCTTGCTCCTCGCCAGACGCCGCCCCTCTCGAACCCGCTGCCTCCGCTGCTCCTGAATCAGCAGAATCATTGTCGTGCCCTCCTTCTCCTCTTGCGTACTACCCGAGTGTGTGGCTGGACATAAATTGGAAAAGAAAATCACACTGCTAATACACAGATTATTAACCAACGACCTTGGTAATGCGCTGTACTGTAGAGTGAGAAGGGTGCCAGTGTGCCTGTATTCATTTTCATATAATAAAGATACTCCAGCACTATAAATAAATAAATAAACAAACACCTTAAAGGTGTAATATGCAAAATCTAAAAGTGGTTCTAGACCTATAAAAATCACAGTATCGAAAATTCCTTTAAAACCAAACAACGAGAAAAGAACCAAACACTATTACTGCCATGCAAAAGGTTTGGTTAGTTTATTTGTTTTAGGCTTCTGTTGACATTTTTCTGGGCCAGAAATTAAAGCTGCTCAGCTCTGCCTCAAAAGACAGCACTCTTCAAGGTGGGCTCAAAGAACAATGGAGTATATTATACGAGAAACTGATTAATCCATGACTAATACGGCTAAAACGGCGCACGTTCAGACTTATCCATTAAACAACTGCTGTTTAACCTTGCGTTGACGCATGATCCTGCGCAGTGCCGGATCGCAACCTCTGCAGCAGCGACGCGTACTTTTCTCTTAGAGGCACCCGGACGGATTCCTCCTCATCAGGAAACACCGCGACTAACGTCTCGGCCACCTGGAAATAACGCAAAATATAGGAAACAAACACAAACGGGGTGTTTAGAAGGGCGAGTCGAGAAGAGAGCGTCGCGTGTGTGCCGTTGTTTCTGTTTTTCACCGTCAGAACAGCAGGCAGCTCGGCCACGAGGCTGAGCACCAAGTCCTGTAACATCTCTTCTGCGTTCAGGAAGCGAGAGAAAGGCACAAGGCGGCGAGCCCAGCGCAGGACCTCCTCACGCAACTCACACACGCTGTTCTCTGTAACCTAGAATCCAAACACGCACACGCTCAGAACCTCGATTCAACACGGAGGTATACTTCTGTTCGAATTCGGCTTACCCGAGAGTCTTTAGCCTTGCTCCTTGCAGCTTGGTACTTTCTACAGAAGACTGTGAGCTGGTCACGGACATGCAGCATCCAGCACAGCCCACATAATTCCCTAAAGCACACTGAGATTGACACACACACACACACACACACACACACACACACAGCTGGTTAGTAAGAGGTTTTCTACACATTAAGGCAATGTTAGTAGAATCTCGCACATACGGTGCGCACCGATCGTTCGTATGACGACGCCGTTCGTGTCTCTGGACCTCGAGCGGAAAAACCCGTGGCGATCAGTGAACTTCTTCAACCCTTCTGGAAGGTCAGCTTTAGGCTGCTTGTTTGCCTTCCTGACCTGTCGACAAACCACAGCAGTTGATTCTCTATTATTATTTTATCTTTTATTGAAGAAAAAAAAAAAAAAGTTATCCAAGACCTAGCATCTACTTGAAAAACACACTGCCCCCTTAAGCTTAAATTCTGCAACTACTCACCTTCTACCGCATCATTTCTGGAATTTCTTTCAGTTTCGGCTTAGTAAGCCCCTTTCAACCAACTTAATGCTGTTTAAAAAGTTCTACTCAAGTTTTGAGACTTGGGGAATTAGTAACTGCGGGGGCAAATACATTTTCACACAGGCCCAGTTGATATCGGATACGTTTAGTTTTTTTGCTTCGGTTTCAAAACGGCACGTCGTGTTCACTCGGCTCGCCTTTCGTTTCATCTTCGATCGTGTTTTCCTTTCCGAAACAATCCAGTCTTGAGAGATGCACAAAAACAGAATATATACACTTTCTCACAGATAAATCGTTTACCTTGCGAAAGAGTTTACGGCATTGACGCAGGCCGCTGACGTACCACTGCACGGCCGGCCGGGAGCAGTGAGCGGCTCGGAACAGCAGCAGCACTCGCTGTAACGCTGCAGCTACATGACAACGTGATTCCCTCTCCAAGACCAACAACACGTCACCAATGGAGTCCTGACAAAACCAGACGAGTTAAGTGAAGAAGCACTTTAAAGAAGGATCCAGTTACTGGCAGGAAAAATCTATGATGGGAAACATCCCACGGAGTACCTGTGGGTCAAGAGCAGGCTGTGGACAGTACAAAGGAGGTGCAGGGAGGTAGAACGCAGGAGGAACCAGAGCAGTGAACGAAGAGGCATGCTCCTTGGCTGATTCCAACAGCTTGGTGAGAGGCCGTGACACGACGTCCACCTCTGCCATGACTGACGCCTTCAGGATCTCCTGTGCGGACGCGTGGAGCAGCTCCGTGTCCTCGAGCTCGTCGACATCTTCTAAAACAAAACAGACATTAGGCTGACGCAACAGTCTATACTGTACCACTCGATATCGCTAAACACGCTACATTACGTAGAAACCAAACCTGGGAGGCCTTTCAAGGCCTGGTCTGGTCTGTTCGATGACACGTTGCAGTCCAACAGCGACTCCAGCTGAGTCTGAAAGATGAAGCCAGGCTGCAGCGCTACAGGAAGGTGCAACTCTTTCCACTGCAACCTACAAACAGACAAGAATAAAGACTATACGGTGAAATTTGAAACGGTCCGGTTCATCGGGATATGTCACACTTCACTCATAGGCACGTTTGTATCGGAGTAGACAAACAGTAAGGAAGCAACCTGCGGAAATCATAGTGCAGTCTGCAGTATGTGGTATAAGCCAGACCAAGAGAGGCAGCCGTCTTCCAGTCCCCCAAACTCTGAGCCAGCCATGCTGCTTCAGGAATCAGCCCACCCAGCAGGAGGAGCTCCAGAGCGTACTCCACCGTCCATACGCCCGAGAGGTGCTGCGATCTCACGGCGGCCGCCGCCCGCCACTGACTGAGAATCACCGTGCGTCGGCCCGTCGCTATGACGACAACAATGCGGGCGAATTTGAAGCCGATGTGAAATATGACGAGCGTCTGTGGGTACCTTTACAGAGCTGTTACTCACGCTGGGGCAGATGTAGAGGAGGCAGGACGTCCACGTTGTGTGGCGGGAAGACGGCTAGCGGCCGATTGGTGAAGTAGGACGCCATGAACCTGCCGAGAGACTGGACCACGGCACAGGCAGCCTCGCCGTTCACCCGCCGCGGGAGCCACGACTCGGCCGGAGCCTCGTCTGCGAGCGCCGCTGATGGCGAGAAATACCGCACGTTCGATTTAGTACCGGATTAAAGGTTTCCATCCCGCTAGGTTTTGTTCAGGTCGCCTTTGTTTCATCTTAGGTTTCGTTTTCATTTCGGAAACAATTCCGTATGTATGTTTTTGACTTCTCTGAAACTTACCTACAGGATCTTCTGACGTCAGTAACTGCTTGGCCATGGTGTCACAAAAGGCCTGGGCCTCCCTCAGCCTATACAGAAACAGCTGGTCAAACAGAAGAGCCAGACAGTAGCGCGTCTCCAGGAAGACTGTCCTCGGTCCAGCTGCTCGACCAAAAAAAAAAAAAAAAAAAAAACACGGACAGGTGCTTATGATAGCATCACATGGCAACGCAACCTAACGTCACAGCAAAGGATATTCACTGACGGTAGCACGATATAGCAACAAGCATACCTTTCGCTCTCTCTTCCCACAGCTGGTCTCGCCACACCTGGACACACTCGCTGTAGGCACCAGAAATGAAGTGCTCCTCTCCTGTACACAGAAAGAAACAGAATTTCGTAGTTTGTTGATGTGTTCTGCACTCACGGGCCACCTACCAATCTTCTTGTAGCAAAAACACCAACGACAAAAAAAAAAAAAAAAAAAACCCGATGAAGTCTGGCTTAATCATCCTGAAATAAATTCATCGACCGAGTCTAACCGGTTACGCTGTAAAGTGCGGGACTGTCCTCCAGACGGTCTCCGGCTCTCTGTAGCCATTGTTGGATTTCAGAGATCACCTTCGACATGATCTCCAGTTCCCCGTCTCGGCTCACGAAACTTCTACCGCGCCGTAACTCGTCCTGGTACTGCAAGGCTTGTCTGTAGATGTCTCGCCATACCGCCACCAGTCTGAAACCCCAACAACATTAGAATCTAGAGTTCTAGAATCCAACTTTATCAGACGATTCTCCAAAAGAATTAATGAATTAAGAAAATCAGCGGTACCTATTCGACGGTCTGCTTGAGAGAGATATCCGAGAGCTCACGGCGTCGGTATGCTCGTCGTCCTGTAACAGTGAGACGGAGAAGACGTCCGAGGGACGAGGATCGTCCTTTACTTGCCGCGCTGCTTTCTGTGGTAGACTGTAGGTCTGGTCCAGGATCTTCGATGCTTCCCGGAGGACATAAAGCGCTGCCGTGAAGTTCTGAGAGGAACAAACGGACGACGGGAGAAAAAGATGAACAAAACGTCGCGCGAGATCCAAAACGACCCCTAAGCAGCTGGTGCCACCGCTGCGGGTCGAATCCCATGGCAGAAAGCAGAGCAGAGACCTGAGGAACTCAAACACGCTATTTTGTCTGTACGGTCGTATCAACGGATCGGCGATCCAGAGAAGGCGAGCCAGACGGACGGCGCACTTGACGGTGTATTTCAGCATGCGCTCCCTCTGACCCGTAGCGTGAACGAGCGAAACGCCGAGAGCCCAGGCGCTCGTCAAAGTCCGCCGTGCCCTGGTCAGTTCCTCCGAGAGAGCTGAGGAATCCCGGTCGCGATCGCCCGACTCGGCCTGGGCGTGAAGGGTGTCGAACATCGAGGCGAACTCTAACCTGCCGCCGTCCTCCGGCACCGTGCCGGCATGAAGAGCCTCGTCCGAGTCATCGCCGTCATCGTCCTCAATCTGAAGCAACAGATTATTCTCATTTTCTTACTCACAGAAACGGATAATATTACGGAACGACGGCGAAAGTTCAAACGCTTATTAATACTGGAGTATAGCTCGGGATATTTTTACCGTCTCAGTAAATAATTAACCTTCCCTTAAATTAGTGAAGAACCATTTGGCGCTGTTTGAGAAATATACGTTTAGAACATTATTCTAATGACTTCTCAGAATGTACTAAAAAAAAGGCAGGCAAGTAAGCAGCAGAATTACCCTCTCGGTCATCTGCCTCGAGCCTCCTGTGCCTCCTCCACCTCGTAAAAATAGAGGCAGGGTCGATTCGGGCGTCTCTCTCCCTTTCAGTACCAACAGACCGGCGGTGAACTTCAGAGTAGACATGGACTCCAGTTTGGACTTCACCTGGGGCTGAACAAGCACACAGATAGAGACGCGATACTTGTCTATCCGAAGGTTTGTTTTCTTATAAACCCAGAGAATCAACCGTGTAAACAACGGCATGTTCAGACCACTCCGGCCCCGACTCACCAGCTCCGACTGGACGATCTTGCGCACGCTCTCCAGCGCCCGAGCCGTCTCTACGAGGAAGCTGCTCATCAGCGAGGAAGAGGCGGGCCGGCCAGACATGTTCAGCGCCGTCACCATGTAGCCGTCAGACACGATGAGACAAGGCAGCCTCGGGTGCCAGGTCACGGAGTACCGCTGTCTCATCGGGTCACTCAGGGACACGCCGGAGCTGGACAAGGCATCGTCTGGCGGCTGCGTAGGCACCGGAGGTCTAGGAGGAGCGACATCGGACGCGTTAAAGGTAACTGACACGAGCGCCGGACGTCATCACGGAAGTTCTACGGCTCCGGTACTTACGTGAGCACAGAATGACCGTGTTGGAAGAGGAAAAAGAGAGAGCGGATGACTGGAGACGTGAAGAGAGAAAGGAGAGAGAAAGGTGGTAAAAGAGGACAGGGATCAGAACAAGCAAAAAAACCAAACAAACGGATGAACAGCAAGTGAACGAAAACAAGAGTAATGGGTGTGACGTGAAACAGCACTAATGCCAAAGAAATATTCGTTTATGCATGAATACGACTCGAACACGACCGCTTGATTCTAGCTGAAATCTTGAATCCGATTGGTCGGAAACTTCTGATTCATTCTCCACACGCCCTGACAATTTAAACCACGGGTTTACATTACGCTCGATCACGTTATCGTTTCCATAGTAACACCTCATCGAAGCGTGAGGTGAGGAAAACGCCTCGGGACGTGTCGTTGCAGGGAAAAATCGCGAACTTAGACAATCGTGCGCCATAAAGCGATTCGTTCCTTACTTATCAGCTGGCACGATTCACGTCGGTGTCGAAATACCACGCCGCTGCTCACCTGTACGTGACTAACGGATGGAGAGGCAGGAAGTGTGCGGGGCCAAACTCAATGTCACACCCGCTCGTGGAGAGAGAGACCAGCCCTCCTAAGCGGGCCAGCATCAGGACAGAGCCTCTCTTCAGTACACCGGCCAGATAGAGACCTTCTGGTGTCCAACTCACGCAGCTCACCCAGTACGACCTTCGGGAAACGACAAGCCGTCAAAAAATCTCTTCTGTCTTCAGCTTAAGAATAAACGAGTCGAAAACGTCCTTCTTCACTCACCTCACATATTTGGGTGGGACTGAGAGCTTTCTACTGCCACATCCACCCAGTGAGCTGGAGACAGTCACAAAGTTCTGCAAGCTTATGAACAATGCCTGAGTAGCCTGTTCATTAGAAAAACACACATCACGGAGGGTTCTATCAGTAATCTGATGACCGGGAAATAGATACATGGTTCGTGCGATAATCGGAACAACTCGTACGCGTTACCCTTGGGTCTTTCTGGTTAAGGATTATCGCTAACAGTTGTCCATCGGGTGAGAACGCCGGCACCAGCGCTCCTCTGGATTTCACAGACCGACACGGAGGAACGAGATGGCCGAGAGCGTAGGACTTCGTGACCCAATCGACGCTGTATCCTCTCGGACTGTTTGAAAGACCGAAAAGAGGAAAATAAAGCGTTTATTTATTCAATCGCTTCCGAGGATTTTGCTTTCCGTCCGCTTTTCCAGAGTCCAACCTGTTTTTCCCGGCCTCTTCCCATTGAATCTTCAGGAAGGTGACGACCAGCTGTTCTCCAGCGGTGAAGACGAAAGCACTCAGGCACACGTCACCTACGGCCTGGGGGAAGAAGAAGAAAAAAAGCACGTTTTGAAAAGACGGACCGACACAAAAATTAAACACGCAAGTCGACGCGTGTCACAAAGACAGACGAACCTCGGCAGCTCTCACCTGGCTCTGGACAAACGCGCAGTGAAGACATGCTTCCTTATCTTTAACGGAGGGAAGCTGCGAGTTTTCAGATGGTGCTATCTGACTCCAGCGTCCCTTCACGGTGTTGTCCCGGAAGCTGTCCAGATCCTGAAGCACCAGGCATTCCCAGAGGAAAATCCGTCCGGTGAAAGAGGCCACGAGAACCCTCCGTCCGTCCCCTGAGACCAGCAGGGACAAGCGCTGGGAGTTCGCTGTGTGTGTGTGTGAGACAGACCTGGGTCAGCGAGAGACGTTTACAACAAGCTCAAATCTCATTTCCAACACCAATTCACACACGGACCTTTAGCAGCAGACGCCAGCTCAGACACCGCAGGCACCGACGCGACCGTCTTCAAGGAGTCTTTATCTCTGTCCCACAGAAACACCTCTCCGGAGACTAATAGACCAGCCAGCCACGTACCTACACACACCACAGACAGACGCATGAGATGTTTAGATGTAGAACAACGTAGGTCCCCAATCCTAGTGCTTCATATTTGACCCCCAACCCTCTCACGTGGACATCCAAGATGCTTCGAAAGCCCCGTCCGAGATATCCTCGCTCACCGTTTTGAGAGCCGGACATCGTCAGCACTCTCGGTAGCACCTGCCGCAGTTTTGGGATCTTCTTCTTGGTCCGTCCAGAGCGTAAATCGATCTCACTGATCCGACGGTCGTCCAGCAGAAAGACGCCTTCGTTCTCCTGGGTTGGGGGGTGTAAGTAAATAAATAAATAAATACGTAAACAAACAAACAGAACAGCCAAAGTAGGTGTGTATGGAATTGGAGACATCCTAATGATGCTGAGAGAGGAAGCACTTCCTGGTCAGATCCCACTGAAGATCTGAGCCTCACCTTCCCCAGCCAGCAGGATCTCGGCCATGGGTTGCTCCTCTTGATGCTAGACGACACCAGCACCTCGAACTTCACCTCCATGTTCAGAGTTAGGTCTGGAATGAAGACATATTCGAGCTAGCGCTCTAACCATCTGGAGCGTTCCCGGATTTCCGGTCTGACGGCGCAGTAATCATGCCGGGGTAAAAGCAGCCACTGCGTCCGGAACCCTCCAGGCCATGTTTGTTAGCACACACACTGGCTGAGCGGCATGACGCGGAGTCCTCTGATGGAAGGCAGACGTGTACACAGGCCAAATACCCCCCCCAAAAAACCCCGTTAGTATTTACTCAATAAAGGTCCGATTTCCATCTCGGAAAGACAAATCAAGTGAATATGTGTGCAGAATTCATAACGGCTTTTTTGGGGGGGTTTTGGGCTCTTTCCTTTCGAATTTCCCTCCACTTCCGGTTCTACACACGCTCCCAGGTTCGTTGCCATGGAACAAGACGCGTTCACGCGGACACGAGAGCGCGCGCCGCGTGCCCGCGCACAGGAACAGTTCACAAGCTGTCAATAAGGATTATGATAACATTAATCTGTTTATTCCTCTCCCTCTCTCTCTCTCTCTCTGTATATATATATATATATGTGTGCAGGATGCTTAGCTTGCTAAGTTATGTGCCAGTGCTGCTTGGTTTGCTCAGATCAATGCTGATTCTTGGCTTATTGAAAAGTACACATGTGCTGTAGTCGAGGAGAACAATCAGGCCCTATTCAGCACTGAAGGACACCCTCCCTCAGTCAACATTTGGCTCTCAAATCCATAGCCAGCGCGAGCGCTCCGGTCCCCAGAATGCATCACTTATTTCAGTGCTTCTTTTTTTTTTTTTTTTCCTTCCAGATACTCACTATGCAACTCCTTTCAGGCTACTTTATGACAAAGCAGCAGGGACTGTTGTTGACGTTTTTTCTTTTCACGGCACTGCCATGTATTGTGATGAGCCACCATTACCAATGATATATGAACAGCAATTCAGTGCAATGAATGTGTCTGTCTGAAAAGACAAACTGCACCAATTTGCATGATCTCTCTCTCTCTCTCTCTGTGTGTGTGTGTGTTTACAAACTCAGCTGATCTATCTACAGTATGTGCCTTAGCATGTCACATCTTGTCTGTTTTCAATCGATGTCTAATCGCTGCTTGAGAGCAGGCTCGGGGCCTAGATATAGATCAGAGATTTTTTATTTTTTTTATTTTACATGAACATAATGGGACCTCATCTATAAACCGTGACTCCTAATGAGCATTATTGTTGAATCCAACGTCAGAAGGTCAAAACCCAGCTGTCGGATAATTTCTACAGTACAGTCTCTCAGAGCTTTAAGAGTGCATTAAATGTTTCTCAGCCTGCACACCGCATTAACGCTGTGCACTCATTCTTCTTCTATTGCTATCAGTAATTATACAACATTTGACATCAGCATAGATGATCATTAGTTGGTCCAATAGTTGGTCTCAGGGATCCTGTGTATATTCATCTCAAAAGCATAACCTGAAACGTGATCAAATGAAACGAATATTGTATACATCCATGGGAATACAAATAGTGGTATTATAATAGTAGTCAAATGGTACAATGTGAACACTAGTGAGTAAAGCTTATTAAATGTTACTATATTTACGAGCGCGTGAGCTAACTCTGAAACCTGAGCTGTGCTGGTTGAGCAATCTCAGGTAACCACATACTCAAAAGCCACTGCAATCCATCGACCAATTCCCCATGCAAATATAAAGCCAGCCAAGCAAAAACGGGCTTGTTTATTACACACGCGCGCGCACACGCACACACACACACACACACACACACACACACACACGCACACACACACACACACACACACGCGCGCGCGCACACACACTTGACTCCATGGTGCTCCAGTGTGCTGGTGCTATATGCTCAGAACATCAAATATGAATAAACACCTGACTTTCCTGAAATCATTTCATACCAGCGTAAACCTCAGATCATTTGGAGAAAGTCTGTGTATGAAATATATCGAAGAAGACTGGGTTCAGCACTTGGGAATCGTGCGTATGTGCTTGTGGTTGGTCACTCGCACGTGCTGTGAAGTTCATGGGTTACTCCAAGCAGGTTCGAAAGGTAGCGTTCTGGCCCTTCAGCTTAAAACTCCTACGAGTCATCGTCGAGTCCATGAACTTGTTCTTTTAGTGGACTTCTCCATTAGACCAGGTTCAACACAGTATCATATCTGAATATTATCGTACATAGGCACTTGAGATGATACCACTTGTTCTTTTCCGATACTGATAATGAAGCACTTTGGGGGAAAGAAAAATTAAAATACATACATATCTACAAATCCGACTTACACAAAACAGCACACAGAAATTGTTTAAATGGTAAGCATAATAAAGTATAAAGTAGGAGTATAATAAAAATCAATCCTAACTAATCGAATTGTTGTCCATTCAGACGTTTATTTTTGCTGGGTTTTGGCTCAATACCAACCCTAGGAATTGGATATGTGACATCCCTGACGGGCTTGGATGGCCATCGGACGACGAGTTGGTATCCGTACTGTTTCCTTTCTTAAAGAAGGTGAATTCATTTGAATAATAAAACAGTTTTAAATGCTTTTAAATTAGCATTTTGGTCACACCAACATTCCCTTAGAGTGAAATAAAGAAAAAATGCTTCATAACGTATGCGAGAGATCGGGCTTTGGAGATATACGTGAGATCTGACATTGTGAAAAAGGGAAGCGCTGTGGAAATTCGTGCTATAATGTTTGACTAAATGAAAGGCGTATGAAACCTGAGCAGGCCTCGCTTTGAACTCCAAGCCTCCAGGCTGTAGTCCTTCTGCTGCCATTTTGCATCTACTTAACATTAGTTAAGTAGGCTCACCTGTCATCGAGTCCCGCCCCTTCACGCCGAGCATGCTCGGCTTCATCGTTATATTTAACCCTGACCTGAAAACAAATAGGGATGCTTGAAGGAATAGGAAAAATGTTGACATCCTCTGACCTCCAAACAGGTGCTTGGGCCCGTCCTTTCATTTAGCATAATGCGTCCTAACAGGTCAGCGTTCCACCTGCAGTGCCCACATCTGTTCTAATCCTGCCCGCTGTTATCTACTACACTGTCACAAAGACTAATGGAATGCTGAGGATCCAGTTTCCTTTTGTCCTACACAGATTTCCATATTACCTTCTCATCGTGTTGCTTCATCGAGACTTGTTTGGCATTTTATTATGTATCCTAGCTAATAACCCCGTATACCAGCACTAGTACGCATGGAAAAGACACCGAGGCGAGGTGACGTCTAAGGACACGTTCGTGAAAGATGAAAGCATCAGTGTCGTGCAGAACATCCGAGAGCTGAAGTAATGTTATGATGACCAAGCAGATGGGCTTACGTTAATGTTGGGCTTCGGGAAGCCTGTAATGACCGCAGACTTGTACGTTTAGCCCACGTGGTTTTACCTGGCGTTCCTTTCTTGTCTCCACTGGAACAGCGAACTTAGCGGTGGAGCCACACACACACACACACACACACACACACACACACACACACACAAAGCGTCAATCATCCTGAGAGGAATGTTTGCAAAGCGAACCTTTCAGGCAGGTTCGTGTCCTCCACGACGGCTTCATCTGCATGATTATCACATGAAACAAAGCAATTTGTTTGTGTGCTGCTTTATTGATTAATCTGCAAAAGAATAAACCAATAAATAACATAACCATACATCACTGCTGTTGCAATTTTGATTTTGTTTGTTTTTTTGTTTGTTTGATGTTGAAATGTACATAGAAAATGA
>JAOUWY010000011.1:19181188-19192334 GCA_025728095.1 Prietella phreatophila | reverse complement strand
ATGGAACAGAAAGACCACCCAGAGTTACTGTGTAGTCAGAAAGATTACTTCTAGCTACACGTGGTCCTAATAAAAGTCTTTCCGTTTCATCAGAATTAAGTGAAAGGAAGTTAATAAGCTTCGAACGTCTAATGTCCTTTACACAATCCTGAACTTTACTAAGCTTCTGTCTCTCTTCTGGCTTCGCTGAAACATACAGCTGTGTATCATCAGCTCATTCCATGTTTCTGAATAATTTGTCCTAGGGGTAGACATGCCTTCTGGTAGGTGGGGGCAGAACTAATACATGTTCCCTAGAGAGTGGGAGGAGATCTCAGATCCTGATGACGTCATTAGCCGAGAGTTTAACATCAGCATACCGGACTACCAGGATCCCAAAACACCAACTATTTTTAAACACTAGCACCGCTTCTTCCTAGAGGGAGACCTACTTCCTCCGTAAGATGGATGTGAACGAGTGGATAAAGTCTTTAATAAGAGCATCCATGTGCTTTTTCGGAATCCTCGGTAACAACTGGCTGGCTTTCCGTTCCCTACCAAAATCCCGATCTCAGCTCCGAACTAACGACGTCCTATTTGTTAACTTGGCTGTATCCAATCTGATCACCAATTACCTGGTGGACCTGCCCGACACCATCGACTTTGCAGTCCACTGGACCGCAGTCAGAAGATACTGCGGGGCGTTCAATTTCTTCTCCGACGTCTCAGAGTCCAGCAGCATCTTCACCACCATGTTCATCACCGTGTACTGGCATCAGAAGCTCGTGGGCTCTCTGAAGCGTGGAGGAGCTCCTGTGCAAATGGACAACCTCCGCCTCGTCGCCGCACTGCTCACGGGGAGCTGGGCTTTCTCCGTCATCTTCAGCATTCCTCATTTCTTCTTCATCTCCAAGGACATCTCGAACGAAAGCGTCAATGACTGTATGGAACAATTCCCAACCCAAGAGGCCAGGCAGGCTTACGAGATGTTGTACCTCACACTGGCAAACCTCGTTCCGATTATCGGCATCGTCGTCGCAAGCATCCAAATCGCGGTCACACTCGTACAGAACGAGAAGCGGATCATGACCAACACGAACGTGCTCGCTAGAGGAGGAAATGCCGAGATAACGAAGCCTCCAGAGCACACATCCAAAGACGCAACTTCAAACGCTGCAAATAAAGTCCGAGACCAACAACAAGGCATCCAGAGGTCCCAGAACACAACCAGCTCCTCCTCAGGTAATCAGGTGAGGGCTGCCAAGAGCGTGATGACAGTCGCCACCATTTTCCTGATCTGCTGGCTAATGCACCTCATCCTCAGCATAACCATCACCGTTTACGAGTCCTTTGTAATAGCGGAGACGATCAGCTATATAGGAGCAACGTATACATGTATAATCCCTTATATGTACTTGCACGGCCTGAAGAAGTTGAACTGCTCCTCCAAAGGCTGAGCAACGGTCTGAAAATAGCACACGCGAACGCTCGCTTCTCCGAGACACGCCAGGAGAAACGACGCGTGAAGCGTGAAGCTACGAAGTCAAGCGCTTATGAAGACGAACTCGCCTCCAGTGCATTTAAGTGCAGATCTAAACACGCACCAACTTGACACCAGAAGAGAAAATTCAGGATATTTTGTGTGTTTGCGCTGCACAAGTGATGGTTTTATTAGCAACAAGTCCTTCATTTCCCCCCTCTCAAAAAATAAAACGCGTGGTGTATTTTACTTATATTTTGATGTCACTTGCGGAATTGTAAAATGACCCCCTGGGCCTAATTAGCCCTTGTTATGAGCAATGATCGTCAACAAAGCAGCAGGGAAACAAACCCGGCACATCAGGAACCTCAGGATACTAGCGCAAATCATTTCTATTATTGAGTTCATTCATTCTTTATTTGTTTTTTTTATTTTTAAAAGCCAAAACCTCTGGCTTGAGTCCTCTTTAATTCTTATTTTAATACATGTACATTACAGATTCAAACAGTTATTCCCACCATCTAAATGGAGGATTTTATGTAAAATCTTTACATATTTATAAAAAAAGTAAAAAAAAAAAAAAAAAAAAAAAAAGGTATGCAGAACCTGGCTGGAAAAATAAAACAACAACAACAAAAAAGATGCAATGACTACCGTCTACTTTTTTCCCCTCACAAGCTGGCTATATTATAATAATAATAATAATAATAATCATGATAAGGAGCAATACTTAACCCTTAAGGGTTTTAGAGCAATTAGATTGGTATTCATGTCGTTTCCTTTTAGTAATCTGCAAGTCCTGAACAAATATTACATCCGATTCTTTTCACGACGTCTCGGTCCAGACCTTCTAAACGACCGCTCAGACAGAAGCGGATCATCATCTCTCTAAACTTCTACGTGCACTATAAGAGCGGGAACCGCGTCGCTCGGAGTCTTTAAACATTTCAGGTCGCGTTCACCGTGAACTTTCATCGCCTCGGAATTCTCCGACTGGATTTTCATGGCATCAGTGCTTGCTTCTAACTCGGCTCGGGACGGCTGTGAGGCAAGCTCGTACACACACACACACACACACACACCCCTAACTGGCCTCAGTGCAGCTTCTCCAGTTTGGCTTGTAGAGATTTAAAGTTGCGTATGATTTCCTCCAGGGCGACGCTGGGGCTCAGGGACTGAAGCTCCACCAGATAGCCGCAGATGTTGTCCAGGCAGACGTTGGTAAACCGGCGTCTGAGGAACGAGACAAGGAATTTCATACGGAACGAGGCTGAACGATCGGATTCCGCGCGAGCGCGTGGTGCAGACGTCCGAATCGTTACCTGTCGTAAGTGGGCACTCGGCTGGGGTCGTCGACGTAACCGGACAGGAGCACGTGGATGCACTCCACTAGGTGTAGAGGTTTCCTCAGACGCTGCCAGCACGGGTCCTGAAAAACGGTCGGGAGGAATCGCGGGTTAGATCTGTACATGTTGCGTCGGTCATTTATCCGCTTTTTTTATTTAAAAATGGTCAATACATCAATCTAAATATAGAGGGTTTTTTTTTAAGTCATGCATGCATACAGTAGCAGGGACTGATCACGCATACAGCACACAGACTCAAAACAAACAAACAAACAAATAATCGACTACTTAGCTAAAGTTATTTAACTGATTAAGTATCGGCTTTTATTAAAGCTTACATAATGTTTTTCTCCATTTGATTTCATAAATCGTTGCCGTGTGGTGCAACGGTTAATCGTTTGGTTGCAATCTGGTCACACGTGGTTGCCAGGTGGAGCAAAAAGGATCGATTCACATACATATTAGGTTGCGGTGTAGCGCAATATTTATCCGTTCGTTTGGAAGCCGATCTGGACCGGTGTTATCGTGCGTTACGTATTTACGTGACGTTAATCGGGATCATCACGATTTCATTCCGGAGATAATCCGGGTTGAAACGGTCGGGTGAAAGACCGTACGTTCGGACTACGGGGTTCGAACCCTGTAGAAGACCGACCTAGCCTGTCACGCAGGAAATTGCGACGAAAAGAAAACGCCGTATCTGTCTGAAGGAGCGCCTCGTACCCGAGCTTTGAAGAGCTGATCGTATACTTCCAGCAGACGTGGAAGCTGGACGCCGATCTCTTGCATCGTGACGGTGACGAAGCCCACGTCCCAGTTCAGCTTACACACTTCCTGCTCCAGGAACTTAACCAGGAAGTCTTGAAGAAAAATAAAAACCACCACACACACACACACACACACACACACACACACACAGAGAACGGGGTCTTGTAAAAGCACAAAGTTTTAATTTACAGAGCAAACGACAGACTAACCAAGGTTCTGTTTCGCGGCCTTAAGATCAAAGAGGATTTCGAAATAAAAAGGTAACAAAATCCAGAGGGAACTAAAGGCTTCCTGACTCAGACAAGAGACGCATCAGGGGGAATAATTAAACAATTATAGTTAACAAGTGTTGACTTCAGAAAGAGAGACCTCAGAGAGACGGCGTTGACAGAAAATAAAAACGATACCCAGTGGGAAATAGCGTGGCGTCCCGGCATACAGCTTCCCTAAAGAGATCAGCTTTAGATTCAGGGCTCGCATGCGGTCCGCCGGACTCATGGCCACGCTGTCGTTCAGCTCTGCAAGTGAAAAAGAAAACGCCAGTTAGCCGAAAAACCACTGACACATCAAATAACGAGCGTGTGCCAGCAGGGGTGTGGTCGAGCGTCAGCTAGACGGAGAGGACGTGGGTAGAACCGGCAGCTGGAACCCTCATATGATCATCATGGAACCTTCATACACGCTCGATTCGTCACACAGAGTGAAATATTGTTTTAATCTCGATGATTACGGCTTGCGGAATTCAAAACTCCCGAGAAGCATCTAATCACCTCGAAAAAACACACCTGCAGAGGTTTCCCCGAGCCTTTAATCGCTCGGTCTGGTTCAGTACTCACGACCACAACCAATTTCCGGTCGATTTCGCGTTTCATTTGGAAATCAAGGTCCCAGAGTCTTTCTGCGCACAAATGCACGGAGCGTGACATCAACCGTGAACCAGCTGAGATATGATTGCGATTGGGTTGCATTTCCATTAGTTCCATTAGCCTCATGGGTCTTCCTCCATACCCATACACACCGGGTAGCACAAAACAGAACATAACCAGAGAAGAAGAAGAGTCTCCCCAGGTCAGAGCTCTCCACCCTGAGAGTCATACATTCAGTTGCATTTTTAAAAGCACACACCCACCTTTTTCCATGATCTCTTGCCACAGAGAGTGAACCAGAATCGGGTCCGAGTGTCCGGCGCAGTGAATGATGGCCAGCTTGCACTCGGACAACCGGAAATGGTCTGCGAACTCTCCGTAAAGCTGTACGATTCAAACAAAAAAACACGACAATTTAACGTGACTGAGATCCGTCCTGTCGATTCGTGGCGACGCCGATTTCTGCGACGGCCTGACCTTAGTGATGTCCATCAACTCCGAATCCAGCTGAGATATCGCTCCGTGTACCGACGGGTGGTGGGAGTATTGCCTTCTCAACGTCTCCTGGATCTGCACCTGAATCCGCACCACCTGAGGAAAGGGGAGGATTTTTCGAATATACACAGTTTTCTAAAACATTCCCGGGAGTCGCGGTCGAAGCGACAGACCGATCTTACAGACCTCCAGCTTCTCCTCCAGTTCATGCAGGAACTCCCCGTCGGCCCCCATCGACGAGATGCAGGACGAACTCTTGGCTGAAAGGATGGCCCGGGAGATGTACTCCAGCCTCTGCTGTAGAGAGATCTCCGTGCTGTAGATATACAAAAAAAATAAGTACACACACACACACACACACACACACACACACACACACACTCGAGTCGATCATAAACCGCACTCTTACTCAGCACGTTGGCTAGAGGAATGCGTCGTCGTGTACCTGTGCATATCGGCCAGACGGGCCAGGACGTGAGCCGCCTTGCCAAAGCTGCGATTCTTCTCATAGTATCTCCACAGGAGGTCCATGTTGCGCACTTTGCTCTGGTCCTGCTTGATCATGTGCATCAGATGATCTTCGAGATATTGAGAGTTGACCTCCACGAAACAAAAAACCAAACAAATGAGGCTCGCGGAACCGACCGGAGCGTCACGCTAACGGCCTGAACGACGATCGAAACGATTCGATCAATACCGAAGTCGGGATTCAGTCTTTCGTTCCTTAAACGCGTAAATACGACGACGATTGGCTAATTGTGCCGCTTTCTTAGGAATGTGCGACGCTCAACGGGCTCAGTCAAATCAGACTGACATAACAAATTGCACGCACCACATCAAAGGGCTTAGAAATGACACAACACACACACACACACACCTTACACAATGCACACGCCGCAGTAGTGGGTTTACAAATTTTTATATGGAAATTTGTGGGCCACGCGTAGTTAAGCACGTGCCATGGCTCGCTTCGTCGGTTCATTCCAAGTTATACATTTTACTGGACGCGTGATCAGACGCCCAGTGGTGGCAACCGTGTAGACAAAATGTTGGCATCTGATTTTACTTCGCGTACATATGCAAAAATAAACAAACAAATGAATATTAAAAGAAAGGGGAGGGCGAAGAGGTGTCGGGGAGAGTGACGCGTAAGAATACATGTCCTACCTCCAGGAGTTTGTCAGTGAGGTCAGCCTGGATCAGCCAGTTGTACAGGGCGATGTGGAACAGCTCGTCCTGCGACCTCTGAGCTAGGCCAAGCATTTGCTCAAACTGCAGACAAAAATAAAAACAAACGAATACAAAAAAAAAAAATCAATCAATAAAACAAGCAAATGAGTTCATTTCAAATCTCTTGTTGTCCACATCTATATAAAATAAGGCAACAGAAGAAGGCGGTGCTATAACTGCTGCACGAGCGATCACGGAGAAGCAGAGTCAAACCTACAGGCTAACTCAGGGATTCAAGAACGAGTTCTAGTTTCACGCGTTTCAACGCTTTTGAAGGTCAATATTCTTTTCGTGACTTTTGTTTAGAGACGTCTCGAGATGACCCGAGGCAAATTTGGTGAAGATCGGACAAAATCTGGAGGAGGAGGAGCAGCAAAGACGGCAGCCCGATGGAAGCGTTTTTCAGCAAGTCGTTGTAACGTTTGGCCAGTAAGCGGCGCCGTCACCGAATCTTGTCGTGTAGCTTCAGGGCATGGTCCTTTCGCGAGGCTTACTCTGAAGACGCAATTTGCCAAATCTGGTGACGACTGGCCAATATTTCTAGGAGGAGTGGCGAAAAAAGAACAGAAAAGAAAAAAAAAAAAAAAAAGAAAAAAGTCTGACGCAATCCAAGATGGCGGAGAATCTAATTCGGCGGAAACTGACGTGGGGTGGGTTCAGCTCAACTTGGCCCGGGGGACCCAGGGATTTTTTTGGATTCTTTTTACATGATTCAAAGGTTATGACCCAAATTCGACCCGCCACATGGCTCGAATTTACGAAGAATGTTCCAAAGACCCTGCCGAATCAGTGTGCCAAAGTTCATAACTTTTTCCAAGATGGTTCTATGGGCTGCGCTAGACGAGCCAACCAGAAGAAAAAGAAGCAGCAGAAGAAAAATAATAAGAAAAAGGTACAACATACAATTGAAAGCCTATGCACCTCCAGTGCTTGGCCCCCTGATATTAATATTAATAAGAAGAACAACTTACATGGGTAGCAGCATCCTCATTGCTGAGCATGTTGGGGTCAGAGGTCATAACCGGAGGCCCCGGCTGCTTAGGCACACTGGGGGACTGTGGAGCTGCTTTGCTGTGATTTACCAGCTCCTGCATGGTGTCCGTGACGCATTTATAACACGAGAGCCTCGACGGGGAAAACATTCAGCTAGCGTTAAATAAGTGCAAAACTTACTAAAACGTATTCGTATTCGCGGTGAAATTCAAACAGACGCGTTTACACACCTTTCCTGAAAGGCTTGCTGCCCAACAGCGTCCTCCTCAGGCTCTCCGTTCTTATAGAAGTGAGGACCCAACTTCTGGGGGTCTTTCTTATCAGCAGCTGTAAGGCAGAGCTCCACGACGCCCTCGTAGAAACGCACTAGAGCGAGAGAGAGAGAGAGAGAGAGAGCGAGAGAGAGAGAGAGAGAGAGAGAGAGAGAGCGTCAACATCAAGTTTGCTCATTACATCCAGGTCGTTCTGTAAAGACTAGTCGGTTACCCCGGGGATAAACGGGCGCTCACCTTGTCGATATTGCGAGCACACGAGCGGCAGGTCCGTGTGATTGCTGATCTGTTGGTACAGCCGCAGAGACTCCTTGAGCATACGCTCCTTCTCGGCCTTGCTCTGGATCTGCCTCGAGGCCTGCAGTAGCTCGTTAGCCTGGGATGAGAGCGACAGAGGGTTTGTACGGGACGCGTCCTGTATTCTTACCCAGGGACGAACCGGAGCCAGGCTTACCTTGGAGCACACGCTGTCGTCGCTGCTGTACAGAAGAGGACAGATTTCTCGTAGGAGCGTGCTGATGGCGTCCACAGAGGCGCTGTCTTTGATGTACACGTTGATGAGGGCGGTGATGAGCGCGCCGGTCAGCTCGCGGCCACGGATCACCGTGTCCTTAAAGCTGATGGCCTTCAGCTGCTCCTGGAAGTCCTGTTGCGTGAAAGCACAGCGATTAGGGACCACTGCTCAGCGCCAGACATTTTGGCACTCATGGGCCATCAGGCTTGCAAAGATTCCAGCGGTGTTTGTTGTGTCGTCCCCCCCCAAACTGCTCAACATTAACACTTTAACAGACTAATGACATTTAAGAGGCAGCAGTGAACGCGCCGAGCGTATGCCACAATGACGGAGAGAAACCGTGCTCGTTATAAGGACAGGATATGAGACTGTGTCGGTGGAAGACCTTGGGCAGTTCAGAGATGATGAGGCTGAACTGGTGGTCGCAGAGGAGCTTCCAGAGAGCCAGAGTCTGAAAGGAGCGGTGCACCAGCTGCTGGACGCCCTGCAGAGACGTCTTCTCGTAGACCTGGGCTTCAGCTGTGGAATAAAAGTGGCACAGCATTACGGCAAATCGTCTCTGCTCTCTTTCTCCCGCTCGGACACATTTCTAAATAAAGAAAGAGAGAGACGTACTGTGGTATTTCCTCTGGAGCTCTTGCTGGACTTGCTGAGAGCCGGCGCCGTCTGGACGCATGAACCCCAGCAGCCTTTGCTGCAGGTTGGCAGGAGAGCTGAAACTGCAAGGGCGGAAGAGTCAGCGTCTCCGTAACCCGACACATAAGATCGTGCGGAGTGTGAGGGAATGTACGCGGATACGAGCGCTCCTAACCTGGCTGCGCCCAAGGACGTAGGGCTAAACTGCGAGTTCTTGTCGATGAACTCCTTCAGGCCTCGGAGCTCCATCAGAACCGCCTCCAGGTCGGAAGAACTCGCCGTGCTCTCCATCTGTGACGGGGAAAAAAAAACAAACAAAAAACAGTCAGTACTAACAACGCGAGGGTCGTGAAGACGACAAAATCAGACGGTATTTAAAAATGGCACGACGCAAGTGTACTTACGACGATCACGGTCTGGATTCCTTTACTGATCGGCTGCTCCAACACCAGGCTCCCGTCCCAGATGTTTCTGTCGTTAGTTTGAAAAGATTAGCATCGAGCAATCGGACCGGAGTGTGCGAGTCACGTCCATATCGTCATATACACGGTTTTTAGCGCTTTACCCAAGTATGCGGGAGAAGTAGATGACAATGCCGTCGTGTTTGCCAGAGAAAAGGACCTCGGGACCGGAGGACAGCGCGGGCATGACGGCGCTGCCGGGGCTCATGGGTGTGGCAGGGATGAACGGCGTGGACACACTAGGAGGCATCATACCTGTACCACGGCGGCACATATTCAGAAGATAGTACGTAATATGTTTGGACAGAAAACCTTCGAAACAACAGCCCTGATTTCTAAACACATTTTCCTTTGATGAACAACTTTCGAATACAGCTGGATTTGTAGAAGCACGATATCTGGAAGGAGTACGTTAGAGCCGTAAAGGGGTAACACAGAGGGAAGAAGGTACCTGGGGCTGGTGTAGCTAGGAAACTGGGATTAGGAAAAGGACTACCAACAGGCACAGGAGAGCCTATAAAATCGGGTTTAAAAAAACGGGTTAGGTTACGGGTTAGACACCGGTTGCGGTCCACAAATCTATACTAAACACACACGTTAGTAAGTTAATTCTGGTGAATTTATGACAATATTTCTCCGATTACCTGGCACGGGTGAGCCGAGGAGAGGTCCGACGTTGCTCGGTACACTCAGGGCAGAAGGGAACCGCATTTGAGCCTCTCCTCCATACCTGTACACGGTGAGACGGAAAAAAGCACACAGGTACTCCGGATCACTTACATCACTAAGGAGAAGTGCGTGGAATGAATTTAACAACAACAACAACAACAAGAGCGTACCTGAAGAAAGCGCGAGTGGCCCACACAGAAACTTCTCTGTCAGACGCGGCAGTGGAGCAGGCCAGGATCAGAGCGGTAGCACAGGCCTGCTCCTCCTACAGGATCAGGAAGAGAAAAAGTCTAAATCGATATGCGCACACACACACACACACACACACACACACACACACGCACATCTCTCCATCAGTGTATATACATGCAGTCTCAAAGAAAGTGGTATTCGTACTCGATGGAGCTTGAAGAATCGTTCAATTTCATCACTCTCCCCACCGTTGCTGCTCACCAGCAGATGGCGCAATTGATCCACTGGCCTCAGCTTATGGAATATATGACTTCCCTGAGGAGACCCAAAAGTAGGGGGGGAAATAAATAAAATCATCATCATCATCATCATTATTATAACTGCATAGATGATCGAGAGAGAGAGAGAGAGATCTTTACCTGGGCAGAAAGGAGGACAAATTTCTGTGGTGGGACGTTGTGCTGCTGAACCACCACTGGGGAATCGGTGAGTGGGACGAGGTCCTTATTTACCGGCGTGACAATTTTGCACACTTTCATCTCTTCGATGGCACAGAGTGCCCACGAGTGACCGTCTACATTCGAGGTAATCTGTGAAAAAATTCAAACATTTTTAAACAAACACACAGCACAGGCCAAAAGTTTGTGGACACGCGACTCATTTCCTTCATTAGAAAACTAACATTTCATTTACAAAAAAAATAAAAATTCAAAACCGGTTATCTATTTAAACCGACGACTCGGCGCGAAACGTCCCGAAAAGCAGCCGAGAAGAGTCCGGCGTCGGCGTGAGCGCCTTTAATACCGTTTCAAATTCCTCTCAGGGGAAACTCCTCAAGAAAACATTTCTGGAAATTATAAACAGAAAGCGTGTCTACTTTGAAGATGCTAAAATTAATTAGATTTATTTGAGATTTTTTTTTTTTTTTTTTACATATAATTCCATTTGTGTGTTACTCCAGAGTGTTCGTAACTTTCTTCTTCTTCTTCTAAAATGTGTGCAATCTTTTGACCGGTAGTGTACACGCAAACGTATGTACACGCAAATAAATGCAAGGCGACAACATAAATAAATCAATAAATCATGACAGGGATCAGTCTAAACCCAGCCACGAAGCCACGACACGAGTCAGTGGATGGTTCCGTGCCGGTCCCGAGCCCGGATAAACGGGGAGGGTTGCGGCAGGAAGGGCATCCGGCGTAAAAACTGTTGCCAAACTAAAATGGATGCGAGAGACTCAAATTC
>JAOUWY010000011.1:19168089-19181088 GCA_025728095.1 Prietella phreatophila | reverse complement strand
CACACACACACACACACACACACACACACACACACACACACACACACACATGTGGGCACCGATTGATTACACACACAAACACACACACACACACACCTGTGGGTACCGATTGATTACACACACACACACACACACACCCCAATGGCAGCAGAGCTACCATGCAAGGTGCTAACTGGCCATTGGGAGCAACTTAGGGTTCGGTGTCTTATCCAAAGACACTCCGGCATGTGGAGTCACCCGGGCTGGGAATCGAACCGCCCGGGTGGACAACCCGCTCTACCACCTGCGCCACAGCTGCCCGTTAGATCCATATGTGCGTGCGTGCGTGTGTGTGAGAGAGAGATGGACGGTACCATGCGTTACCTTTGTTATAGAGAGCCTTGTGTACTTTGGCGGGTTTTTGCAGGGTGGACGAGGCCGAGAATCCCGGAGGCAGCCGAACGTGAACCAGAGCCAGGAAGCCGGGTCGGGAAACGCTCTGCCTGGCGTTGGGTGGAGCGAACGGAGTGGTGCTGAAGTACAGACGTACGCCTGTGCAGCGCGTTCAAAAAAATAAACAAACACACCACGGTGACTATGGAGCACACAATATGGTTTACACCGACGAGATCATCGACGCCGATTCTTACCGGCGTGCGTCACGGCCATGAGCTGGCAATCCGACGACTCGGAACGGTCGATGACGGCGATCTGGACGATGGGTTTGAAGACGGAGCGGTCGATCGTCCTGCGAAAGGCACACGCGAACGACACGCTGGCTTGGACGGACGGACGCACGTATTAAAAAGGCCGAAAGGAAGAAATGAGTGCGCTCCGAGGGCGCGGTCTTACCTGGCGATGTTCCCGGCGGCCGAAACGATAGCGTTCTGAGACATGGCTGCCACCCGGCTCATTCCCTGGCCGTCGGCTCCCAAATCGTAACCCTGACGCGGACGTTAGCTGGTTACTCGCGCGGTCAAATCAAATAATTTCCACGTCATGATACACGCATGATAATAACTGAATCTGCTGACCTGCAGCACACCTTTCTCTGACCTAGTGTACAGAGTGTTGCGGGAATTGTCGATGGCGATCTGAACCACTGGATCTACAACAGACAATGAGATTAACAAAGGAAAACAACAACAACAACAACAGGTGACACCTTTGATACAACGAGGCAAAATACACTCTGAAAAACCTGACGTGTAGACGCTACGTTCTTACCGTCTTCTGAGAAGGAGAACTGCAGCAGAGACGGAATTAGGAAAGACAGGCTGCTCTTGGAGTGGTTGATCTTCCTGCACCGCTGACTGAACCACCCGGCTTCGGCCTGGTAGGCGATTTCGTACAGGCAGCCGTCCTTCCCGGCCAGGAAGATGCGGCCCAGCTCTGTAGAGGTGACGGCGAGCATGTAGGTGTTGTCCGTGGGGATGGAGTAGAGCGGGTCGGGCAGCAGCTGCATGGCTCCTGACATGCTGTCATTTAAACCTGCAGAGGGCACACAAGAACAAGCGAGACTCACCACACTGAGAACGGGGGAGGGGGAGAAAGAGTGCGAGACACAGAGAAAGGAAGAGCGAGAAACCGACTCACCTGCCTGAGCCTTAGGGAAGCTCAGTCCCAGTACAACAACGTCGACAGGTGTAGCCAGCACCAGCAGGAAGTGGATGTGGGGCTGAAAAATCCCTGCGGTGACGAGACGTCCGGACACAGCGCGTTAAAGACAGACTCACATTCCCAGACAGAGCACAGCGGGTTCGGTCCTTAACCACGAGTCTCGTCACACCTACTCACCTGCTCTCGGTTTGACCAGCCCGACGGAAAGGATCGTTTCACTGAGCCCATCGAAATACGCCACGTCGCCACTAAAGTAGGAAAACGCCGAACGTTAAGAAGACCTCGGGCACGTGTCTGCGGGGATTCACTTCGGGATTATTTCGGCACTCACTCACCCGTCCTCGTAGTTCCACATGAATATATCGTTGTCGATGGTAAGCCACGCCCTGCTGATCTCAGGGAAAACACCCATCATGCAATTGCACTGCATGTCTGCAAAGCATGCTAGTTAAGGTATGACAACTTACCAGTACATCAATGAATTCATTTACATGTTTTCTAACATTAAAAGGAAGTGTGAGAGAGAGAGAGAGAGAGGGAGAGAGAGAGAGAGGATACGGCTAAACTGCTCCACCAGCTCTGGAGGCAGAGGGACCCTGCGGACGGCACTCAGCTCTGGTAAATTCGGTACGCTGAGCAGACCAGGGCCTTGTAGAGGGTAATCCATGTCAGACACGCCAGACAGAGAGGGCATATCTGCAAAAACAACAAAAATCGTTGAAACGTTATCCGTACAGTTAAACAGCCCAGGAGTGTCCGGTCGGCTCATCTACTCATACCCTATACCTTTGGTTAGATCACGTAACGAACACAACGCACGACACAAGTGACGGAGACTTACTATGCGAGGGCACGTTGAGCAACTCGGACAGGTCAGGAAAACAGCGGTCTTCCTGCAAGTGACGGTCGATCAGTCGAGCGGAATTCTCTAGAGCCTCTTGCAGCGCAGCTGCCATACTGCTCGGGCCCAAGCTGGAAGGCATGGCGAGCTCGAAGACACAGTGCTCACCTACAAAACACACATACATACACACACACACACACACAATATATATATTATATACACACACACACACACACATATATGTATTAATCAGTAAGTCACAAAAGATTCCCAGGATTCCGTGCGAGCGAAATTGCGTTCCTATCGTTCCTGCCAATCAGAGAACCGTGAATCGATTCGACACGGTTGTGATAACACACAACGCGTCAAAAGAACTTGAATTCAAAAAAAGGAACTATATTTCACCAACCTAACAGCATAGCTATAAATTCTATTCCGAAATTATCCGCTAGGGATGCACTGTTTTAGTCAGCGTAGAAGACGCTGGGCCGAAATGACTCGGACCGAACAGCAGATGGCAGCAATGCGCCTTCTGCTGTTTGTTATTACACTATGAGCAATTGTAATGCGCACGTGAGTGATCATCAGAAGCACATTGCACATGTTCGTCTTAAGAAAGCTGAGGTTGTTCATGATACGTTTTGTAAAAGGGTATTTCATTATTATTTAGTTTTTGTATCCAGAATTTCCAAGCAAGTTAGTTAGCGTAGTGTAGTTAGCTTCACACACGGCTAACTCTTTAAAACCTGGATCACACGCACTCGGTAAACGGTGTAAAAAAAAGAAACACTAAAAATTATATCACATTTAGATATATATAGATATACCTACAGATCTCGCATGTCGGTACGTGAACAAATTGTTTTTAACTTACAAATTTATAAAGCAACAATAGCCCGCCAAGTTCGCGTGCTGCTACTGTACTCCTGTAAACAAAAGTCTTTCGCGCTTCCGGTTCCGGGTCAAATATTTAAAGCAGAATTGGCCGTTGTAATGTGAGAAGTGATTTGTGCATGTGTGGTTTGAAGTTTACAAATGTGGATACTATAAAGATTTACATTATTTATATATATATATAAAAAAGAAAACATTTTAAACCCCAAATTTAACCATAGGAATATAAATAGCCAAATGGAGCCGAAGAGGGACACACACCCAAAGTCTCCATAAAATAAGGGAGACAGCAGTGTTTCACCCCCAGGGTTGTCCACAAAGACCTAGACCAAGCTAAACTAAATTTCCTAAACTAAAAAAACATTCCAGTGAGAGAAAAGTCCCCTACTGACTTCAAATCTAATAAATAGTCTGCGCACTTTCACAAATCTTACCTTTCTAAAGACTTATAGCTAATAATATTGTAACAGTGTAGCATATTCTAATAATAATAATAATAATAATAAAATGAAATAAGCTCTAACCTCAGTCAGAGCATCAGAAGCACGAGTGCAAAAAAAGAATATAGAATGTGATTCATTTTCATGTGATTCATTTTCATGTGATTCATACTCATGTGATTCATTTTCATGTGATTCATCCTCATTTTTATGTGATTCATATTCATGATTCATTTTCTTATGATTCATTTTCATGTGATTCATACTCATTTTCATGTGATTCATTTTCATGTGATTCATTTACCTTTTCTCCCCTCCCTTCCCAAATATTTCATTGAGAGAAACAAAAAAAATAAAAGTACCCAGTGTAGCATATTTAAATAATGATAATAATAATAATTTAAAAAAAAGAGAGAATAACTAATCAAATGAAATAAGCATCAGAGCAGAAGCACGAGTGCAAAAAAAGAATAAAGAAAGAAGGAACACTGCACTCTGCAGGTGATGCAGTTCACCCACCGCGGTATTAAGAGTTGAACGTAGTCTCCTGCTTCCTCCGCTGAAGTAAACGCCTTCTGGACACTGGTATATGGAATGCGAAGCCGAGCTGGGTGAAGTATTCCATAGCGAGACATAACTTTAGGCAAATTGTATCTGGAGACAGTTGATTTCTGCTCGTTGGTGTGTTCTTTGATCTTTCCATTCGATTTACTGACTTCTTTACTCAGTCACTCAGAACACGAGAGGGAATACAATTCAGGTATTCAGCAGAGCATTCAAGGGTCAAGAGCACTTTATTTACAAGCACATAACCGTGGTTTTATTTCCGAGGGGGATTTTCTCCCTGTAGGAAGTTTTTGAAAGAACTCTGGAGAATCCTATAATAAATATATACCATTTTCACAGAAACCCCAAGCATCCCTCAAGGACGAAAGGTCACTCCCACACAGGCGTAAACCAAGGAGACGAGAAGAAAAATAATACCGCATTAGTACCATTACGAGGGCTAATAGAGAGAGCAGCGAGTCCACGGAGCGTCTGAAAGCGAAAGCCGTAGAAGGTCCACGCCAGCATCCCGCCATGTCGTTCCTCCTCTGCTGTCGGAAACAGAACAAAATCAAACCCTTACGATTGACTGAACAAAACAACCCCCTCCCCCCGCGATTTGATTGTCTTTTCACAGACATCTATTAAAAATAATAATAATAATAATAAAAGTCAAATGCAAACAAGACAAGTAACAAAGAGAAGTAAAAAAATTTATTGCAGTATGTGTTCCGCCAGAAGTGCTGGGGATCCCTTTTTTTTCTCTCTAGGGTGACCTAATACATCAAAATCTACATTTACAAAAAATAATAATAATAATAATAATAATAATAATAATAATAATATCAATCTCCCCCTGCATGTAGGCCACAGATACTGCATGCTCTGCTTTTTGAACAGAATAAATTATGTCCAGGAACTCCATTGTACAGCATGAGTAAACAAAACAAAAAAAACCAAACCGGGCAAAAAAAAAAAAAAAATTTTTGAAAAAAAGGAGTAAAACAAAAAGCAGAGGAAATATTTAAAAAGGTTCTTTCCCTGGACACTGAGCTAAGCTAAAGAAATCCATCCGGTGCTAGGTTTAACTCCAAGAACACTTTATTAAGAACATCAACAGACTAATTTCCAACATTCACTTTAAGTTTATTTTTTGTTTAAACAGATTTTTTCGTCAGAGATATAAACATTTTTGTTTTTGTGTTTATTGTTTTTTTCTGTTAAACTATGATACAGTGGGAGTAAAAATCACACGACTGAGTTGCTGCACAACAGCGAAGGAGCTCCCACACGTTTTCCAAACATTTCCCTCTAGATGCGTTCGTCCTGTTTAACTTAAAATTGTGTTCACAGAATGCTTTCCTGCAGGTCCTCACCACTCTTTAAAATGCCACGCCCGTCCCGTCCCCCCCCCCCCGTCCCCCTTTCCGTCTCCTCACTCTTTAGACAGCCAACCGCCAGCTTTCGTGAGTCCGTGAGTACTCTTGCCGCACTGTCCGAGTTAGAAAATGTTGGATCCCGATAAAGTTTGGCTGCTGAGAGTTCCTGGTGGAGTAACTGTAGTCTGATTAGCTGGAAGTCCCCTCCTTGGCTGCGTACAGTGAGCGTAAAGTCTGCACCATTTTGTTAGTCAGCTTGTGCGCACTCGTCAAGGCGATTTTCTTGTAAATGATGTCCGATTCCTTGATAGTGTCCACCCAAGGCACCAGTTTGCGTCCGTCCCGTTTCTTGGCCTCGGCCCAAGTGCCGGAGTACGAGCCGGCCATCCAGTGCACGCTGTAACCGTTGCTCGTCTTCTGGATAACGCGAGCTATCTGCGGCCGGTCCTTGTACTTGGGGCAACAGATGGCGATGACGTCCATGGCTTCTACCGTTTCGTTCATGTGACCTGATGCGTCTGCGGAATCGCCGCCTCTTTTGGATCTCCGTGACGACTGGGGGGGTAAATAAAAAATCGCAAGTTAAATATTCATCTAATAAAAATACACTGGATATTTTTGCTACCATTTGAAATGCTCGAAACGGCGTAGATGTGATTTGCAGGTTACAGCCGCGAATCAGTTCTACACGTTTCCGAAACCGCAGAACGGACTTACTCCGGGCGTTTTCTCGTCTCCGTCGCTGTCCTCGTCGTACGACTCGGCGGCGTTGTTTTTCGGGCTGGAGCCTCCCAGCAGAGCGGTGATGGCTTTGTTTCTGGCGTGAGCGCTAGCCGACGCCTCGCCTTCCTCGTCCTCTTCGTCGGGATCCAAGTGCTCCATCAGTACCTTAAACTGCAGCGCATGAGGAAGTCAGTACGTCCGAGTCGTCAGCAGTACATCCAGCAACGGCCGGTAAACATACAGTAGAACTCGACTCGATGCTACATCTCTAATGGCATCAAACAAACGGTCTCGATATCTCGGGATCTACGCTGTTCGGTTATCAACGCTGCGACCCAAAAGCATTTTCTCCGTCTAACCTTTCGAATTTACGTTGTGAAATGTAATAAGACGAGAAAGGTGAGAAACCGAGCTGGTGTGCGTGAGAGAGAATGAATTTAGGCTATTACTGTACAATGTGAGTTCTAAGCAGGAAACACTAATCTTAAAAGCAATTTTTTATTTTTTTGTTACACGTCATCTCTGCACTAGGATCACTTACGTCCAAGTATTGCCTGACGATCCTTCTCTTGACTTCGTAGTTAAGCTCTGCGTTGGACAGACTGTTGGTCAGGAAGTCCAGCGTCTGCCGTGGGTTAAAATGCACGTTGCTTTTCCTGTTCACCGCTTTGTCGTACACTTTCGCCGACTCAGTGGGCGAGTATTTCTGGATTTTGCTGTGGAGAAAAGAAACACGGGTTTTAGACCGGCAGTGGAGTTTTAGACCAGGCCGTAGGACTCGCACCAGCACGCGGTTGGTTTCGGATACCTGTCGGAGAAGCCGTAGAGGTTCTTCAAGTGCTGTTTGAGCACCAAGAGGAGCAGGATGCCTTGAGAGGCGTTGGCAAAATCGAGCAGGGGCATGGGGTTGTCCGGCAGACGGTCCATGACCTTGTCCACGTCGTCGGCCTCCAGATCAGACTCCGAATCGGAGTTCACCGCAGCCCGCTTACTCTTCTTGGACCTCCGGACGACCTCGTCGTCTTCGTCGCTGCTGCTGCTTCCCCTGCCGCTCTCAGGAACCTCTTCATGCACGTAGTCTTCGTCGTCTTCTTCCTCGGAGCAGTATTTCTTTTCCCGTTCCTTCTTTTTCTTCTTCTTTTCCCTCTGCCTAGAGTCCTTTAGCAAAGACTAAAAAGGGAGAAAATGAGCATATACATGAGAGAGAGAGAACGAGGTAAAATACACACACACACATACACACACACACACACACACACACACACACACAAAAGTCCAAACTGCAGCTCACCTCTTTGAAGGACTGCAGGAGGTTGCTGCCAGACACCGAGAGCGTGATGTCGATGTGGTGCATGATGAAGAGCGGCTCCTCCTGTGTCTGGAACGGGAAACACGCCAGGTTGTCGGCGATGAAAAGCAGCATGTTCACCTCCGTCTTCTGCAAGGGAACAGACGTAGTTCAGTGAGAAAGTTCAGTCGAAGCAATTAGTCGGCTCGCGTTATAATATATCCGATACTTGGTCGTTTGTTCTACTGAATGTCTAACGAATCCTCAGATTAGAGGTGTAATTAGAGTTCAGGAAACCTAATACAAGAATTGTGTTAGGTTATATTTCAACATCGTGCAGGTCTGTTTAAGGAGGAGGTGAAAATCGATGGCCTCGTCCCTCTGTCCAGAAACGATTCCAGCTTGATAAACTCGAGTATAAGAAGCTCTTTTATGACGAGAGGAGCGATCGTTTCAAACGACCCGAAACCCTTCGTAGACAAAAGAATCGCCGAGAACGGCTTCGAGTGAACGTAACAAACCGACTCACCGCGCTGTCGTCGAACAGATTAAGCAGAGAGATGAGGAAGGCTCTCCGGTGCTGCCGGTTTCCCCGCACCATGGTGAAAAGGTGCGAGCAGAGCGCCGAGCTAGACTCGTCGTGACGGAAACCCCGGATGATCGTGTTCCGGGACGCCATTATGGCCTGCTGGACTTGGTAGGACATTTTCATCCCCGCCACAGCCTTCATCTGATTTCCACACAAAAGATCAGACGACACCGCTCTCAGTATTCTGATGCTCTGTAGATTGTACACATGATACGCTGAAAGTTACTCACGTGAATAAATCCCGTGTACTTCTTATCGATTTCCACCAGCTGCTGGTCCGCTTTGTTCCTCATTGTGGGCTCGGGATCGGTTCCCATGGCAATCAAATAGGGGACGCACTACGTGCAAAAAAAAAAACAAAAACAAACCCCAACACACTCCCTCAGACTCACTAGATCAAAACTCGGAGAAGTATTTAACACTACAGACACAGGTTGTATCGTGTACCTGTACAGGGTGAATGAGACCCTGGTTGAGCGTCAGAGCGATGACGTTGAGGGCAAAGTGACGTACGCTGGACTGTGTGTGGAAGAAGGCCTCCAGGACCTGCTTGAGGTACAACTGCATGATGGAGCTGCTCATACCTGACGAGATGTCACCCATCTCCTTCAGGTCCTCCTGCTTGGAGAGCTTCTTCCCTGCGGAGACGGACGACAGTCAGGGTTAAAAATGTAGCTATCGAACCGAGAGGAGAATTCTGGCTGTGCGACAGACAGACAGACAGACAGACACTCACACTCCCGGTCAGCTTCCTGCATTCGGGAGTCCTCTTCCTGCAAGTACGTCTGTAGATTCTTCAGCACCTGGATCTTTAGGTTTACTGACTTCTTTCTGTCGGACAGGAGGCCGTTGTACAGAGTCTTTACGTCGGGGACGAACATTAGGCCTGGGTGCTGGATGAACAGGAAACCTGGGGAACAAGGAAAGCGAATTTGTTTGAATCAAAAGGACTCGGACTGGCAGCACGACAGAGCTGATCTTTGAACCGATCCTTCCAATTAGTCTCGCAAAGCCATGAGCACAAAACCACCGCTGTCGTTAGGTTACAGAACCGACGCTTACCCAAACCGATGATGGCCTTCGTCTGCACCTCCTCATCTTCGTTCTTCGTGAAATACAGAAGCAGTTCCAACACCTTGTCCTTTATGACGACCTGGGAACAACGGATAAAACATAAGCGACTTCTTTCAATATGGAAAAAAAACCACAAATACAAAAAACCTCGTGTGGCCAACACAAGGTCCAAATAGCAGACCTTGTTGTTTCCTTTAAACTCCTCTCGGTCAAAGTCAAAGTGCCTGCAAAGAGCTCCTACGGTGAAGAGAGAACGCAGCAGTGCCGGCTTGTTGGACACTAGCACCGTGCTGTTCGGGTCCTCCTGGTGCTGAGTCTTCAGCTTGTTCAGAGCCCCTGAGGACATCAAGTCGACTTTTAACATCTGACAACGTCCACTGTACACTCAACTCCTAGCCGTTCACATAAGCTCGGATAGGTTAGTGCTGTCTTTACTACAGTTTTAGGCCGTGTTAGCATATTTATTGTATGGATAGGAATCACAAAAAAAAAAAAAAGAAGAAGAAGAAGAAAAAAAAAAAAAGACTGGGTGTGTATCGTATTTGAATCAACACGCATGCCATAGAATCGAGAGTCGACTCTTACCATAGTACCGGTTAAAACAAGCCCAGACAAACTTGTAGTTGTGAGTGACCTTGTTCACTATTGCCCCAAGACAGCTTACACAATGCTGCACAACCTGAGGAGGAGGAAACACACTCATTTACATTTATTCATTTAGCAGACGCTTTTATCCAAAGTGACTTACAAATGAGAAAATAGAAGCAAAGTGATGGATCAAGTAGTGCTAGTGTACAAGATCGGTTAACTGGGTTCCAGAAGAAGCAAAGTGCACAGTAGAGGTGTAAGTACAATTTTTTTTTAATGAGTTGGTTAGGTGTTCACAGAAGAGGTGGGTGGGTCTTTAGCGGTTTTGTGAAGACGGTGAGAGATTCTGCGGTCCGGAATGAGGTTGGAAGTTCATTCCGCCACTGAGGAACAGTCAGTTTGAAGGTTCCTGAAAGGGACCTTGAGCCACGCTGAGTAGGTACTACTAAGCGTCGGTCGTGGATTGATAGCTGATCGCGTGAGGGAACGTAAACCTTCAGGAGAGAGTTGATGTAGGAGGGCGCTGTTCCAGACAAGGTCTTGTAGGCGAGCATCAAGGCCTTGGACTTGATGCGGGTGTATACAGGAAGCCAGTGGAGGGAGATGAAATGGGGCGTGACGTGGATTCTCTTGGGCTGGTTGAAGACGAGGCGTGCTGCTGCATTCTGGATCATCCGAAGGGGCGTGACGGAGCTAGCCGGGAGGCCCGAGAGTAGCGAGTTGCAGTCGTCCAGTTTTGAGATAAGAGCCTGGACTAGTATCCGTGTGGCCTGTTCGGTGAGGTAGGGTCAGAGTTTATTGCTGTTGTACGGTACAGGATGAACCTACAGTTGTTGAGATGTGGTCTGTAAAGGTCAAGCTGTCATCAAGAATCATTCCATTTAATCAAGAGTACTGAACTGGAAGCAGAAATGGCTTCCAAAAATGACAGAACGTTTTCATTTCACAGAAATGTACCGCGCCTACGATTATTGCCATGCGAGATGCTTTTCGATCCATGCTTTTCCATCAAAAACAACAACAAAGCAGTGGGAGAGCAGTACAGCTGGACAGAGGTGGGACGAGTCCTTTCGGAGTTTAATTCCTCTGACCTTATTTATTTATATATAAACACACACACACACACACGTGCTGTGGAACTAACTACACTACCAGTCAATAGTTTAGACCCACACACACTGGAATAACACAAATCAAACTAAGGGAATTAAGTTGTGATAAAAAAAAAAAAAATTCGTCAACGTCGACACGCTTTTTGCCTAGAATTTCCAGAAATGTATTCTTGGCGTTTTCTCAACAAGACTTCTTGAGGAATTCCACCAAGATGTTTTTACGCGGTATTAAAGGAGTTCCCACCAACGCTGCACGCATATCGGCTGCTTCTCGGAATATTACCCTCCGAGTCATCCGTTACAAGTGGATCTTGTTGGTCAATAAAATAAATGTCCATGTTTATATTTTTGTCTACAAACGCCGATTTCAAACGTTTACTCCTACACCTTCAGATCAAAAGGTTTTTAAGATCACGGGAAACATTTCAGTCGAGTGTCCACAAACTTTTGACCGGCAGTGTGCACACCAATAAAACGACAATCTCTTCTCATTTCTGCGCAGACACCTTGGAACATTAACCGTGGACGTTAAGCCAAGACAAGTTCGTGCATGAATCCTGACTCTTTATTAACCGTCATTCCGTATTTGATGATGAGCTTCATCAGGTCTTCCTCGATGGTGGTGAGAAAGGTCTCGCTGGGATGGTCCATCAGCGGCACCACCAACTCTAAGATTTTAGCTACATTGCAAATGACCATGAAATCATTCTGGTTCTGTGAACGGAAGAAAAGCACAGGAGGGGCGTGAAGATTTTCAACTTGGGAGAACCGACCACTAGAGGGCGGCAAAATAAAACCCAAAAGATTTTAAAATGTACAAGACATGCTCACGTTGCACTTGGTGGTCAGGTAGGGCTGCATGGTCATGGCGTGTTTCACCATCAGCTGCGCTCGGATCTTGCTGAACAGGTACAGGGTGGTGATGCAGGACACCAATCGGTTTGAATTCACCCCTTTACTCTCACAGTCTGCAGCGTAACAAACATGTCAGCATTCGGAGTCTATCAATCACTAAAACTGACCACTACTTAAACATTTATTGAGTGTGTGTGTTAGCAGTACCACTGAGCGACTCCTCCTCGTATTTGAGGATGTGCTCCACTAGATTGTCGACGAGCTGGACACAGGCTTTCCGGGTTGGCTTATAGGAGGCATCTTCCTCCGTCTTCAACAACTGCAATTACATCAGCACGTACATCAAACTGAGAAACTGGCAAAAGGACAGTGTACCGATCCACTGTACATCATATCCCGCCCGGTATGAACGACAGAAGACGTCACTCACGTTCTGAAGCAGCTGTTCGAACCAGTCGTAACCAGAATCCCTGCATGCAGACACCTGTCGAGAGAAATCCCCTTATGCTTTATCAGGCATGAACAGAGACACTGTCTAATAAATCCTACAGGCATTAACAACACTCGAGTAATAATTGTTCCTCGTGACAATGCAATACATGCATGATTGAACCTTTAATCAAAGTATTTAACTACTAAAGCCCTTTCGCACCGACTTCACTCTAGCACCAAGAAAGACCGATCCTCCTGAGAAGTTCATTCTTCAATTTTGGACAAAGACCACACGGATCAATCGTTTCAGAACGCACAAACAGCTGACAAACGTCAGCAAAACACAGTATGGCATCTGTCTACTAGTCTAAAGTGCCGCGTAAACAGACGCCGCACAAACCCGACCCAAACGACGCTTTCGGGAAAAGACTACAACAAAGAGTCCGTGTGTGATACGTGTAGAGTCGAGAGAATAACGCAAACAACTAAAACGTTAACCAAAACCACAAATCCTGTATTTCTGATCACCTCAGGAATGGGAGTGCTTTCTCGATACAGACAACCAACGTCCCAAAAAATAAAAAAAGGACATAAAAAAGGCCCCTTGTCCCTCACGCACACCGCAAAATAGCTCCT
>JAOUWY010000011.1:19153467-19167989 GCA_025728095.1 Prietella phreatophila | reverse complement strand
TAGGAGGGGGGGGGAGGGTTCCACTGCTATCAGCTTACCACATCCGTGATATTGATGATCTTCCTGGTCATGGTTTCCTTATCGTGGTTTGGAGTCGGAGTGAACCACAACTTCTGGAATGTTTCATTCACCAGTTTCTGTGGGAAAGAAAATAAAATAAATACATAAATATATAAATAAAAGATGACCAGATGCCAGAACATACACTACCGGTCAAAAGTTTGGAGACATTTGCCTGAAATGTTTCTCATGATCTTAAGAACCTTTTGATCTGAAGGTGTATAATTAGGTTTTTGAAAGCAGTGTCGTAGGCAAAAATATAATTCTGCCAAAATATTCAGTAAGTGTGCAGCGATGGTGGGAAGTCCTTTAACATTGTTTAAAAAGCATCTCAGGGAAATTCCTCAAGAAATCAGTTGAGAAGAGGCCAGGAATACATTTCTGGAAATACTTTGAAGATGATCAAATAAATTATTTCGTATCCCCCCCATCCATGATGACTTTATAATTATTTTAAACGTGGAAAAGGGAATAAAAATAACCGACGTGTGTGTACAAACTAACCGGAAGTGTATATTAAAATATGAGGAGCATCCGATGCATCCAAGAGGCGTACGGAATGAAACGCAAACGAAATTAAAATTTGCAGGCGAGAAGGCGGGACGTATACCTTAATGCCTTCTTCGTCGTTGACCCTTCGGATCATCTTCACACACATCTCGGTGATCTTGTTGAAGGTGGGCTGCTCCAGACAGATGTCTCGCAAAATCTTAATCACCCTCTTTCTCACACTGATGCCCGTATCCTGCAAAGAAGAACCTGCGCATGAACGCTTGAACATGCACCATTACCCTACAGCCTGTAGGTGACAGTAGAGTGCCACGAGACGAATTTACCCAAGGTGAACTTTCATACTTTGAATGAACTTTAATATGGAGGGGAAATAATGTGTCATCAGCAGAGCTCTCTTATTGTTCAGGACTGCTGTGGAAGCTAATCGACATGAAAATAAACTCGGCTTAGATATAGTCTAAATTTACCTGACGTGTACGGTAGTACATGGTAAATGTCTTCGTGATGCAGGATTCTATAAAACTATTACCAGCGCAGCTATGATCACACAGCAAACTAAACTCACATGCTAACCTCTTATCTTTGAGATTTGCAAGTAAAGCAGTCAGACTGAGGGACAAAAGATTAACGCACCAAGATCCTTTCAATGAGCATGTCGTAGTACTGCTCCGTCAGCTGAGGACGGCTCAGCACGAATCGGCCGAGCAGCTCTACGGCGGCCTCCCGCACACTGGTGGAGTTATCCATCAGTCGACCGTGGACTCCGCGCTGCATGTCCAACTGCGTATGTATAAACACACAAAAATATCAAATTCTCCCCCAAATCATGCGCGTCGTCTGTGTATGCCAATTCCCGAGCTCATGAATAAGGTCACATTTCTCACGACGAGTTTGTTCCAGGGACACGTTTTAACGTGTATTTGTGCCTCGTTTGCGAAAACGCACTCACCCGAGCCAGAATGCTGGGATCCACAGCCACCACCTCTGACAGACACTTCATCGCTTTCGTTCTCACAGCAATAGCACTCTCTCCCAGCACTCTCAAGATCTGAGAAACACAAAACAGCAGGAGGCGCACAGAACGCTGAAAACATGTCGGAATCCTTTCTTTTTCTGACCGACTTAAAACTCTAAAAAGGTTATCTCCGTACTACACATCCCTCGGCTTCCCCTCACACAGTGTGAATGTAGGCGATGCTTTCTTACCTGCGTTAAATAAATATCAAAGCTCTGTGCAAACGGCCTCATAGAGGCCAAATATCGCACGACTAAACAGGCGTCTTCGTAATCCACAGTGTCCGAGTTCATTCTGAAGAAGATAAAGCATCTTATATAAGATTGAACTCTTGATTACAAACAATCACAGTAAGAAAAAGTTCTCCCACGCTTACTTCAACGTGCCAAACTGCGCCGAGGTGGTCCTGATGATCAACCGCAGGAACTGCTTGCGCTTCTCGGCTCTCTGCATGATCTCGCCCGTGGTCTCTATGTCCTTGGCGTGGTGCGCTCCTTCCGCGGTGTCGTCTTCCTTCTGGTTCTGAGACTTCATGGCCTTCTCGGTCTCTGTAGTGGTGTCTCTGAACCACTGCGCGATGTAGAACTTCCTCGCAAACTGGCAGGTCACAAGAATGTCGTTATGTTACAATCCTTTGCAAAAAAAAAAAACCCATTTTCCACTTACAAGCCAGCTTTTATTTTTCGAATTAGCAGGGTTAGCTCGCCTTAAGACTCAACCGGCTACGTATATTCTTAAGGGCGCTCTAAAGAGAATCGACATGTATCTGAACGTAGGCCTCACCACAAGAGAGGGGTCGGTCTCCAGGTTTTCATCCAGGTAATCCAACAGAGCTTTCTGAAGCTGCTGCGTCTCGTCGTTGCCGGACACCTGCAGAACCAACACCGCGATAACGATTAATAAGGAACGGACAGAAGGGGAAGGATACAGCATGTTCGTCGAGGAGCAGTATGAATAACAGTTTAACCTCTCTGAGGATGCGGTCTATAGATCTCTGGTCCATTTTGCTAGTAACGGCGTCTTTGCGCAGACGAGCGGCGACCGTTCCCAGGTAGTCCAAAGAGGCCACTCTGAGTGCCATCTCAGTCTGTTTGTTACTGAACTGGTGCACCTGAGCACAAGAGACAAGGTGACGGTTTGTACCAGTCAAAGAAAGAACGATTAAAAAAAAAAAAATCATACATTTAACACTTATTAGCCATCTTACAGGGAAAATAATTGCGCCAGTGTATCGATAAAGTGCCAACAAGTCCCATTATTAACCCGGCTAAAAAGTGCTAGCCAACATAACGAAACAAACGCACGATAAGATAATTAGCGCCTAATAAGCATTTGTGCACGTTGTCTGTGTGCTCGATAAAACACTGCGGCGATGAGATTTGGAGTTCTGTCCTCATCATCGCACGCAGGAGATATTATTCGAGTCTGGCGCTAGCTTTCGAGGCGAGTCGCATCACGACGTGTGAAGTACTTTAGGATTATACAAAGTTTTCATGTGCAAGAGTCTAGAACAGGGATTTGGACTATTCTTTTTCTGGGTGCTAAGCCTACTCGTCCGTAAACCTGCTGGTGCGAAGACAGAACCAACTCACCAGTAACCGGCCGAGGAGACTGAGCAGCAGTTCGGCAGCGGGCCACTCCGGTTTGTTGACTGTCGAGAGAAGGTCCTGCACAAAGTTTTCGAACAAAGGCCGATAGTCCTCCTCTCCCTGTTTACTGCCGCATCTGAAACAAAAGAAAGCGTGGTTGAAATGAAACACGTCGGCTGCGCTGCAGCGTCGTGACAACGCCCGAGTGTCCGAGCGCTTACTTTTTGAGGAAAACAGAGAGGAAGTTCTGTGCCGTCCTCATTGCGGTTTCATAAGAGTTTGTGATGAGGACATCCTGGTCCACCTAGAAACAGCAGCACAATTCATCGGTTACATTTAACCTGGGTAACATCGTTACGCTACACTGGTCTGTCCGTTGAAAGCATGTTCGTGCTTACCTTCTTCTCGTACTCGTCATCTGTGTGGTCCTTCCCGCTGGGAAGATGCACCACGCACTGGATGAGCTGCAGCACCAGAGCCGTCACCATCTGGATGTACATGGGTTCCCCGTCGACGTCGCTGCTGTTCAACCTGATAAACGGAGCAAATACAGGTTATTGATAATATCAGAAAGGCATGGTCAAATTCATGAAAAGGAAATAAGCAGCTGACCTAAAGTTCCTCAAGCTTCTCTTACTGGTCGGGAGCCTGGCAAGAGAGGTGAAGATCTCCTCTAGAATCAGCTGCCTGTGTTTCTCATAACGGGAGAAGACCTGAGGAGGAAAGACACGATCGTTCTTGTGGAAACGTAAAAGACTGTGTCTGATGACGAGCTTAAAAGGTGATGAAAACTTACAGCGGTGACCAGCTTAATGGCGCAGAGCTGAAGCTCGCTGACGTTCTCCACGAAGAACGGCGTGATCCCCATCGAAGAGACCTGCAAGAGGTGGAACCGGGGTTAGCAGGGACTTCCTTTTTTTAAAAGGACGAAGCGGATGAAACGGACACTCACCTGCAGAATTGTAGTGTCGGTTAGTAGCTGAATCTCCAGCAGCTCAGAGATGTTGCTGACGATGTCGCACACTTTGTTGTAGAGCATCACGATAACCCTTTGCTTGCGTGTGGAACACTTGGCCCGTTTGGCTTTTGAGCTCAACATGCCACCTGACCAAAAACAAACCCCAGAAAGGTGAATCACCAGCATATTGATGAGAAGAATAACATCTATGATACACTGGCAACTTTCTATGGTGAAACTTCAGTTATGCCACTAGAGGGCAATGTTGGCTTAAATTTACCAAAGAAAAAAATAAAAAGTTCACGAAAAGTGATGCCTATAATCCTGTTTTATCGTTTGGTGACAATTTAACAATCACCCATATTACCAGTATGAATGAGACATGGAAAACGTCAAATTTCTTGCAGGAGATCTCCTCACTGACCTCCGTGTGGGTCCACTCTATAGACGGGGTCATACTGAGGGTATAAGGTGTTCTGCAGATGGAACTTGGTGAACTGCAGCACCCTCTCGATCACGTCCTCAATGTAGACGGCCTTCGGCATGCGCGACGAGGTCATGATGTTCAGAGCCATCAGGCAGGAGTCGGCCGATTTGGTCACCCGCTCCATGATGAGGTCGCGCCATAACCGCTCCTCGTCCTCTGCCTCGGTGTCCTAAGGCGTAAACAAGAACGACACTCTTAACCGTTATGAACCGTCCCGGGGCACAAGTACAAGTGGGAGTGTGAAAACTACACTCACGTGGTTCATGAGTGTGGACAGCTTGGCGCCGTCCTGTATGTTTTTCTCCAGTATGCTCAGCACTTTTACTAGCTTATCGGATGGAATCTGTAAAGTGGAAAAAATCTGGAATTGAAGCGACGTTTGGCAAAATAAAGTGGCTGACATACAGGAAGTAGCTCATAACGATCAGGTTAACATCTTGAATAAACACCCAATCCCTTAGCGCCAAGTGCTGCACTCATTGTACGGTAATACCGACTGCTCGTTTAAACGTCTTGTGTGATCAGCATTTATAAAAGGGAAATCGTGTGGTGCCGTTGCAGTTAATGTCCGTAACAAGACGGACTGTGACCGGCGCATCGCCGGTTGTGAGCTGACCGAACCCCAAGAAGCAGCGTACCCTGTACGTGATGCCCATTGCTTTGATTTTGGCCGATTCGCTGCCCAACTCCGACAGCTGGTGTTTCCCAAGGAGCAGCTCCTGAGGGATCTCGTCATCGTCTGCGTCTGCGAGAGGAACGCAAGATTTCTGGTATATAAAAACCCCAACGGGCTCGTGCTCTGACATCACAAGCCAAACCAATAAAACATTGCGCGTTGGCTTTAGCGGTAAACTAATTAAAACGACAGCGTGACTGCTGAGAGTCACACGTACTTAAGGACGTGAAGTCCACATCCTCCAAGCTTTCTAAAATGTTGTCCACACTTGCCAAGAACCTCTTGAATGTCGAAGAGTCCATCATTTCTGTTTGGGGAGGGGAGGAAGAAACATTCTTTTACAAGTCAGATTAATGGTGGAAACGGTATAAAGATTGCAGCAGCATCCTGATCGACTTTAAAATTGAAAAAAATTTAAAAACCCACAAAAACCCCGAGAGTACCTTCTGGAGTTAGCTTCGGCTCGTAGGCTTTCCTCTTTTTCTGCTTCTCCTTCATCTTCATCTTTTTGAATACTGATAAGAAAAGAGATGTCTTACGGGATGCTATGCAAACACTTTGGAATGGAAAGCATGATGGAAAACAAACTAAAAACGCTTTGTGCGTGTTCGAAACTTACCGTCACTCATGCTGGGTGGAGGAGTCTCGTTCCCGGAGTCGTCTGGACTGTGGTCTCGGTAACGGCTGCCCGATCCTCTGCGACCCTCGGTGTAACCTCCGCTACGCCTGCGCTCTCCTGAAACCTTTTTGTCCTCGTACTCCCACGTCCGATCCCGTTCCTTTTTCGATCGCTTCGGAGCTGCTACGATTTAAAAAAAAAAAAAAAAAGAAGAAAGAAAATCACAATGCTGAAATCTGGGAAACCGAATTCTCTTCTCTCTCTCCTCTTTGCCGACCCCAACATGGTTGATGAATGAATTTATGATTTTTACTCACACTCTGATTCACTGTCATCGTCCGAGCTGACCTCGGCATACTTGGGCTTGTCGTTGGCTGTGCTGCGTTTGCGTTTGTTCATCTTCACCCTCTCACACAGGGGCATGGTGGACTCGATTTCAGCGAGCAGATGAGGAGGAAGCTCCTTGAGCACAGACTCATCGATGGCCCCTTGAAACAGGTTAATAAAAAGACTGTTACTCCTTTATTTAATTCAGTCATGACTCACTGAGCGAGTCTTTACACAATACTTTCAATCTTTAAGTCGGCGTATATCTTGTTTGTATTCACAAAATAATAAATAAATAAATAAAACATGTTGTTCGCTGAATATTTTTGAAGCATGCAAGTAAACCGTCACAATCATCTTACCTTTCGAGGACTTCCCATACGAAGGCCTGTTCTTGCTGGATTTGGAGCTGGTCGCATGCCTCTCCTTGATGATTTTCTGCACCTCGTCCAGGGAGAGCTTCTGAAGCACCACGACAGGTTTGGACCGTTTGCTGATGTCCTCTACCAGCCCGAGCCTCTCTAGCTTCACCCGCGGCTGGCTCCAAATCTCCCCGGGTCGTCTGGGTTCCGCGTTCCCGTCCTTGTCCCGTTTCAGCTTGGGAATGACGAAGTTCTTCAACGCACCAGACTTGCCACGTAGAAGGAAATCGGGAAACTCTCCAGCTCTGCTGTCGGGGGGAGGCAGCTTGGAGCCGTCGGTACTTTTTCTAGTACCGTCAGAGCTCCGCCTCTCCTCTTTGCTGTTGGGAGATTTGAGGTCGGCGCGGGGTCGACCCGAGTCCGGCCCGCTCCGGCTTTCCTGTTTCACGCGCGGACTGTCAGGCCGGGAGCGGTGCTCGGGAGAGCGCCTGTCCCGGTGATCTCTAGATTCGGACCGGTGTTGACGCTCACGATCGCGGTCTTTGTCTCGGTCTTTATCTCGGTCCTTGTCTCTGTCCCTGTCTCGACCGGGGCGCTCCTGCTCTGACCTGCTGGAGGATTTTGGCGTTTCCGGCCTTCGGATTTTGGAGCCGTCACTGCTGCGCTCCCTGTCCCGCTCTCGATCTTTGTGTTTTTCCTCTCGGTGGCCGTCTTTCCGGGGGGTCTCGGGACGGATTTTGTCAGGCTTGCCGTCGTGCCTGTGCTTCGATGGGTCCGGCCGCTTGTCCGAGCCCTGCACCTTCCCTGAAGAGTCGCGCCGGCTGTCCTGCTTGTGTTTCGGCGTCTCGGGTCGGCTGTCTGGAGCCGTTTTCTGCTGCTTTATAACCTCGGGCCGTCCATCGGCCGCCGTCTGCAACTCCTCGTCCGTTTTTGACTTGAGTCGCAGTACCCTGGCTGAGTCAGAGCCGTCCTCGGCCCAGCGCTGGGCCTCCTGGGCAGGCACAGGGCATTCGAGCTGCCCCTCGGCTCTTCCTGCCTGCTGCAGGTCTATGCTGACCATAAGTGCTGGACGGTTAGCCCCGTTGCTGGCAGCACTAGCCTCCTGAGGAGTTGGTTTGTTCCCTGCACTGCCCCCACCGCCTACGCCAGGGCCTCCGGCAGTACCAGCAGCACCGGGCTCCTGAGGGTAAGAGTCCTGTTTCCGCTTCTTCAGGGGTTTGTCTAAACAAAGCAAAACAAATAGACATCATTACATCATTCAAACATGCAAGAAGGAACAGGATTCCTGGATTTAGTTTGACTTCTTAATCAAACAATTTAAAACAATTAACGCTAACAATCTGGAAAACCGCTCTACCTTTATCCTGAACCTCCTTAGAGCAGCGCTCCCGTTCAATTGCCGATTCGCGTTCTATCCTTTCAATCTCGGCCAAGGCGTCCAACTCAGCCTCGTCGTAGGGCGTCCCGGTGACCGCTCCAGGCTGTTTGGCAGCGAGCGCCCCCGTGTTCTGCAGCACCGGGACCTGCTGGTACCCCGACTGTTCCCGAAAGCTGTTGCAGGGCAGATCGTTCTCTGCGTCTGAGCCATGCTCCATGCCGCCGGACATGAGCTCGCCGGCCTGCTCCGTCTCCGCCGATTTGACCCGTGACAGCTTCAGCGTCAGCTTGGTGGAGTCTTTGGAGGGCGAGCTGACTATGTCGTACATGGCGCCTTTGTCACCCTCCTCCTTGATCATTTTCTTCTGCTTTTTCTTACGCTCAGGCGAGTCCATGAGGAGGTCAGGAGCGCCGTCTCGCGGTGAGGTGTACGGGGGCGGGGACTGGAGGATCAGAGGCGGCCGTGATCCAACTAGAAGCAAAAACGTTGCAAAAACAGTTGCGCATATATCCACAAGCACCATTTAAAACATCAGGATTACTTCACGTTCACGCAAATAAGGGGATTCCATTCCCAGTACGATTGTACATCAACGGTTATCCAACTTCCCACTACATACGTGCAATTACCCTTCAACACTGGCTTTCAAATGGGAGGGGGAGGGGACTTGTCTATACTCGAACAGCTCAAATTGGATTTTTTTGCAAATCCAATGTGATCAGAAAAACTTTCTGCAGTCTGACCTGCAAAAGAACATTTACAATTTTTAAAAATTTTTTTTTTCTTTCACCTACACAAGACTACTCGGGTGCATTTCAAACCAAACTAACACGCTGGGTGCGTATAATTTATCGTAAACGCGACAGAAAATGTTTCGACTACGGCGTGATATTTATTGCAAGTGGTTTGTATCTATACCTTTTGGGGTCCCTTCACTTCCAGCAGGCGAGCACACGGATTGGGGCGATCGGAGGGGGAAGGAGGCGTTTCTAATAGAAGGATCGCTCTCCTAGAAGAAAGAGGGGGAAAAGAAAAAAGGAAAAAAACAAAAAAAGAATCATTCCATAAATGTGGAGTCAATCTTCATTTCCTATGCAGTGTAAGCTTTTTAAATTCACACTACTCATGACTCATAACTCACTCGCTCGTTGAATAAAGAGGTTTGTTGATGCACTCTTGCAACACACACACATACACAGAGCTAACTGACACAAACAGGTCATGCCTTAATAAAACCGGGAACAGCCCCTGGGAGTTAAAGAACTCAAAAATGCCAAATACACATTTCTATCCTGGGGCTGGTGAGGTTAAAAATAAATAAATAAACAAACAGTCAAATAAATAAATAGGTGGTTGACCAAGGAGGCGTGATGATCGAAAAAGACACCCTCGGGAAGTGCATAAAGTACGTGTTGCATCTGCGCACCTCATTTCCCAGTCTATGGACTATGTTCATGTACTCTTCATTGGAGCAGTGCCGTGCGTTGTGATTGGCTGGGTTACTTGACATTTGCCCGGAGACCTTGTTGTCGTGGATGTTTCTCATACCAGGTACCATGGGACTAGCCACAGAGACTGAAAAACGTACAAATGATAAAAATGAATAAACTTCTAGATAAGTTTTGGCAAAGTGGTGGTGTGAGAAATAAGGGAAAAAAAAAAAAAAAAAGATTAATCTTACAGCAGCGTTAAAATGACAATTCGAACGCAATTCTTAAACAGCGGCACGTGAACTCACCTTGAATCTGTTGATGCTGAGAGTAGGAGGGTGGATGAGGGTACTGCATGTAACCGGCAGGGCTCTGAGGGGCATACGGGCTGGGCACAGGGCTGTTTTGCTGGGGTATGAACCGGGCCCCAGACCCCGTCTGAGGCTGAACAAAGCGACTTCAGGCACAGAAAAGAACTTGTCAGTATACACTAGGTGTTTGCAAGTAAATGCCATTAAAATTGCATTAAGTTTTTTATTTTATTTAAATAAACCTTGCAAAATACCTAGGAGGGCTGGGAGTAACAGGAGTTTGCTGGTAGTTTGTGGATGCCGGGCTGCCATGCATGGAATTTTGAGGCATCTTGTATGGCGGCATCATTGGCTGTTGCATTATACCTTCAGTTACAAAACAAAACAATCATTCATCTATAAAACAGAAAGTCACGATAAGTATCATTTAACCACCAAGTTAGTTTTACCAGCAAGATTAGTAGACATAGACTGTACAGTATGCAAGAAACAAAGAGCAAGGTGTCATTAGTCAGTCTAACTTTAGGATGCAGTGAAAGGTCATTCGTGTCACAGCATCGAGGTTGTGTGTGTGGGGTGAAGCACCACTGGTTACAACACAACGTTTTAACAACATGACAGACAGATAGACAAGTTTAGGGGGTTTTAGGACAAGGACATGAAACATGTTAGAATGTACATCGGAGTACAATTCGCACATTGCTTATTGATTCGTTGTTGAAGACAACAAGGGAACACAAGGAGCACAGCGCTGCACGGGCGCGCTACAACGGCGACGTCTCCGTGGATCGGAAACGCCTCAAAGGGCCTTCGCTTAAGGTAACCGTTAGGTGTGATGATGAGCGTTCCACTTATTATGAGTCATCCTCGTTCAACCTTTTCGTCAGCGCATCAGAGTAGCAGGGGGTTAATATACAGCGTGCCTAAATTGAAATGCAGCTAAAACACGTTCAGGTGTCCAAAGTCTGCTTCTTTAGCGTTGCACTGGACCAACAAGTCGAATGTTTCTAGCATGTGAGACACAAACTTACAATTAGCACGCACACCAGCGTTGTGGAAAAACTGCATGGCTAAATCGACCCTCTATCAAGATATTAAATGACCTCATGCTTCCTTTTGTGGTTTCTGAAAATGTGTGATTATCTATAAAGCAAGACATCTTAAACTGAACTATTTCCTCACAACATCGTCTGGTATCATGCGTGGTCCAGAGTATGATGATGGAACTGGAATTGCGTGCCCAATTAATCTGTTTATGTACAAAATAGTCTTGCTAATCCAAACACGAACTGTGTGCACGGTATACTAAAAATCAAGCAACCCTGACCACACCACTATTAATAGTTCATCATCGCTGCACGAAAGCCCACGTTTCAGACTTCTGATCTGAGAAGCCTTTAAAGACAGATGGAGCTATAAAAGGCTCGGCTGCGGAGGGCTGCCGGAGCCACGCCAAGCCTCGCGCTGTGCTCCGTTGGGTTCGGAGTCAAGGGCAATGTCTCCATGTCTTCTCCTTACCGCCCTGAACCCCGAATCGGGTGGGCATACTTTTCTCCCTGAAGATGTTGGGGTTCCTGGACAGCACCGTCTGCAGCAGCACCGGCATGTCACCCTCCGGGTCATCGCTGCCCAGGTTGTCCTTCAGCTCTCTGCCATGAAGAGCGACATGGTGAGAGTGAGTGGAGCAGTTCATTCGGTCAGAGTAGAAAAGGCATAGAAAAAAAATGCATGGCCCTAACTTTACTGCTCTATTCTCTCTCAATTAAAAAAATATATATATTTCAATTCATTTACAGCCTACAAGAATACGAATTCTAGATATTTTTTGGTGAGCCAGATTAAAACCTTTATTGGGCCAGTTCCAGGCTTACGAATTGTTATTTCAGACACCTCTAATGTATTTCATATTCATAACAGAATAAACAAAACGGTGGTTGGTAATTAGCAAAACCTGTCCGAGGCTGGTGTCACTTTCAGTAATCGTGCGAATATTATTTCCAAATGACTTCGTTAATAGCTGCTGAAACAGTTTACTTTATAAGGTCTTTATACCGATCAAATTTGATCTAAAAAGAAGTTCATGAAAGACAGCTCTCCAATCCAAAGCCCTAGAAGGTTTGGGGTGAGCCGTGTTTTCGCTGTTCCCGCGGGCGAATCGGAAACGTTGCTGTGTATTTCTATGTTAGAATCGCTCCAAAAGCAGAAGACGCCAAAACAAAAGTGCCACAAGCAATCATGGCAGGTTTAAAAAAATTTTATATATATATAGAATTTATTGTTGATTTTTTTTAAAGAGGTTGAGACAGCAGAGATACGCACATGTGCTCGGTGGAGACCTGGTTAAGGCTGTGGACCAGCTGGGAGACAAGGTTGTCGTCCCTGCGGGCCAAGAGACAGTTGACCTCCTCGGCGATCCTCCCATTGTACAGCAGGCTCTTAGTGGTGGTGGCAGGGAGAGGGGAAGGCAAGGGCAGCTGGTTTAACACTGCAAAATAAAAATAAAAAACACGAGAGATACTTTCTTCAACATGGATTCCCACAGTGCCTGGTTTGAAAAAAATTAAAATACACTAAAAGAACAACAATAAATAGGCAAAATAGCGGGGTTTTTTTTTTTATTTAAAGCGGATCGGATAAATGCTGAAAGTTGTGACGCTTTTAATTTTAGATATACATTTTAAGTATACTGGCGGTTCGCCTTAGTTAAGTAGCTGTTAAAATAAGTGACAGCAAGCTGGACCGGTGGCCAAGCAGGTGGCCGAGCAGCACGCTGGCACCAAATTAATAAACCGGAACGCTTTTGTTTCGATGCCAGCATGAAGTGAAAAACGTGATTAAGGAAAGATGGCGGTCCTAGAAGGACAAACGTCTGCACTCTGGTTTGGAAGTGGTATTAGTTCACTTCGATCACGTGAGGTTCGAATTGAAAAACGTGAAGGATCTTACGCGATCCGTCAACGCTGTTTTGAAAAAGGAGCCACGCTGTTTTAACACCAGCAAAAGCTTTAGAAATGAATGATGGAAAGGAGCAGACACACAGAAGCAAGCCCCTCATCAGTTTTATTCCACTGACTGTCCTAACAGACATTTTCAAGTGTGGGAGTGGTGAATTGATACGGTAGTAGAAATGCATCACATCTACTGAAGTTTTCATAAATTTGCCAGTGTTATGCTTGTTTAAATGCATTTTAATTTGTGTTGTAGCCAAACCTAAAAATAAAGAAATGAAACGATGGATTATTCACTTTAAGCCACAATTAAATTGCACTCATTTGATTTTTAAAGAAGTCTTCACTCAAAAACTGCCTTTCTGCGTTTATTTGTGCCGCTTGCACTTGTTGCACTTGTATCGAAAAATGGTTGCGTAATGAAATCATTAAAATAAAAGCCTAATAATATAAACCACTCAATAATAACAGCTTAATAATAATAATAATAATAATAATAGCCTTGATTCATTCATTCATCTTCAGCAAGCCTATCCCGGATGGAAAAACACCCTAGATGAGACGCAAGTAGACTGCAGGGAACCCTGCGCATCTGCACACATTAACACTGAAGAACAATTTAGACTAGCCAATCCACATATGTTTTGGGACGTGGGAGGAAACCCAGAGGACACCCACACAGAGATGCAGAGACTCCACACAGACGGTAATCCGAGATGAAGATGGAACCAGGGAGCTGAGAGGCAATAACGTTACCCAGACTGCTACAAGTAGATGAAGAAGACGAAGAGTGGTGTACATGATGTTCAAACGTCTATTCGTTATAACTGATTAATCTGCAGAGAGCAGAAGACAACTCGCTCTCTTCCAATCTACACTGTATTAAACTAACCAATGCTGTATGTGATGTCTTGAGAGTGGAGCTACACATCCAGAAGGGCGCGATAAAACATTAATCGTAACGATGTCCTCACTTGATTTAAGCGTCCCTCTGATTTTGTTCCTTTTCCTTTACAGAAGGAAGAGAGCACGCTCTCGTGTCCCACCCGCTCACAGCGTTTACAAATCCACAAAGTTTAAAAATTGCCGAAATGGGAAGGAGTGATTATTTACCGCTGCGGGAAGTTCATCAGAATCTCGTCAACTCCGTAAAAAGATCACGATGACCGTCGGCACACGAGATTGGTCATTACACGTTAATAACTACTACACCAGAGTACTTGTTGAGGTGTCCTGTGCTCCAAGTACCTGTTCAAGTCTGGTCAAAACAAACATGTCTAAAAATCTTCCTCGTCAGCGAGAGAGAGGAGTTTACAAGAGTCCCAAGAAAATGCCATGTTACCGGTGGTACACTTCTAGACCCTGAACCGCACCAAAGAATTTCCTAAAACGTTTGCCAACGCAACGCCGCTTCGTAAACGTGCGCCACAACATTCACCATGTAAGCAGGGTGGGCGAGATGCCTAAAATAATAGATGATTCTCAAAAGACGGTTCTGCGATGCGACACGCTACGTACGACAATATACGTGGGTTTGCTTAAGAGACTAAATAAATAAACCGCCAGTAAAGTAGTAGCACTGTGTTAAAAAAAATAAATAAACAAACAAAAAGGTTGATACTTGATATTTAAATGTCTACAAAAATTCTTTAATTTCTATATTGAAAGAAAATTATATTTCATTTATATAAAAAGAAAGCTTAAGTAGATAATCAACTCAGCTGCATCATGTCAATTCGTAAGGTCTTTTTTTTTTACAAAATGAAAAAAACTTAAAAGATAATATTCACAGCAGCTCAGAAAAATGTCATGACAATTAACCAAACGAAAAGGAAAATTTTATAAGATC
>JAOUWY010000011.1:19119061-19134324 GCA_025728095.1 Prietella phreatophila | reverse complement strand
CGCCTTGTGCCCCATGCTCCCTGGGATAGGCTCCAGGCGCCCCGCGACCCTGAAGAAGGACTCAGCGCTTGAAGATGGATGGATGGATGGATGGATGGAGTCAGAGAATTAATCCATGTTATTGTACAATTTCCCAGACTCATGATTGTTAAAAACAGAATTTCTTTCATTAAAAGCATTTTTTTTTTCAATGTTAGGAAAAATGGGTTGCGCAAGTGTTTATCGAATGGTTTATTAATGTCTTTTTATCATCCTAAAGCTGTTTTGCTTGGATCCCTCTGTGATATTCTAATACCACCTTATATGACATGTTTACACACCCATATGAATGCGTCAATACATTCTAAAACAAATAGAAAAATATGAATAATAGATCTTTACAAGATTAGACATACCACATATGTCTAGTGGAACATTTTGCACTTCCTCAGTATGATTTTTTTAAGTAAATGGTGTTGGTCATGTGACGAATGATATCATCCACATGGACATTTCCATATGAAATCAGGACAATTCATATGAATGATCTATATAACGTCATTTCAAACATGAATAAAACAAAAAACAACTTGCAGTCACAATTGGGAATGCGATGAAATGAGTTCATGTTCACTTCTCAAGCTCCTAAGAACCCAAATGGTAGCATTTGGAATTTTAAAGGTAAATAAAAACAACCCATGAGGAGTATATTGAAGATGTGTGTTCATAATAATGCAGATATTCACGCTTGTAGATACGTGAGACATTTGCATCGACTGACTAAGGTTCTTATCATCCAAAAATGGCTCTATGTTTAGGAATCCCTACAATCTCAGCAGGTGAAATGATCTTGAAAATAGTCAGATTTATCTGACTAGAGGGTTATTTTTCTTCTTGTTATTAATTGTTGGCATTGGATTCGTAAGTACCACTGAAAAATAGCAACCTAAAGGGTACCAGGAATATCAGAATCCCACATGCTGGTATAAACATTGCAAGCAATGTTCAACTATTCAGTTACTTTATTGAAATATTATCAATTGTTGTTTGTAGTTTATCAGAACGGAAGGCAGTGATGAATTCGTAGCATTTTAAACCGTATTATGAAATATTGCAAGTTTTAAGTATACATTCTCACAATCGCAAATCTCGTGCAGACAAGAACGGGTTTTCTGACTGTCTTTGGCACCATCGATCTTCCCATCAACCCTGAGCTGTTTTCCAAGCTCTGAAAACACCACAACGTTTCACCACAAGCCCATTCTACCACCATCATGCTTCACCATGAGGATGGTGAGGGATTCCTGCCAAATCTAGTGTTTCGTGCCGATGTTCAGCCTGGGTTTCACCCGACCCGAGAACCTTTCCAAAGCCCAGCTTTATGAAATGTCTTTGGTGTGGCTGTCCTGTGAACACCTTCTCCCATCAGAGCTGTTGATCTGTCCAGCTCCTTCAGAGTTGCCTTCGGCCTTTGGTTGCTTCATAGTGATCTCCTTAACCGTTGATTGACTTCTGCTCAGAGGCAGGATTACTCTTTCAAATATTGTATCGTATTTCACTTAACACTTTTCCAAACACAATAAATCAGTAAAGGCAGTAAATGAATCCATAACAGAATCTTACATATGAATTCAGGAAAGCACAGATTATCAACCAAACTGTTTGGGATCTGGTCATTGGATATTCAGTATAATGAAAGTTTTGCGTGAGAAACACCTACTGATCATTGCTATGTACAAAAACATTCAATGCTTTATTAAATATGAAGCATAATTTCAGAAGAAATGTGCTGTTAGGATGTAGGAAGATAACTGAGGTCATCCTTAATGTTTTATGAATTGGCAATGCTATTGCTATCGGATCAGATCGTCCACAAGGTGGCAGTAAAAGCCTACATTTGGTTCTCAGACGTCTCCTACAGACAATAACCCTTTCCAGGTAAGAAACAAATCCACATACCTGATTATTATCCATCACATATTTATGGTATGTATGTAATAGACCCAGGAATGTCTGGTATAAATCTTTACTGTATACCAGAAGTGAAGAAGGGGCTGATTTCTTTCGAGCCCAGTAATATTTCTTCTCACACATTTCTTCTGCCTCTTGGTGTCCTCTCGACACTGGTAATGTCACTGGTACTGGAAGCCCAGGTCTCAATAGCGTCTAGTCTAGCACATGTCTAATTATCATTTGTAATACACGTCTGATGCTGTTCTTTGAAACCTGTATCACAGCACTGGGAAATATGTCTGAAAATGTGTGTTCAAACGTAATACACGTAATCAATGTGTTTCACACGTAGTTTCCTGGGAAATATTTGCAGTAATGGCAGATTATATCGTATTTAAGAACCGTATAGATGCAGTAAAACTTCTGTAACAACACAGTAGCCTACAACATACCATGTCATTCACTTTAAACCGTGGTGCCAAAACATTTTCCCTGGATCAGGAAATGAACCTTGCTTTGGCTCATTTCTTTCTTACATTGTTTTTTTTAAATTTCTTCTGTTATCTCATCCTCATTCTCAAGTTTTTGATGAAATAAAAGCATAGTTTTGGGATGTTTTAGCGAACAAGTGCAACAAAATGATACCTGAGGTAAAGCTAGTCAATGTTAGCGGGTGTTAGGCTAGGTAGGTAGGTAACGTTTGCTAGCTAGCCTGATATTTTAAATAGATAACCCACACAGATTACATTCTTCTAGTTGTTTCCGCTCTGGTATCCGGGATCGTGAGCCATTAATAGTATGTTTCACTGTTGTTGTTGTTTTTGTCGTTGGTGGTGTTGTTGTTCTTGTTCATTCTTATTGTGAAATTTGATGTCTTATATGTGTATACTCATGTTCTCTTAAAATTCACTTTTATTTCATTATAGATCATTTCAGAAGAAACATCGAGAGTGCTTTAACGCTTTTCACCAGAGGTCCTTGTTCAGCATTCCAAAAAATGCTCCACAGTAGTCCATGTGAAAGTTGACACTCGGGGATTTGATAATTTGCCGTTTCTTTTTTTTAAATCTAGCCTACTAGGTTTAAATGTTATAGTTTTATTGCGGCAGTTGTATACAGTGTTTTACTATCAAGAAAACGTCAGTTGTACAGGCTGGTCGAACTCTGTACCAGTATTATTGTGGAGCGGTGTGAATTGTTTGGCCAGCAGGGGGCTCCCACAACTCCCCTTTCCCATCGCCCTGCTCACCAGCCGCTAAAAACAGAGCCATGATACTCCACACGCAGAAACCCAACCGTGTCCTGACTAACCTTAAGTCTTTACAGACTTGCGGCATTTTTTTCATACTGATGATGACATGAAAAGACATTCAAAGCCATACAATCATTTCAATTTTATTCAAAACTATATTTACCATAGACAAACCTACAGCTTCATTTATTCCATGTAGTTTGAAACGACGTGCGGTATTTCATTTCGTATGTGCGTGGATCTAAGGGGCAAATAACCGACAAGATGAACAAAACCCCCATAGACACATGACAAAAAGAAGCAAAATCACAGTTTCTCTTCATTTGAGTGAGTTAGTAGACGCTCGGCATGTTTGTGTCTGAAATGTCGGATCCTGAATTTTATCCGGTTCTCAAAATGACACTGTGTTCCAGCTCAGTGCAGTCTCAGGAGACTTCACAATAACGTTCACAATAGCTACAGTTAACTCTCCAAAGCTACGACTATATAATATGCTATTTATATCATATATAATATAAACTATTTAGGTTAGCAAATGGCAGCAAAGGTGTAACATTCGAGGGTCTCAAGTGTGCTACCAGGATGCGAGGGAAATTAACACTGTATCCAGGATGTGTATGAAAATACTGTGAACATTCTGATGCTTCCAGCATTAAAATAAAGACAAGGTAAGTACGAAGAAAATGAAGCAAACAGTTAAAGAAACAGTTTTTTTTGTTGTTGTTTTTGTTTTTTTGACTGAGTGAATAAATCAAAGCCTTATTAAACTAGTTGATGCCTCACTAGAAACAGTTTACACTGGTGGTTTTAAACACAGGGGCAACATAGCGGAGCAAGTCAGCATTCCTATCACGCAGTGTTTAATAAATGCATCTTTAACGTTTACTGCTGGATGTTAGGAGCCGAAAACATCAAACGAACCACCTGTAATTTTAATCCCAACACCAGTGGACAAATTATTCATCAACTCGTTGTCCGATCGATCAACAAATCATCGAGACACTACATAAGAATGCATATCTGTGTATATATTACTGGATGATACTCAATCCTGTGACGTATGACCCTCCAGTTTCCATTCAGTTCTTTTTACATGACATTCTACAGGGTAAACCTTATGGTTTAAGTCAAATCAGTACTTTACTTTCTATAGTCCACCATCTTGTCTTGCCTGTCTGAACCTTCTTTAGTGTCAAAACCTTCAAATCCAAGCAGTTCCTTTTCTAAAGCGTGCCCGGTCATGATATAACCAAGAAGTCTTAAAATGTCTTAATTCACGAGTGATGATTAACGTAAAATGAGGAATCGATGAATAATGGAAACGTGACAGAGATACAGTAGACAAAACATGTAGGAATGGCAAAGTACCAAAAGTAGCCACTGAAAAATGGAATAGAAGTCATACTCATACACACACACACACACACACACACACACACACACACACACACACACACGCACAGAAAGAAATCCCTGCTTGGGCACACCACAACAGGACTCTGGGATTCACTACATCTTTGTTTCGCTGTCTGGAGGTTTCTCGTTCTCGTACTCATTCTGTTGAGGAATCTTCTGGTAAGGCTTCTTCAACTCGTTCTCCTCCAATACAGAGTTGCACATCTCCAAATCGCCGTCCTGCAGCTCATCTTGGGACAAGAACTCCACGATGCCTGCTCCTATAGAGTCACCTAGCACGTTGGTTGTCGTGCGCAGTCGGTCCCTGTAAAGCCAGAGATTCATCATCGTTTTTTCGTTCTTTCACAAGTCTAAGGGAGTGTGAACTTTCTTTTCAATGTATCCACCCCAGTTTAGGACTTTTTCCTATCCAATTAGCTCTGTAATTTATGGGAAGGGGATTCTATTTGGAATGATTAATTTGCCTAACCTAATTATGTTTCTATGTTAAAACCAACTGAAATGACATGAAATTCTCCCCAAAAATGGAGCGAGACCCCTGGGCTTTTAGAAGTGTGTCACTAGGGTAGATACAGAAAAGAAAAGAAAAAAAATCAACCATGTGTTAGAGACTGTAATGTAGGAATGAAGTTTCAAAGGAAAGCCGTAGTGAAATATGTCAGGATTGATTCATGATATAAGAATGTTATAATCCTGTACAATACAAGACAGTTAGATGATATGATAGAGAGAAAAGAATGCAGTGTGAAACTGGAGGGACAGAGCACTCACAGGAACCAGTCCACTGCGATGATGAGGCTGATGTCGTCAGTGGGGAGGCCCACAGAGGTCAGCACGATGACCATGGTGACCAGTCCAGCCTGGGGGATTCCAGCAGCTCCGATACTGGCAGCTGTGGCTGTGATGCTGTGCAAATAAACAAAGAGACCTTCATAGCATGTGTAGCACTCGTATTTAGCACTAGCGAACTGGTCCACTCTCAAGTGGATAGACAGAATAGCAGCATGCCTATAGTCCATCGACGCCATTCATATTGGGAGAGATCTGATCAGATTTCGCTTGAGAAAGCGAAAATGTTTCTAACATATTCCCACCTAATAGTTATGATCTGTCCGAAGTTCATCTCCATGTTGTTGACCTGGGCGATGAAGATGGCAGCCAGCGCCTCGTACAGTGCCGTTCCGTCCATGTTGATGGTAGCGCCAACTGGCAGCACAAAGCGGGTCACCCTCTTGTCAACTTTATTGTTCTCCTCTAAGCACTTGAACGTAACGGGCAGAGTGGCTGAACTGGAAAAGGAGGCAACCGAAGAAAAGACTAGTGTAAGCTCTGACACACACGTCTGAGAGATTTTAGAGATTTCGTCTCAGAACTTGCCCTTGAGATCTACCTGGACGACGTTCCCAGGGCAGTGATTAGGGCCTGCAATATGCCAGTGATGAAGATGAAGGGGTTCTTCCGGGTGATGACAAAGAAGAGTGTGGGTAGAATAATACACCCATGGATCAGGAGGCCTATGATGACAGTCACAGTGTACATGCCTAGTTGCCCTCCCATTTCAGTGATGTCGTCCATTTCCACAATTTTACCAGCGATCAAAAAGAGGATACCGATGGGTGCATACCTTCAATGGGCAACAATCAAGCAAAGGTACTACTCACTGGTATGCTTGTTTTCAGTAACATTAAGTGCCATTTTATAGACATTACCACCTGTATATAGTGATAATAATGCTCTCATCAAACTCACCACATGATGATGGCGACCAGGCGCATGATGGCCTCGTTGAGCGAGTCGAAAAAGTCCCTGAGCGCTTGGCCCTCCCCCTTCATATTCCCAATGATCAGGCCGAAACACATGGAGAACACGACTAGCCCAAGGGCGTTGACTCCATTTGTGGTGCCAGAGATCGGGATGATCTCTTCACGAGCGATCTCTTGGGTGGCGTTGGTCAGATTAAAAATGCTGTCATTCACTATCACCTTCACATTTACGACTCTTTTGGTGTATTGGGTTTTGAACTATGGGGAGGTGAACGAGAAGGACAACATTTAGAGAAATGGAAAAGAAATCCAGGTTAAGTAAAGACACATGAGGGGCTTTTGATTGTATTCAGAGTGATCTGAGGACATTCCATATGATGGTTACCTCTCTGATCCTTATTATATTAAACAGTAAATAGAACATGGCACCTCTTACTGCTATATGATACAATAAACCACGATATTTTTTTCACATAGCGCATCAGTCTCTCACATGGTACTAGTAAATGTGAATGAAATGGGAGATCTATATACAGACCTATATGCAAGAACAATGTTTTTGTCCGTCATGTAAATCTGCATGAATATGAAAGAGACAATGCTTCCATTTAATTTTAGTGAAATGTATTTTCTCAGCTCCAGCTGGCTCCGATATTTCCCTGTGGAGAGAATCCGGACCACAGTGTCTTTCCCCACTGTCAGTGCCTTACATGTCATTGTGTGGCCCCAGCAGTTCCCTGTCTCTCGGTTTCCGTGCCCCTTCCTCCCACCATAACGTCCAACCATGGCACTGCTGCTGACCTGCCAAAGCTCTACCCACAGCTGTGTCCTCTTAAATTTACATCCCAATCCATCAAAATGCTAAATGGCTCTCGCACCTCCCTTTCCCGGCATCCAAAGTTAACCATTTTGGTCCAGTATGAAAAACGTTGATACTTTGTCATTAGTTGTTATACATGACCGCACCATTAAAACAGTCAAGCCTCCCTCAGAAGCTGTGTGTATCCAAGGGTGATAATATATTCTCCACTAAGCTTTTTGTTTGGCCTCTGAAAGGCCAGAAAGCATAGCCTCATTAAATCTGATGAGAATCTGTTTTCCTGCACAACAGGGAACCAAAATTTCCTTCGGAGAAAACACTATCCCATGACCCCATCTTTGTTTTAGCCATATTTTGGCATGAAAATATAATATTAATTCAAGTGAAACACCCGCAGCAGTGCTAGCCAAGACAAGGAATACTTGTTGAGGAAATCAGCTACTCTCAAACTAGCTCCCGGAAATCTACCTGCTGTGTGCAAGCTTGAACCAGGTTGGGAGGAAACATGTTTCTGAAAAAGAAAAATCACAAAAAACCGTATTAGCCATCGACCTTATGCCACAAGTCAGAGGTAAGTCAGTTCTACAGATCAGTCCTGCAGTACCTGATCAAGTCCAGGAAAGCGTCAGCTGGGCTGATTTGCTCCATTTTCTGCTGCTTAGCAAACTCATCTTTGGAGCCTTTGCCAGGGTGGATGATGAGGACCATGATGATTCCGATGAACACAGCGATGAACGTTGTGGTCATGTAGTACACCACGGCTCGCATCCCCATCTTCCCCGAAGCCCGACTGTCAAGTGCTGCCATGCCTGGTGAGAAAACGCATACATACACCTGCTGCTTGATAACTTCGGGATAGTACTTTGCAGGTAAGGATGCAAAATGCTATATAATTTATTGACATCTGTAGCCAGGATCCTCTTCTCTGTTACATGGAGAACCCATGAAGGGGTTGATGGAACGCAGAGAGCCAGAAACTTTCAATTCTAGTACCATTTGACATCAGTACACACATCAGTGCTTCACAAGAGCCAAACTCTACTTCTCCCTCATCTACCCAGAAAGGTGGACAGTTTTGAGCAATACTCAGCTATATTTGGTGTGGACTTCTGTCTGCCTCCAGACCTCCTGGTTGCAAGCGAGCAACCACACCACTAACACCATGTTTGCTGCACGACCAAGATCAGCTTTACCAGCCATGGCCATGATGGTTGACCAGCACGAAACTAACACAAACTAGCATGGACCTGGGCTTGTGTGCAATTCATGCTTGTCTAAGCTGTTTTTTCTTTCGGGAATGGAAGTCAGACAAACTTGAGGAACTGAAGAAAGAGTCATTAAAGTGGTTTTAAGGGGTTCCCTGGAGGGGCCCCAGAAGAAGGCATCATAAAAGAAAGAACTTGAACTGAGAATGCCAGAGAACACAGTTTGCTTACCATTTTCAGTGCTGAAAGCTGTGATGTTGCATTCACAGCGAGGAAAGAAAAAGCATCAATTGTGCGAAAAGGAGATGTATGTGTTCCTTTAATCCTGTTGGGGGCAGGCCTATTAGAGGCCTTCTCTTTCAGCTCACCCCCCCCCATTCTCTCAACCACACCTCTCTCTACCTCGGGCCTTCTCCTCTCATCCTCCTTAACCCACTCTCTCACTCTCTCTCTCTCTCTCTCTCTCTCTCTCTCTCGCTCTCTCTCTTTTCTTTCTCTGTGACAGGCTGAGAAACTCCTTCACCTGCCCAAGCCCCCGGCGGCTGTCTGCATCTCCACGGAAACACCACAGTTTTTTCCGAAACCAAAAAGAACCCAGTCACTCAATTTGGGTACAAAAAAAAACTACAAAGAGTGGATGGGACAAAACAGCCCCCTCTTACATGTCACCCTCTTGGCCCTCTTCAGCATGGAGGCATTTGGGAAAGGGGCTACTAACGGAGCAACCTCTAAAAAGGAGGTCAATGGGGTATGATGAAACACCAAAAATCTGAATATTCCCATATTTATCATTTTCATGAAAAACAAGGAGTGTATATTTGTTAGTGTGATTATGAGACTGGTTTTCTAAGCAAATTCCTGAAGCAACTGGCTGCATGTGTGTGTTCATGGAATGCAACAAGACAATATGGCTTTGAAGGGAGCGGAGGAGGGCACTTTGTATCTTTTATATGGGTGAAACGAAGCAGGAGGGCAGATATGAGGGTGGGGGCGATAGTGGGGAGGCTTAGTTTGACCCATCAAAAACGTCATTATAGCACTGATTAGCTGAAAACCCTAGTCTGAATCTCTTCTTCTCAGCAGAACCTCTGCTTCACTCTAGCCTGCCACCTATAATACTGTAACCACAATGAAGACACTCTGTCCATGGCAGGAGAAAAAGAGAAGATCTTCAAAAAGAATGCTTAGTTACGTGCTTGTTTTGGAATCCACTTGAATATTCGATTTGAAAAATGTACCAACACGTCGTCTGCGGTCACCGACAGTCGAGTCATATCGAGATGCATCATCGAGTCAGCATGTCCCAGCATCTTAACTGTGATTCCAATGAGACTAAAGCAATCACGTAATCTCAGCATGCACCCACAATCCTTCCAACCAGTGCAACATGTTGTTTTTAGTGGTGTGACTTCAAAGAAGTCATTTTCCTGCAGAGCATTAGGGATAGAGGGCTGCGAATTGAATATACAATGTCATACATGCGTCGTCGTATTATGCGTCATGCTATAACATATAAAAGGAACCCGCTGTTGATATTGCTGCCCCATACAGACCTGTGATCAGACTGGACACCAGCAAAGGGAGGACCAACATCTGGAGCATACGCATTAAGATCTCTCCGGGGAAGGAGAAATATTTCACCTCTCTGTAGGACATCTTATATGGCCGCAGTGCAAATCCGAGTATGATGCCTGATCATGAAGAGAATGTCAATAATTATCCTCTATTATAACACTATAGAGTTTTTCTATACAATATGTAGCCTCCTAGATCGTGTTTGAGGCTGATTTTATTTGGCTTAGAACTTACATGAGATCAGATACTGCTTTCTATTACTTAAATTCTGTATACAGAGACATACAATATCGTAGAAGTTGTCTTCTCTACCCTTAAATTTCTAAAAAAAAAAAAGACCTAGAATCTATGAATGGAGTTAGCCTGACTATATTTTGTGCGACCTTTCTCAAAAGTAATCACCACAACTTGAGAAAATGGGGGAATGCACTTGCCAAGAGCAACTGCGCCGACGGTTAAAAGCACGAAGGCATTCCTCCTCAAGAAGGTCTTAACGTCGTCTTTGGTGATGTCCTCTACTTTCTTCTTGGCCTTCAGGGAGCGCAGTTGGATGTCCTCACGGATCCTCTGCACCCGGCTGCGTGAGCGCGGTTTCTCCCCGCTGCTTTTGGTCATGGCTGCTGCTGTGAGCTACCTCTATGCTCTGTACAAATCAGCTGTCTGACTGGACAGAGCAAACCCCAAGCTTCCTGAAATGAAATGTTCACAAAAGAGCAAAGGGCATAGGTTTTTTTTTACATTTGGACTGCCTCTGTATGAGTGCTTGTCTCATCTGAAACTTCACAAGAACTCACAAGGCGAATTGGTCTACGTGCAGTTGTTTTATTGAGGCCAGAAACAAAACCAAAAACAAAGCAAGACAGCTGTGTCCAGAAAAAAGACCCAGAACGCCTTTTGACTTGCAGGTGTGCATCTGATTTCGCAATCGGAGGCGGAAAACACTTCGAGTGGACCACGATGTATATTCAATTATATGCAAATGAAGGATGAAAGTTTTCTTTTCTCTAAGATCTGAATTACCACTACAGAACTCAAGTACTTGAGCATCTCCTTTTGAACGTCTAAGGTCATATGCGATATCCTAACCAGATTACAATCGTTTTTGCACGAGTTCTCATTGGGAACAGTGAAAGCACAGCATATGAAATGTCTGAATGTTTTGGCAGACTGAAACATAAATGAAAAAAAATGCTGTCTGTCTTGCGCCTCAAGCTGATACCAAAACGGTAAATTGTTCAGATTACAAAAGAGACTGACCATCACACTTACCCTCCTCAGCACACTGAATCTCCTCTCTGTAGTGATAGTCACCGATATGTCGGAAAGTGGAAAGGTGATCCAGAGGTGCCAGAGGACTAAAGACGGTCTTCAGTGGCTCAATTGTGGAACTTGTCCGTCCCGACCGAGAAGCAGTGTGTAGAGTGCTGGAGATGATGCCAGTTTCGCCAGCCGAGATGTTCCCACAACACCCACAGCTCACAAGGGGAGGAGATTACAAATGAGGGAGGGGGGGAGTCAGAGGAGGGGGACGAACTTGGTAAACAGTAAAATATTGGGCCGGGGAGAATGTTTGCACTAGTGATGGCAATTATGTCTCTGTTTAGTGAGGCAAAGCTCATCTCGGTTCACAATTTTTTTTTCTTCTTCCACAGCTGGCCAAAGTTGTTAGTCTTTGACTATTTATCACTTACATCTTTTAATAATCCTGTGTACTAATCTACTGTAGCCTCAGATTCCTGTTCTTGCCCAACCCGAGTGGACCCTGATGTGTTCTTCTGCTCTTGTTCAGGAGTTCTGAGATGCTTTTCTGCTCATCACGGTTGTAAAGAGCGGTTATTCGATGTAGCATTGTTGTCCTGTCAGCTTGAACCAGTCTGACCGCTCTCTTCGAACAGTCGTTTCCGTCCACAGGACACCCGTCCACTGCTCCCTGGATGTTTTTCCTTTTTTGCACCATTCTAGGCAACCTCTAAAAATTGCCATAATTGGAAATCCCAGCAATTTCTGAAATACTCAAACAAGAACATATGGCACATCAACATCATGTTGCTGAAGCTGACGCTCTTGAACTGTATCTTCATGGCTTTTTGCGTGCCACATCATTGGATGATTGGATAACTGTAGGAATGAGCAGCTGTACGGTTACACCTCTTGCACATAACCACAATAAATACATCTCTTGCTAAAACAGGTGATTATTTTGTGCCTAACAACTCAGGCATTGATAAGAGACACTGGATGAAATTCTGTCATGGACGTTCCACTGTACACAATAGGATAGAGAGTGCACTAATCGTCTCCTCCTTTCTTTCTCTCTCATCTCTTTGGGGCTTGGCCAGGCCAACCGTCTTGAAGTACTTTAGATAAAGATAGGCGCTTGGGGTAGTGGAAGGAAAGCAGGGCCACAAAATAACCTCTCCCACAGAGTGAATAAACGGTACTTTCATCATCTGTTGCCTGGCGATCTGGTGGAGTTGGACTGTATCCGGATTATCAACCATCTGACCGTGCTTCTTCACTTATATTGATCTTTACATCATTTGAAATTCCATGAGAAAATTATGCCAATATCTACAGTCAGGCTCTTGCCATGAACCTAACTGCCATTTGTGTGTTTTTGGTAACGTACACAGGTGTTATACTAGCTCTGGACTAGTCCATGATGGCCCATGAGAATGGACTTTTAGTGTTTGTAGGAGCCTAATCAAAAATGGGATGCGGTATTCACTTGGACTCCTGGAATGTCCCTGGTTTTGTGTCTCTGCTCTCAGAGTAATCATAAACAGTGCCTGCTTTGCATCTGTAATGTGGCTCCCACAACTCCATGCCTGCAGCCCCTCGCTCTTGCTCTCTCTGCTTCTCTTCTGCTTCTACTGCTCAACAGACAGAGGATGTCTGTGATGAAACCGGATTTCAGATTCTTTCTAGCTGTACAGTTCGAACGAGATCATTTTCGGTTTAAAAAAAAAAACTCTTCCAGTTGCAGGGGGTGAGACTCCTGCCCGGGCCACTTTAAACATTTGACATAACACGGGATACATTAATAGTTTACATTCATAAAGCAGACCCTTGGACATATTTGCCAAACAGAGTTGAGACAAAGTTTCTTACAAGCTAGCTAACGTTAATCTGATGTCATGTAAACCATTAGTGAGGTTTGCTAATAAGTCCTCAAGCTTGCAGACTCATGGCCATCATAAGCTACAGGGCAATGCAACTTTCAGTGGCAGTATTTAGCGCCGCAAATATTTCAAATTTGATCTACATGCAAACCTTCTACATTTATTCTAGTATTATAGTAACGGTTTGTTATCACAGTTTTTTTGCCTCCCAGTGGCACTGAGAGCATGAGGTTGCCCACTAATATGCCTCGATACGGCCAAATGCTAACTCTCGGTTTGAGACACAAACGTTAATTGTATGTTAAACTTCACGTCATAGCGCATGGACCATCAAGCCTTGTTCTGCCCGCAAAGGTTGCACTGTACATGTTTGAAGCATCATCGAGATTTTAGAGCGGAAATCAGAATAATGTCCAGGAAGCTGCACAAGCACTACACGAGCTACACAAATGAGCCACGCTCGATGCTAATAATGTACAGCGGGATCAGTTCGATTCAGTTCAGTTCAGTTGGATTTGTATGGCACTTTTAACACTGGACAGCTTTAAAGAAATACATCAATTCAGAATACAGATTTTAAATGGATGAATTTAATAAATGTGTCCTAGAGAGCATCTGATTGGATGCTAATAGGATGAGTAGTGGATGACTCATCAAAAAAACGCAGAAAGGACTACATTTAAATGATTTAAAAACAAACAAAGAAATGCTGTCTTTTTTTTTCTTTCTATCTACAGTACCAAGAGGCACATTTTGAGTTTTCAGCCTTTATATACACTATATCATGCTTGGTGTAATAAGCTTTATGCACAGGCATGCTCCTGACTAACCTGACCATGCCTATTTATGTGGTCCCCAAGGCAGCACAGATCACTTCCTGTCCAATGACATGTACATCAAATTACAGCCTGGCTAATATTTCATCGTGACAGACGTTAACTCGGAGCTGCCTGTCACGTCTATTTGATTCATGGGATTTTTGGTGCTAAAAGAGGCAACCCTGTGAGGTAAATGCCTCGGGTCTGACCGCATCAATAGCCAATCTCCCAGCAACCATTCAGCCTATTAGCCGTGATTCTGGACTTTCAGTATATATTGAGCCTGGCCACAGGGATGCCGCTTTGTGTACTGGGAGTCTTTTCTTCCACAAAGCAAGGCAGCATGCACAATAAAGCATGACATTATCAAAAAGATTTTTTAAAAAAAGAAGAAAAAAGAAAAGAAAAGAAATACTCCGTGTGTGTATCACTTTCCCTTTAAACAATGCTTATGGATTTAAGTATCTACTTAACCAAAAATGGGATCAACTAATATTTATGTCATATCATATTAGAACACACAGCATGCTTTTGCTTTCTCGCATGCATGCTCAAACTGTTTTAGTTTTCCGAAGTGACACTGGTTACTATCTGACATGAATATGTGTTTCATTTCCTGCCCAATTAGCCCGAGCACGAATGAGGACACAACCCAGGACGTCTCATTAGAGACAATATGGCTCTGATAATCAGTGTGCTCTGTTTCACGGGACTCGTCATACTCAATAAGGTGACTAACCCGTTAAAACAAAGCCGTAAGCTGCATTCAGGCTCACATACCTACACATTGCTGCGTTTGTGAGAAAAAGGTCTTGGCAAAAAAAAAAAAAAGAAAAAATAGTGCTCCTTTGGGGGACGGAATATATTTAGGGAAGCCCCTTGAAATAGGCCAGCTGTGGAATCGAAGAACGGAGACATTTTATTGTCTATTATGAAGCGTCGACATTTTGTCTGGACAGCAAGTGAAACAACGCAATCTGAAAACAGATACAGACACAAGTAAGAAGGCCATTCAATCTCCCAGCATTCCTTTAAAAAAAAACAAAAACACACACACACAAACAAAAAACAACTAAAAGGAAATGAGAGTTAACATTAGTCCCTATTCTACTATTAGTTACTATTCTAAATGAATTATACTTCATTAAGTTATTAGGATGTTTGTTGTTGTGTAATATTCAATTCAATTTTATTTGTATAGCGCTTTTTACAATAGCCATTGTGTCAAAGCAGCTTTACAGAAATATCAACAGAATAAACAGAGAGAAACATAAATAGAATTGATCTCAACTGAGCAAGCCACTGAGTGGCGACGGTGGCGAGGAAAAACTCCCTAAGATGTTTAAGAGGAAGAAACCTT